>JBAMIG010000009.1:21559128-21590383 GCA_037177335.1 Kiunga ballochi | reverse complement strand
ATAATATCTAATGGGAAAATGTGTCCATACTATGGTACTATTTTTTTTTGTTCCTGACTGGTGTAGAAAATACTTTGTGTCACTGAAATTGTTTTATTCTCCCATCCCTGTTCTTCTTGTTAAATTTTTCACTGACAGTTAAAAGGAAATGCTTATTTTCTAGTTTTTAGAATCCTGCAGGTTTTTATATATTTCATTTTTTTCTCACCTGGCTCAAATCTACAGATCATTCATGAGCTTTGGCTTGTTGATAATGCGTGTTGAAACATCAATTTCATTTGGCGTACTGTTGCAAATAAATGTAAGACTTAGATGTTTATGTGCTTTTTGTTTTTATGTGTTACAAATATGGTCCCAACTTTAACAGACCTGTGTTACCAGAAATAAGGCATGAATTGTTCTGCAAAGGTAATAAACATTTCTGGAGTCCTGAGCATAGTGGTTGATTGTTTTTCTGACCAGAAGGAGTCCAAAATCCAAAGATCCAAAGCTGGAATTGAGTGAAGTTTTAGCTTTTTTCCCCATTAAAGTCAGTTAATATCTAAAACAACAGCCTGTTGTTGTTATACAATGAAATTAGTAATAATGAAAGGATTTTTTTTCATACCAAATGCAACTGCTGAACAGAGAAGAAAAGAAATGTACATTTGAAGTTTCCCCTTGTTCACATAATTTTCCATTTCCTAAGGAAACAGGTAGTCCAGCCTTATATCCTGCTTGGGATGAAAACACACAGCCTAATATACAATACCTCAGAGGCCTCTTCTGATTAAATAAGTTTCAGGTTTTAGAACTAAAAATTTGTTTTACGGGAGGTCTTAAGTGTTCATAAGGAATCCTGCTGCAATAAATCCACAGCTGACCTCTGTTGTGTTAAATGATCATGTGGTTTCCACTCCTTTACTTTCTCCACTTCTGGGTGAGTGAGAAAGAGATTGGGAGCAGTATTACACCCGTAAAGGCTCTCACACATGTCCTTAGCTTTTGGCTGCACTCCTTCAGTTTATTATTGTTTTTCTGTGATTTTCTGTCACTATGGAAGAACATCAGGCTCACAAAGTCCTATCTTCTTTGTGGAACTTTGGTCTTTGGAAGAGTTCGCCTTGATAAGATTTAAGTTAAGATACATAGATGGATGCAATTCATGATAAATGCCCTTTAAACTCAGCTAAGCTGTAAGCTGAACACTATAAAGCATATCTAAATCATGTTGCAATATATCTCTCAGATCAGGGTCTAGTTTGTCCATCAGTTACACATGATCCTCTTATACTGGTCAGCACTCATCTTCTACCCCTCCCTCTTTTAATTTATTTCAACCTCTTACTCATTCTCTCTCTCATATTTTCTCTCCCTTGCATCGTTTGCTTTTTCAGCCTCTTCTCATGAAATCACTGTCCATATTTTTTACATGCTGGATAACTGACTCAGCATGAGTCAGTTAATTTTACCACACGTCGCTTTTCAGACACAGATATTGTCTTTTAATGAGCAGTTCGTACATATGACTGTTAGGTCTTTTCTTCTTTTATCTCACAGGATGAGCTCATGCATGGACATGAGAGGACAATGGATGATGTGAAAATGTCCCAGAAGACCACTAAAAGTAAGACTTTTTTTTTTAGCTGTTCATACCTTAAGTTTGGCTCTCCCCATAACACTTAAACATCTTTCAGGTTTATGTGAAACATGGTTGTGCAACTCAGCTCAACTCAACGTTATTTATGAAGCCCTTTAAAACAACTTCCATTGCAGCAAAGTGCTGTACATAATCAATAAAACAGTAAAATAAAGCAAATAATAAATATTTTAAAAGGAAGAGATTTCAAAAGAAGTAAATAAAAGCAAAATAAAATGAATAAATAGAACCAATAAAAGGGCTGCACGGTGGCGCAGTTGGTTAGCCTTGGTGTGAGCGGGGCTCTAACCAGGAACGTTTTTGTGTGGAGTTAGCATGTTCTCCCCACGTTAGCGTGGGATCTCTTCGGGTACTCCAGCTTCTTCCCACAGTCCAAAGACATGCACTTTGGGTATAGGCTGATTGGAGACTTTAAATTGCCCATAGGAGTGAGTGTGCATGGTTGTTTGCTTGTGTGTGTTTCCCAGTGATGGACTGGCAACCTGTCCAGGGTGTACCCCACCTCTCACACAATGACAGCTGGCACACACAGCACATTAAAATATATATTGTAGTACATTGTCATTTTATTAGTTTTATAATTATGACCCTCTTTTAGTCAATATTTAAATATGACTGTTTGCAGACATTAGCAAGGCTCAGTTCGAGGTTATGCTCAGTAAAAATGCTGCCATTCAGCTTTTAACTGGTACAAAACCACCAGAACACAGTACTACGATTTGAGCATAATTTTCTTGGTGTCTTGTTTTAAGATGAATTTTGAAATTCTTGTATTTGTTTAGATTTTCTGTCATGTGCTTGCTCCCCAGTATCTGCTGGACTGTCTTCAGCCACAGACTCCCTCGTGTTCTTATAGATTGCCAAATACTTTTGTTAGTCGTCCGTCAGATAAGGAGGAAGCTGAGAGGTGCATATTCAGTTCCTCCCACATATTTCTAAAACAAGTGACCTTTGCACAGGAGACAGGCTGTTTTATTTTAAAAAATAGTTTTTTCAGTTTTGGAAATAAGCTTTTATTGTTACTTTTTATTTTATACATTTTTGTAGTGTTTAAACCTGTTCTTTCTTCTATTTTAAGTTGACATTTATCTAGAATGTCCTGTTGTTATTGTGTGGCGGTGGAAGGGAATGTGTATGGAATCATGGCAATAAGGAATCATTATTGGGAATCATTGTGAATTATTTTGACTTTTCAGATTGTGAAAGTCCTTCCAAATTGCTGCACAATTACATAAAGCAACCAGATGTGCTTCAATGAAAAAACAAACAACAAAAAAACAACAACAAAAATTATTTGAGCATTAGGACCTGCAGTGCGACCGAAGGTTTGAAACTCTCTCAACTAAAAAATGACAATGTCATTTCACGACAGATTTCTTAAGTTGACATTTTGTGTTTACTCAGCTTTTCTATTTACTGGCCTGACTCTGAAAATCAATGCTAGGATGACAAATGTGTTGGTGGAATTTTTTTTTTTACAACGTGTCTGGTTAGCTATTTGTGCTATCAATGAACTAAGTTTAGAGTCGATTAAAATTGAACTATAATTGATTTATTAACCAATTAATCAGATAAGCTTTATTACTTTCTTTGAAGAGCTTGTGACTGAAATGCAAAGGAGGTGTAAATGTACAAAGCTGTTGCATTTAAGTTTTGTTTTCAGCTGCTGATCATGTCTTTAAACATTTGCAACAACAAAAAAAAAATAGATAATTTCACCAGTGATGACACGACCTTGACATTATTATAGGAAAAAATCTAACACTGAGAAAGTATACTCAATAATATGAAACATAATGAAAAAAGTATTAAATTATTAAAGTGATATTATCTCTTGTCCACCTTAAAAAAAACAATAAATGCTTTGTAATGTAACATGATTTTGTAAAATTAGTGCTAGCTTAAACCACAAAAAAAACTGAGGGGAAGAAAAAGAAAAATACACTGGCTTGCTGTTACCTTTACCGACCATTTGATCTTTAAATGAGTTTCAAATATTAGTTTTTGCTTCTCTTTTTAATCTTTATTTTAACTCTGAATCACGTAGAGTCGCTGCCTGTGCATGTAGTGTCCGGTGCTTTCTGCTGAGTCACTGCCATGTGTTAGCGTGCTCTTCTCGTCACTTTTAGGTTTAAAATGGTCCCACATTTGAAACTTTTTGATAGTTGATCTGGCAGCTAAAGAATTTCTTTTGTTCTGTAACTTACTCATTTTATTTAATTATTTCTTGTTGTTATATAAATAAAAACAAAAAAATAAACAACCACACTTCTCTTTTATTTCAGGTAATACTGAAAGTAGCTTAAACAGGCAGGAAGTGATGTATTATTTTCCTTTTTTAAAATATTAAACTAAGTGTCAATCACAAAGCTTATATTTGCTCATTTTTGTATTGAATTAAATTTTATTTAAAATTTTATTTAAAGTTGTAGCTTTAGTTAATATCTATACAGGTTATCTGGAGCAAATGTAACCTTTGAATTTAAACTGTTTTCAAGGTTTGCAATTTTCCCTACATTTAAATAGATTCATCAGTTTTAAAGAAAAAGAGCTACTGTTGTAACTTGTCTTATTTATTTGAGCTTAACTTTTTTATTGTTGTGCAAAGATTCCTGTTGGCATATCATCGTCCTGCTGTGAAGTAGCCTACTGCTAAAGGTTACCATTATGTTGCAGTTTTGACCGCATATAACATTTCATCAGGTTGTTTGACTTTAGTACACTGAATGTATTTCTAAATCAGGCAATGATTTTTCAGATACAAGCTGAAGTAAATCTGAATAAAAATATTTTTTTGCCATGATTTGTAGTATCTTTGTAGTGGCCCTCTGTTTTATTCATTTGTCCAACGCACCCTGCATGCCATATGGATGTAATTGCTCTCTGTACTGCCTCACCTGACTTCCTAAAGTCTTTCTGGCAGAATGGATTACTGCCAGGAAAGCTGAAACCTTAAAGTCAAACTTATCCCAGTGGCTACAGGATATGGTTAACTTCCCTGGCTTGCACTACTTTGAAGGGGTTTTGCAGAACTTACTGGGTCGGACACAATTGTTGAAAAGTAAATCGTGCTTTCAGAGCTTTTTGTTTTTAAAACTAATTAACTCTTATCACCACCTTTCTGTTTTCTAATTGTTTAAAATAAAAACAAAGTTGATACGTTTGAAGTCATAATGATTCTTCTCTATTTGTGGATTTCACCCCTTTGCTGACAAAAAATGCAATACATGTTAGGTGAACATTTTCCTATGAACCTCCATGTTTGTAGAGGCTGACTGGCCCTGGAAATCTTCCATTACTCATATTGGTACATCTGCTTTAAATGGGTAGGCAAAGGCCTTCCTAATGACCTTTTTTTCTGTGCTCCAGCATGGTGCCTTAGGCTTCTCCTAGTTCTTCTCTTCTTCATCTCCTTTGCAACGTACTACTGTTCCTACGCGATATTACAGAGGTAATTCCAAACACTCACACACAATGCATAAGTTTTGGTTTTTGGTTGCTCTTGTGTTAGGCTCATATAATTGCAAAAATGCCCATATCTGCTAAAGAAAGTAATCCAGTGAGCTCTGTGCAGCGCTGTGTCAGAACAAGTTAAGAAGAGAAGCCACATTCAAATCATCAAGTTATTTATCCTGCTGGTCAGATGCAGCCTTCATAGATGCATACTCCTGCACTTTTTCAGTGGTCTGGACACAGTTACTGGTACACTGCATGGATTTTAAAAGCAGTTTTAATGCCAGTTGTGATAATTGTCTGTCTTGCAGCTACAGCGGCACCAGCAAGTCTTCGAACAGTAGCAAGTTGCCATGTGGTGGCTGGCTAACTCAGAAGAAGTGGGAGAGCCTTAACTTGAAGTGAGTAATGGCATGTCTGTGTTTTCTTACTGGATGGAGTGGGTGGCTTTGTATGAACAGTATGCCAGTGTTTTTACTCAAACATAGGTGCCAGCTCTCCTGAAATTGGATTTTTTTTTTTACTCTTAGCTCTTTATGAAGAAAAAGCATTTTTATTGAGAAAGAACTGCAGTGTTCGTGAAATATACATTTCCAACTCAATTGTATTTGTGCAAATCCGAACTAGTGGAGGGATTTACAAGGGCAAGTCAATGTGAAATCAATTGCTGGTCATGACTAAGATGTTAATAAGTTACTTTGGAGGCACACAATGGGATTATTTGGGTATTCATTCCTTCACGTTCTCAAACTTCTTTTGCTTTATCATCAGTTTATTCCGATGTGTATTTACTGTTCTGCTTTACTGACCCTGCTTTCTTGCAAAATAGATATGGTCACCGTTTGTGGTTTGTCTCAACCTTGCATAGGTGACTGTTTATTTCTTGAGGCCAGTAGTGTTTTTCTTTATATTTCTTTATTTGTTTAGGTCTCGTCCACTGATCCTTGGCTTTTTTTGTATCAGTTATTACATTCACACAGAGGCCTTCCAGGCAAACACAGTGACATTTCTTTAATTAGACTCCTCCAAAGGAGGTTTATTCTCATGTCCTGCAGAGAGGTAGCTGGCTCACGAGGGTAATGAATGTCTGAGAGACTCACTGTCAAAGAGAGTAGGCCATAAAAGCTGCAGGCTGAAGCCAGCCATCACAGAAAAGCAGCTGCTTTGCCTATTACTACCAGCCAAATTTGTTTCACTCTACAAGCTCTGTGAATGTATTGTTTATTTTCCCCTCTCCTCAGCAGTTTGCTAATACAAGATTTTTTAATAAGGGAAGTTTTTATTGAATGACTGCATGCTAAATGGCAGAGTCTAGCTGACCTGCTTTATGGCTAGCAGAACATTTTTTAGTGGTGAAAACATCAGTCAAGCACATGAGATAGTTTTTCATATGCTGGCATGAGCAACAGACTGCACCAGCAGAGATTTTGTTGTCTATTATGTAGTTATGTTGCTGCTCTGGCCAAAACCAATCAAAGTGTTTTTTCAGCCCTGTAGCATTAAGGCCCACTGATATCTCCCAGTAATATAATTAATCTCTACACTGAGGCTCTGTTGTATAATTCCTGCTCTTACCCTTCTCTCGCAGCATTAGCAGACAGACGGAGCTTTTTCTGAAGCTGGGAGATTTCTTTTGGCGGGAGCATTTGCCAAAGCAGGCTTTACCTTATGGCATTAAGGACAGTGGTATGTTGATTTTTCACTCTTCTGCTCAGTAATTCGGTATGTCTCGCATATTTGTTTGGTGGTTATTTCTGGTAATACTCCTATTGGAGGTTGCCTGTTTCTGGAAAACGTCATAATTCATATGTCATAATTCTTGCCACTTGTCTGATTATTTATAAAATGATCTTGAGCAATTGTTATTCAGTATTATTAGTATTTCAATAACTTGAGTTGATGAATTGTATCCCTCAAGGCAGCGTTTCCCAACCCAGGCCCTCAGATACCACTGCCCTATCTTGTCTTAGACCCTAACCCTATCCCAACCCCCTGATTCAGATTAGATTCAGTACCCTGTTAAATCCAATTAATTTAATTCAGGTAGTAAAGTAGGGTTGCCTTTAAAATAAACTCAGTGGTAGCATACTTGTGGATTCGGATTGAGAAACACTGCTTTAAGGCTTTTCTTTTACTAACAACTTGTTACAGAGACACATGATTTCCCCTAAATTTGAGCTGCTTCAATAAATCAACGGATAAATAAATAAGGATAAAAGAGTCTGGAAGGAGAGCCTGAAATTGCATAGTATCTGCATAGTGTGCAGTGTAAAGGTCACTGTCAGATCTTGGAAGACAAATTTGTAAGGAATGGAAGTAGGTAGATAACGACAGAAAAATTGCTGTGAAAAATCAGCCACATCTGATCATAAGGATGGATGAAACCAAACCAGAGAAAGGACCTTGACACTATTGAATCTGTAGGATCAATGATAGAAAGTGGAATAAAAAGTGCAGTGCACTGAAATATCTTTCAAGAAGCCATGAAAATATTTCTGAAGACTACATTAAGAGGTTACAAATTTGTCTTAGACCAAATATTCACTCTCAAGCTCATAATATGCAAAAATCTAAAAATCAGTTTTTAAAAATTTTAATATTTAAAAAAAAAAAAATCTTTAAATAATTTTTTTTATGTATTGTACCTGGGTTTATAAATTAACTTTTGTTATATCTAAAAAAAAAAAAGGGTTGGCTCAAGACTTTTGCACAATACAGTAAATTGTATCAAAAGTGTTCTTGAACATTAACTCAGCTTTATGACTAATGTAATGGAGTATTATTATACTACATTTTTTCTTTTCTTCCCATTCTTTCAGAGCTTTTGCTTCTTAAAATTCTTGCTGTAACAGCAGACAATCACGTTCCGGCGAACATTGAAAAGTAAGTGTGAACATAATGAGTTCAATCTGAGCAAAAAGATGCAGGTTTAACTATACATCACACACACTTTTCCCCTGCCACAGTCAAACTGATGACAAGCATAACACATGTGTTTGCAATAATCTCTCAGACCCATGTGGAATATAATGGATTCAAGTGCTACATAATAGGCTATTGCAATAACAGGAATATCCAGTCAAAACTGCAAAGCCTTCATCATTGTTGCTCTTTTAGCTGCACAAATAAATCCTTTGGACTTAAACTCATATTTTACTGTTACAATCTGCCTCAACCTGTTGGAGAAAACAGATCAGAGGAGTAAAGAAGCATCATAACAGTAAATAAAAGATGCCTGTTAAGACAGAAAAAGATAAACATAAGTTAATGATATTATTTAGGTAATGTATTTTACACGGATAATTAAAAACAAAGAAAGAAAGTTACAGATAAGAGCAGAATGTTGGCCTTTTGTACCATAAGTAAAGCAAAGACTATATAGGGAGCCTGTGAAGAGGAGCTAGAATTGATTGTATTTTAATTCATAAAACTCCATTGAGTAAGAGGCTGCGCGACCAAAAGTTTGTAATATAAACAGAAAACGCATAGGCAGATATTACCCAACAAACACAAGACTAACACAGATACAGTATCTATATTATCATCAGACACAAGTAGAACAAATAGTAAAACTACAGAAAAAAAACTTTTCAAGTAATAAAACCTTTTAAATACAGGGTTTTTTCTACCAAATATGAAGTTTCCTACCTTTTTAGAATTTTGTATTAAAAACATTTGTGTTTTTTTTCCATCCACAGCCTTAAATGTAAAACATGTGTGGTCATAGGCAATGGCTTTGTAATTAAAAACAGCTCCTTGGGAAGCCTCATCAACAAATATGACGTGGTTATTCGGTAAGCAAAGCAAAAACACTCCTTTCCATTTACCAGCTTTCTGCTCTGAAAGTGGTTATGAATGAGAAATGATAAGCACCTTGCATCTTTTATCAGAGTCTGAGCTCATTCTCTTATCAGTGTAATAAATGAATGCATTCACATATTTCTGCCATCTTGCCATTTGTTGCTAAAGTCCATGAATTGGATCGAGGTGGGGACATAATAATGGGATTAACATTAAAAATTGGGTTAAATCAGGTTTTAAGATGATGCTTGTTCCTTTTTTTTCATCCTTATTTTTAAGCCTGACTTGGCTGCAGACTTATCATGGACAGTTTCCAACAATGTGACCTTCTTATGATGATACACAGCCATCCTTTTAACAATTAGCAAAGCTTGGAGTCAGATGAGGCTCCTCAAAGGAGTGAAGAAAGCATTGGTTTGCGTAAAGACAAAGGTACTTTACAAATCTGACTTTACAGGCTTGGAATGAACCCATTTTTTCTGAGTTTTTATAAGCTTCTTTTAAGCAGCCAGAATTTGGCCTGTCCACAATGCATTTTTCTCCCCACACTAGCCCACCCTCCTCCCTCTCTCTTCTTAACTGCTGATGGTTTCCTGGCCAAGTAGACTAAAGTTACTGACGTCCAGAATTCAACACATGCCTGGGAGTTTGACGTCATTAGGCTGGTTCTAACATAGAAACCCGGCTAGATTTTCTAAAAGCCTGTTGAGATTCAAGTTTCTAAAGTGCAGAGTAATCATTTCTCTCCACAAGGTCCGTCTGTGCAACTGTGTTCATTACCTGCAGAAGGATTGCGTTGTTCAGGGATTTTAAAAAGCCTTAAAAACTTGCTCAAGTAATAAAAAACTGACATTTTAGTCTCTACAGGCATACAAATCACCTGTTACATGCAAAACAATACTTAAACGTCCTGCTTCTGGTAGAGCTCCCACTGGTGCTGCTTCTTTATGGCCTCTGCTCTTTTTTAATCAGTTACTCAAATAGCATAGTAGATAGTACTATCACAAGCCTGATGGATTATGCATACATGAAACAAACTAACAAAATAAGAATAAAAGTGATTAAATGGACTTAATGGACTGTCACATTTCTCAAAGTAATAAGTGGTTTATAACAGCGGGAACTTTAAAAAGTCTGACCGCATTTGGACACTCTGTGCTTTAAGTATAAAGAAGTTCTACCTTTAACACCATCCCAAACAAAACAAGTCATTTTACAACTTTGAACGCCTGATTTTTGGCTGCGCTGTTTCTGTTAGTGTTTTAATGGTTTATATGCATTTTTGGTTGCTGGATTTTTCTCTCAGTTTAATATTATGCTTATATGCACTTCATGTTATATTTCCATGCATGCTACTGAACTGATAAAAAACAACAAAAACACTTAATAAAGACAAACAAGGCCTTTATGGGAGGGGGTGGCTCATGGAGGAGCCAAAACAGAATGTTTTAAACAGGCTATGAACAATATTGCTGTCCAAGTGTACAAAGTGAGACAAACATTGAGTTTTTTAAACATTAAAACAGATAAAACTGTTTCCACATACCTTCTATAATTTAAAAAAAGGCTGAAAATGAAAAATTTTAAGTGATGCAGTCATAGAAAAATACTCAATTGGATGTAAGACTGCTAAATGTACCAATAAAACATTAAATATATAAAATTATCTCTCTTCCTCAGACTAAACAATGCCCCGGTGAGAGGCTACGAGGAGGATGTAGGGAACAAGACAACCTTGAGGTTATTCTACCCGGAGTCAGCCTCCTACAACCCGGATCTGCACAACGATCCGGACACTCTCATGGTCCTGGTGCCATTTAAACAGCAAGATCTCCGCTGGCTCAAAGAGATCCTCTATAATGAGAAGAGGGTACATGTTATGCGTGAGAATTCCCTCTCTCACACACAAACTCGCACATGCACACACACATACATCCCACCCTGCTTCACATAAACACACTCTGCTTAATTTCTTTTCCAGCTCTTACCAGTCATCCATATCAGGAACAAATGCTTCAAGGGTTCAACTTTACTGGAGTCAGTGCCCTTTAGAGTTAAATGTACTTTCCACTCCAGACATCCTTCATTCTGTTGCTCCCAGCTCCTCCGGTCTCCCACCACTAATGGTTGCAGGGTTATTACTTGCTAATTTGCACATTGATTTAGAAGCCTCCAGACATGAGGGAGTCATAGGTTCATTTACATTTCAGTTTGAGTAAATTAACTTATTCTACTGGCGAAAAATAGCGTTAATTTCCCTTTCCTGCCCCTTTGTTCCCTTTAACTACATACAAGTCTTGCTTTTATTTAACTTTTTTTTTATTCTTATATTTAAGGTCAGAAAAGGCTTTTGGAAGCCTCCTCCTCTGATCTGGTTGGGTGACGTCAGTAAAATCAGAGTGCTGGACCCATACTTTTTGCACCAGACTGCAGACAAACTGCTTAAGATTCCTCTGCACCCAAAGGGAAATAAGGTGAGGTATCACTCTCACTTTTATCTTTAAAGCCATGACAAAATCCTTTTAGTAGGCAAACCTTTGTTTAAGATCCAGAACATGTCTGTGTACTCAAATTCCATGTCATTTTCAGCTTAGAATTGTTGCTCTACAACTATGGTGATGGTGCCGTTTCTTGGTTGCAACATTAAATGTTTCTGGCATTTTCATCTACAATATTCCCACAAGAATCTTTTCTTGTGTTTCTTACTTTTCCATACATCTCTTTTTTTCCCCTCCTTCCCTTCGCTGCTTCACACAAAGATAGGAAGCATCCGTTGTAGTGATACATCTTTAGCCCAGTGATAAAGTGTTTATTTGAAGAAGATGATCATTTTTAGAACATTGGAAGGAGATTTGCTGAAGGTTAGTAGCACTTGTGTGGGTCCAATTATTTCAGAATATGATGATTAGCTGCTTCTTGGCAATTTGACATCTCATTACAAGAAACAGGCTCCACGTATTGTCAGCTGCACAGCCAGACCCTGGGAAATAATTGGTTTTTGAAGAAATGCCAAACTAATACAGTTTATAAACAAAAGGCATCTCCCAGTTTCATCTCTGAACAATCACATTTCTGTTTTCTTTGCTAAATGTTTGCAACTGAGAAAAGTTTGCTAGAGTTGAATATTAAAAGCAACAAAAATGCATGAAGGCCTCATGAAGCACACATGGAAACCCTGACTGAGAAAACTGGGATGCACTGCATTTTCTCACCCATCCGATTTTGAAACTGTATTTTTGTCCTACTGCAGCGGGATGGATTTTTCTTCGGCCCACTGCGTCCCATCTGGCAAGAGAGGCTTGTTGTTTGTTTGGGGGGGACAATCCTCTATGTGGGCCTGGGCCAAGTTTTGTTTTGGTTCTGCGTGTTCCCCTCTGTGGAGTCCCTTTTGTCAAAGAGTGAAGGGGGATGTTACTTTTTCAGACTGCAGCACAAACACAACTGTCTGGTGCATGAGAGAAGTGAGCAGTGGGGAAGGCAGCAATCCTACAGGCAGTCAGCAGGCTCACCCAACAGGATCTCTGCACCATCTGCACTGAATGGAAAGGGCTGGAAGGGGAGGAAGCAAAGTGGGCAGGCGGGATCAGTGAAACACGAGTGTTGGGGGAACTGTAAAGTTGTGTTGCATCAGAACATCTGAAGGGAATATTTTTCTTGTGACCACACACTGATGTAGCACTGAGGCCCATTGTGTTGATAGGAGTGAATTATCAAAAGGTATTTATAATAAGGAGGGGAATGTAATAGATTTTTTTGTTTAAAAGGTTCAACAGATGTCCAAAAGTGATTTATTTGACTTGGCTGCATCCGCGACAACTTGCAGCCCCCATCTTATGCCTTTTTTTGGGCAAGATTCAGAAGAAAAATCTCAGAAGTGGTGTCTATCTTCCAAATTAGAAGCCAGAATTAGTAGATAGTTGGCCAAGCTTTGCATTAAGGAGACAAATATGTTCCTACTGATGACCAAATTTGCCAGGCTTCTTCTGTTTTCACTTTTATGCTAAGTTGACGCAAAGCTTTTGAACATATCAGCTGAAAAAAACCCAAAAAAACTAATTTTAACTAGCTGACTGCAAAAACTAGCGTCGAGCTATAAGAAAAGTTTAATCGACAAAATAAATGTTCATTGAGGAGATGAAATCATTCTGAATAAACTTATCAAAGGACACACACTTAATGGGATCACTGGTTTGAGGAAACAGTATGCTGGAAACGGGCCACTGTAAACTTTTGCATTGAACCTGGGGCCTTGAATAAGATACTTAATTGGAGACAATGCTGTTGCAGAGGAAACTTGGTGATAACATGAGAGGCCCAAGAGCAAAAAAGATCTAAAAAGAAGAGTTGTGAAATGCAATGTATTGTGGGAAAATGTGGTAAAAGCTTTACAGCTCCAGGGTGAGTGAGGGAAGTCCTGCATCTTGCCTCTGTAAATGTGAATAATCATTGATAGTCATATGGAAAATTGTGATCAAAGGCAAAAGAGTCCGCTTAGGACAAAAAACAAACAGATAAATCTCAGTTCATCAACCTTTTAAGCATTTAAATGCATCAACAAGATCAGATAATGTGCAGTTTAGCCACCCAAAGGAGCTCAGTCACCGTGACAGTTATACAAAACCTGAGGTTTTGACCACAGATTGATGTATTGAGTGGATAACATGGTTTTTGTCAAACAAATCCGTCCGTGGTAAAATCAGGTCTTTAAAGTCCATGTAAACATATTACTCTGACCTACGTGACTAGAAAAAATATGCACTCAAAACTGGACTGATACGGCCAGACAATAGTCAGAGAGAAATTTACACATAAACTCATGTTCCTCAAATGTTCCACAGTTACATCTTTTTGCAACTTAGAACAAAAACAGCAACAGATGCAGCCAAATTCCAAGTAAAACTACTTCTAGTCACTCATTGTATTTTCTTTGTCAGGTGGCTATAGGTGTCAGACATTGCCAATTCAGAGTAGCTCACTGAGACTATGGGTCAACTTCAGGTCACATGGTCATGATGCTGAAATCTAATCCAAATTGCATAGCTGCTGAAAGATCTACATTTCTACATACTTGCATGCTGGATAATCTCCTTTAGAGATGGTTGAAAGCAGCAGAATGACAGTTTATGACATGTAGGACGTTTAATGACATGTAGTCCACATTGATGTCATATAGGATCCTCTTCCTGTGCATGTATAATCGAGAACTGTAACTCAACTCACTTGTGCATGCAGCCTTGCTAGTGTGAATCAAAATATTAAAAGGAAGTGAAAGAAAGAGGGAGAAACAGCAGTATTTTTTGGTGTCTTTGAACATGCAATGCAAACCACAAGGTCACGTGGATGTCACATGATTTAGAGTTTGACTTGTACACAGTGTACTATGAAACATGGAGTGTGTTTTAAATTTTTGTGTTGTCTTAATCTCTATATAGAGCAGAAATAAGTATTTGAATATTTATCCAACTTTAGATGAAGGAGAAAAGCAGTTGTCATTTGCAAAATGCACATACGTATAAGTTGTGGATGTTAATTTGATCGGCTTGTTTGTATCTTGCACATTTAGTTGCAGATGAGGTGAGTAAGGGTTAGAGTTACAGAAAGTTGTGGTTCCTTTAACTGCTTATCAAGTAGCTCCTTATCATCATCATGTTTTCAGTTTTATAGAGGAACCTGTAACAAAAACACTTTTCTGATAAAACTAACAGATTCCTTCACATTTTTTTTATCCTGTGCAACACATGATAAATACATAGCAAAGAGGGGCGGGGGTTATGTAATTTGAGACGGTAAAACAGGCAGCTCTAAATACAAAAAACAAACAAACAAAAAAACAATTAAAATATTTTTCCTTCTCAGATGTTTTCTTTTTTATCTCACTTGAACAAACATGTTTATCGTATGCATTGACTGACATTGACTGTCAATGATACAAAATTCATGAGCTTCTGGATTTTTGTGGCTGAATTTGATTAAAATGATACCCCTCCCCCCCACTCCCCCTACACACACACACTCTCACACACACATACACACATGCAAAACACACACAGACTCTTTGTCCATCTCCAAAAAATGTTTTTCATTGGATCTATATGATTTGTATTGCATTAAAACATGATGGATTTTGGGATTTTCATCAAAATCAAAACCTTTTTACTAATAGTTTGTGATGGTAAGAAAGAAAGCAGAATTCTTCTCGCAGCTCATGCCCATACAGCACAAATGGCAGTCTGCAGCAGCATTCTTTTTTTCCCTCTGCTGCCCTCTAGTTGTCACCAAAATATTAGCATTCATGTTTGAATAGATTAAGAAACATCATTCAGCCAGAACCTCTTTTTATCATACAGCATGGGTTTTGGGGGTGTGGATAAACTATCCTCATTGTTACCAGTAAGAGTTATTAATGGAAAAAGTCATAAACACATATTTAATAAGTGAGTCAGGACCCTTTGTTATTTTCTGTTTATTACAGAGTCCAGTGCATCCTACCACTGGTATTCTTGCTGTCTTTGTTGCTCTCAACTACTGTGATGTCGTTCACATTGCTGGATTTGGGTACCCTAATACAAAGGACCAGAGGCAGCCTATCCATTATTATGGGCATGACACCATGAAAGCTATGAAGGTGAGTTGCAGTCCTCTTTAAAATGTGTTTTTTCTTTATTTGCATCTGTTGCAACTATCATATGTATGTTGTTATCTTGTTTTTGCAGAATTCCTACCATGACCTTGGTCATGAAGCTGAAGCCTTAAAGAGACTTGAGAAAATAGGAGCCATTTTATACCTACATCCACACTTTTGATACAAACATTAATACAGTTCTTCAAAAAAAAAAAAAAAGATTAGAAAGATTGCTTACCAAATAACATTTGAACATTTGGTTTAGGACTTTTGACCTAAAACAGATAATGTGCCTTCTGAATTGGGATACAGGACTTTTAGCTTGTGCTTTAAACCGTGACGTGATGATTGTCGCAGATGCTGGAACATGTGGGAAGGATGCAACTGCCTTGTATGTGGTTTTACCCGGGCACTGTAACTTGCAGGTTTTCTTTGCCTTTAACTTTGACAGGACATGCACTGAGGTGGTAACCCAGGTTGTTCTTGGTGAAAACCTGCTCTGACTTTGCTTGATATTTGAATAATTTCAGACTTTAAAGTAATTTTGTGGACTCTGTGATTGGATGAGCTTATTACTGCAGCCTTGGAAAAATCTGCCTTTTTTGTACCTCAGAAAGCTTTTTATTTCTTTCATTAAAGTCTGCATGGTTGGATAGAGTCTTTGTTAAAGAGTCTGCGTGTTAAAGAGTTGATGTGGTTTGTTAAAGATTCAGTGTGGTTTGTTAAAGAGTCAGTGTGGTTTGTTAAAATGTCTGCGTGGTTTGTTAAAGAGTCTGCGTGGTTTGTTAAAGAGTCAACGTGGTTTGTTAAAGAGTCAGTGGGGTTTGTTAAAGATTCAGTGTGGTTTGTTAAAGAGTCAGTGTGGTTTGTTAAAGAGTGCGTGGTTTGTTAAAGAGTCAACGTGGTTTGTTAAAGAGTCAGTGTGGTTTGTTAAAGAGTCTGCATGGTTTGTTAAAGATTCAACGTGGTCTGTTAAGGAGTCTGCGTGGTTTGTTAAAGAGTCAACGTGGTTTGGTGAAGAGTCAGTGTTGTTTGTTAAAGAGTGCGTGTGGTTTGTTAAAAAAGTCTGCGTGGTTTGTTAAAGATTCAACGTGGTTTGTTAAAGAGTCAACATGGATTGTTAAAAAGAGTCGTTGTGGTCTGTTAAAGAGTCTGCGTCGTTTGTTAAAGAGTCAGTCTGGTCTGTTAAAGAGTCAACGTGGTTTGTTAAAGAGTGCGTGGTTTGTTAAAGAGTCAACGTGGTTTGTTAAAGATTCATTGTGGTTTGTTAAAGAGTCTGCGTGGTTTGTTAATGAATCAGGGGGGGTTTGTTACGGTTCATGGGGGTTTGGTAAAGATTTAATGTGGTTTGTAAAAGATTTAGTGTTCTTTGTTAGGGTTCATGGGGGTTTGCAATCAACACATAAATACATTGAAATTAAAGTGAATTTCTCACAAATTGACAAAGTTATATTTACTAACTGTACGTTGCTTGTTTGCTCAGTTCTAAATATTTTTGAAAGAGACATTTAATTTATTGAATTCATGGTGTTTTATTTAGACAAAAATGTTACCACTGGATATTTTTGTATGTACAGAAAAAGTTACATTTTTAATTAAAAGGTGATAAAAATACGTCTCCGCCCACTTCTTTTTATGACTTATAAATGTATAAACAATTTTTCATCTGTTTAGATATAATTGTGGGAATAAAAGTCATTGAGCTGCTGTTGGATTAGAATGTTAACATGACTTTCCCCACTAGATGGCAAACAAGCTCCTTAGAACATGTAGCATACAGCAGGTACACTGCACTGCACTTGGTGCAGTCATGCAGCAGTGCCTGGCGTAGTAGATACAAGCAATACTATGTATGACAGAAAATGCTGGAAAAATAAACATCTGGGCAACCAGAAAACAATATGGAAATTATTAACCTATAGCACATATGCTGCTATGACTGATCTTACTGGAAATTACTCTCAGTATGCATGATATGTCTGTGTTGATGCAAAAAGAGTTGGGGAAATGGTATTTACAAAGTAAGCTTACTCACATGATGGCTCAACATAAACCCTGATAGCTACCAACGATTATATGAATCCCTAATGAGATATGTGTAGTAAAGACTGCAGTCCAGTAACAGCACAACTACTATTACTGGTATATAAAGTGACTATCTACTTTTATTGGCTCATTTCTGATATTCTAGTACTGATGAGCTATATTTTTGCATTTGAATGAAATGCTGCATCTTTTAAGATAATGACAGGTGTCCTCTTCAAAGTTAGTTTATTGTAGAGGGATTTTCTATGTCACCATGTCAGCTGTAACCACATGACTTCAGTGGAGGTGTTTTTACTACCACAGCCTGATTATAATGTCCAGCTCAGTTCTGTTTGGTCTATAATCTGTGTGTTTTGCCTCTATGCTGCTTATAAGGTTAATTTTGTTTGTAGCAGGGTAGAAGCAATACCTACCCCCCCTTATTTAGTTTTTCACTTGTCAACTGATGGCCTTGCAACCAAATCTGACAGCACATTTGAAGCTTCTCCTTGCAGATCCTACAGTCGTCCTCCACTGTGTGTGAAGAAATGGACTCCAATCCTTTATCACCTGCTTGTGCACTTTTTAGGAATGCACTCAAGCAGAGGTTTCATGTTGATAATTTCTCATGTGATTGTATGCATGCAGTACATCCACGTGTTTAGTCATTTGATGAAATTATTTGAACTGTTAATATACATTTGTTTTCCCCACAACACAGGGAGCCCTTACATGGCATGCTCATCGGACTGTGTTAACTTTCCTTACACAACAGGGAGTTGCATAATTGATGAAGGTTTGTGTGATTCTGCAGGGTGTTTATGTGACAACTGCAAATCAGGTCAGCGTTTTCAGGGGAATCTATTGTACTGTAACCTTTGAACCCCGAAGCCCACATGCTTTAGCTTTCCACAGCTCTGTTATTGTGCTTTTAACCGTAGAATCTCCTGGTGGAGTGAGTTGTGTATGTTTTTTTAAAAACCTTGGGTTGCTCTTGTGTGGTCTAAACCACTAACATTGTTTCAGATTGCTGCACCAATTGAGCCCTAAAAGTGCATTTATGCATGTTATGTTGATCTAACAAGCCCAAAGCTCCATTAATTAATAGCGTTCATTTAAAATGCATTGCTTTGAACTTTCAGGCAAACCCTTCAGTACACTGTGACCCACAATACATAAAGATTTTAGTGTGGAGGATTTATGATGAACTGCTGTGCAGTGTGTAAGCACAGCCTCATGCAGGCAGAAGCTGTGACAATGTGATCATTATTGCAGTACGTATATCTCATAACACCATCTGCTCTGAGTGCAGTGTTCTCGCTTAGTCAGTACAACGTCTTACTTTAAGGCAGTAACTTTTTTTTTTTACAAATAAGTCAGAAGGATCAAAGCTGTGTGCAACTTTTGATTTGACTATATACAACCTTTTGGGAAGAATATGCAACCACTTGTTCTTTCAACTGTTTTGTGTCATAAATGAAAACAAAAAAAGACAGAACTATCATTACATAACTGAATATTTTTACTTTTGTGAAACATTTTAACATTAAAAATGAAGTGATTGTTTTTTATGCAATCAGCTTAAAGAAAATAACATGGAGTCAGTAACAAAAGAAAAAAATACAATTGTCTCTAAGTTTTATTTTCTAAAAGCAATGCATGATTAACTGCAAATGCGCTAAATAATCTGCAGGTAAAGGAGAATGCTTGTGGTCACTATTGAATTACACCTGGCTGATGGTAAACATGGCCTCAACGAGAGAGTTGTTCCGTTTTCGAGTTCAAGTTCAACACAAAACTGTCAAAAGATGCTGGCTGGTCCGGCTGCATCTAGATTTTGCAGCAGAAACAAACAAACAAAAGGTTATAAAAGTATCTGGTAAAAAAACAAAAACAAATTCAATGCCAAAAACAAACATGGAAAAAAAAACAGGACTCAATATGAGTGACCAAACTGTAAAACCAACTGATCGAGATTGGATTTACACCCAGAAATGTCTAACATACATAGTGAGCTTG
This sequence comes from Kiunga ballochi, assembly GCA_037177335.1. Lineage (NCBI taxonomy): Eukaryota > Metazoa > Chordata > Actinopteri > Atheriniformes > Pseudomugilidae > Kiunga > Kiunga ballochi. Next base: position 21,570,824 of record JBAMIG010000009.1, on the reverse strand, counting down.
AAAGAAACAGTCATGGGCTCTGGATAATTGGATGAAAGTGCTATTCACAGATGGAACACAAATCTGCATCTGAGATGATGCTGGTATGTTTATAGGGGTTTATGCTGCAGAAAGCACATTTTCATCATGAATGGTGGAATGGATCCACACATAAGGTACAGAAAAAAGGAGATACGATAAGAATTGCTCTAATGTTGAACATTGTTCTCAATCAGTGGGAGACTTGGTTATCTGGAAATAATTTTTTAGGATGATAATAGCTTGCCTATAGTGCTAAAACTAACCTTTAAGATACACATGTAAAGTCAGATGCACAACGTCATTGTTTAGCTGTCAGTGAAGATTTTATTTTTTTTGTACAAATCCAAACATATAAATAAACATCCGCCATGAAATGGGGTTCCATAATTCTTACTAAGGCTGGTAGGAGGTTGAAAACTGAAAAAGCATAAGTGAGTATTACTCGTATAGTGTTGCACCAAAGGGACTAGGTGCTGGAACACTTTCATAATACTGCGTGTGCCACAAGCCACAGGAAAGCAGAGCAGTCATTGCTGATGTGAGATCGCTCCCTGATGTAACTGACCTGATGATTCCAGGTACATAGCAATCTAAGTTAAAACACCTGAGGCCTTCCTTTTCTCCCACAGCATTGTCAGAAAAGTATAATGAAATAAAGAAAGTAGTGTGACACTGTCTTAGTCTTAGTGGACAGTTTGTGTGGGATGGTACAGTATGTAGCCAACTACCTAGTGAGAAGGCATCTGGCTTGGCTTGCTGATAACACCCCCACAGCCCAGAGAGCTGCCATGGGTCAGGTGCTCATGCAAACATAAATTTTCCAAGGAACCTGGAAAATGAGAAGGAAATAAAGAGTGAGACAGTAAAAGAAGAAAAAAAAATAAGAGGCTTTTCTCCACTATGATTTGTGCTAGCTCTGCTTTTTCCTTGCACAAAGACAGCCTCATTTCCCAATCCCCATGTGGGTACTGGTTCTGTGTGACAATGAGTTTTCTCCATGATTCCCACTTTCTAAAGAGGTGCTTCACATGGAAATAAAACAATGTGCAATGCACAGTTTCACTGTGTTGCTGAAAGGAATGTCTGACAATAATGGCAACATCCTGAAAAAAAAGTGGTGCAAAATGTAATAAGTCAAAACTTCATGCAATGTGGCTCCATGTGTCTGCTGCACAGACCCGAAGGTCATCCAACTCAGCTGACTAAAAGGCTTTAAATAAGCCAGGACTGTTGCCTTGCAGGGTTTTTGTTCTTTTTCTATCAACTCATGAAGACTAACATATCAATCTCATATCAGTTTTAATGTGTTTCTGTGTTGTTGGAGAAATTTGGATATTCCTTTTCAATTAAGTTACATTTGATTTGACTTTTTTTTCTATAAAAGCCATTAATCTGAAAACTTGCAGGTATCATCTGTCATTGCACGTCGATTGACTTTGTTATTATAGGAAAATAGAAACGTTTTATTTTAATTTGTGCTGCAGGAGGGCTACCATTTGCACAATAAATTCAAAGAATAATCTCATGCCTTGAGAGAAAACCAGAAAAGGTCAATATTTCTCAAGCGGCCTTTAGCAAACTGTAAAGTGGCAGATGTTCCATCCTAAAACACAGCTTTGACGGAGCACAATGTTTGACAAAAATGAAAACTCACTATTTGTTAGCACTCTGTACATGAACCTGCATCACAGATAGGCAAAGTAAACCGGAAGTCTTTCCTGCCAAGCATGGGAGGTTCTTCAGTACGGCAAGATATGGAAGCAGGATTACACAGGAAATACAAGCCGTTTGTGTGCCGTTACCTTTTTCTCACATTCTGCTAGAGGCATTTAGCTTAACTTGTGTTTATTAGCATAATATAAAATATAGTCACACCTGTTTGCATTCATGTAAGCACAGCTCAGCAAAGATGCTGCCACAACATACTAGTTCTGCTTGGTTTTGGATTTTGACCGGACCATTTCAGCACAGTGATTGTTTTTGGGATCACTGTCTTGCAAGATTCAATTTTTGCCAACTTTTAGATGTAGGAACAGCGGTGTCACGTTTCACTCTTGATTATTTTGGTATACATAGGAGTTTATGGCTGATTTAATGACTACAAAGGACCAAAGTCCTGGGGTTTAATCTTAATTATAAACTCTCTGCTAACGTGCTTTGGGTGTTTGTATTAGTTGTGTATTATGATCAAATATGCACAGTTTAGTCTTATATCAGTCCCATCTATCCAAAGGAGACTGATAAATTTACCCAACTTACATGCTATTTGTTCCCATCTTCACAACATTTTATATGCTTGGTTTGATAGATTTTAATTGCCTCCATATGCTCATCACCAGTCCCCCGGTTGCCGTGTAGGTTGGTTATCCCGCTCTGCACATGGAGTGTGACTCGACAACCTCTTCTCTCTCTCTTGTGCCAAAGAAGGTGGAGTTTCATCCTGGCACCATTCTGTCTGTCAGTCTGTTGGTGCATCTGTCAGCTTGTCCTCGAGGACTTGATGTCTGGAGGCGTCAGTGTGTACTGTCCCTCTGCATCACAGGACCCTGTATTTTACTTTATTTTGTGTCACTGGAGAGGACCTAAGATGTGATGCATGAATGACTTGAACTCTGCCGCAGTCAACTTCAGATAACAGCAACATAGTGGCATAGATATACAGGATGTTTAAAGCAAATATGAAGAATAAAAATCATGTTGCTGCCAATGTGTTTAAGCATTGTCCTCCCAATGTAAAAGTCTGCTTTTACATTGAAAGAAGGCCAAATTGGCAAAAACATTACCAAATTAAAAGATAACATGCATAAATAGATCTTAAACAGCTGACATATTGCCAGATGGGGGGACAAGTCATTATCAGTGGTTCATAAAGTTGGATTTTGTTGTGGATCTCAGAGTGCAAAAGCTGTGCTGTCAAAATAAAGTCCAAGACATAGTGCTAAAGCAAAACATGGAACAAGACTTTTTGGTCATCAGCTTCGTCCTTGACATTTGGCCAAGCAGTGTCTGTCAAAGGTCTCTCTTTTATCTAATTGTGTGGTGAAGCAAGACTTTAGCACCCTGCTGAGTCTGCACAGTTAGAGATAAAAAAAGAACAAAATTTTGTAAGATTTCCTTTAGGATGGTAAATGGACTCATACTTATATAGCACTTTTCCAGTCTTAGCAACCACTCAAACCACTTTATACTATGTAGTCACATCCACCCATTCACACACACACACCAATAGGCACATCAGGGGGCTGGTTGGGGTTCAGTGTCTTTCCCAAGGACACTTCAACATGTAATCAGGGGAAGCCTGGAATTGAACTCCTAACCTTCTGGCTGAAAAGACAACTGCTTTTCCACGTGAGCTACAGCTGGGATAGGATAAATAAATGTTCAATGCTGACAAATATAAATGGGCTTTTTAAAGCTTCATAGACTACGATAATCTTGATCCATTGAATAAACATATCTAATTATTTTCTAATTTATAATAGCGGTAGCTGATAGCACCGAACTTATCTTTTTCTAGCCGTAAGGGCTTTTTTTTTTTGTCAGTTTTAAATAACAAGGTGTTAGTTTTTAATTTTCCTGCTTACTTTTCTTTGAGTGTTGTTACTAATAATGCTTACCGTGTACATCATTTGTGTCATTTGTATTTTATATCACAAAGTGGGCATTTCTGTCTTTATGAGGGACCATAATAATAAATACATTTATACATGCCTCAAATTTTTAATGAAGACATTGTTTGACTATTTCTCTTTCTTTTCACTTCTTTTTCTAAGTCATAATCTTCCCAGTGTAAATTAGGTTTATTTAAGTGAGTAGTTTTTAGTCATGTCTTCTAACAGGGTGCGTATTTAAAAATGTTGCTCAGTGGTACATGTATGCCGTGAGACTAACAAAGGATGCTAGATCAGCTGGAGGGGACACAGCAGGAGGGGAGTTTTGCTTTGTCTAGTCTTTATGGTATGGTGTGTCAGAGCAGGGCAGATCCAATCAGGGATGAACTGTATGTCTATGTGGGATGTTTACTCCTCAGCAGGAACCAAGAAAAAAAAAAAAAAAAAAAAAAAAAAATATATATATATATATATCCTTTATCCTTTATCTATATCTCTGCTAGCTTGGTGCACAAAATGCCATGCAGGGATATGACATCCCGACGAAGCTGAGGAGGAGATTAGGGGGCAGCAAGGTCACTGCCAAACTAAAAGCTTAGCTCATGGAGAATAAGTTGTGCACAATTAAGGGATTTCCTCCATTATCTTGTCCAATGTAAACTTGCTGCCGAACAAGATCGATGAGCTGTCTGCACTGTACAACCAGTGAATCTACAGGTATATCTCAGGAAATTAGAATATATTAGAATATTAGACTTATATTAGAATTAGAATACTAGACTGAGAGAGCATTTAAAGGCTCGGGATACCTTTCCAGGTGTTTTGAGTTAATTAGTTGATCAGGGTCTGACACTATGGCTCTCCAACATTGAAGTTTTCCACACTTTTCTAATTTTTGGAGACACTGCATTTTGGTTTTCATTATGTAAAAGCCACAATTATCAATATTTCAAGGAATAAATGGTTGAAATGTTTGATTCTATGTGTAATGAATCTACATGATATATGGGTTTCACATTCTGAAATGACTGATGAAGAATATTAAACTTTTTCATAAAATTCAAATTTCCTGAGATGTACCTGTGCCATGAGACCAGTTTGATCATCTTCACAGAGACTGGTTAAACCACCTTGTACGGGATGCTAACATTGACCTGTATTCACTGTAAAAAAAAAAGCAAAGGTTGAGACTCATCATACATGGTGTAATCCAGGACATATTTCTGTAAAGGCAGTCTTGTGTTCTGTTTTCTCAATCTGCAAGCTGTCAGCCTGTGGCCATACGATCTGCCGAGGGAGTTCAGTCATGTGATCATTATCTGTATTTACACTAGAGCGGACACAGTCACTGCAAGTGAGAAGGTCCACTCTGTCACAGCAAAGCTAGACACAGCACCTATTTTAATATTTTATTATTACTTCATTTGTATAGAGCAGTCTTTCTTTTTTATATATACAGGTACATCTCAGGAAATTAGAATATTATGAAAAAGTTTAATATTCTTCATCAGTCATTTCAGAATGTGAAACTCATATATCATATAGATTCATTACACATAGAGTCAAACATTTCAACCATTTATTTCTTGAAATATTGATAATTGTGGCTTTTACATAATGAAAACCAAAATGCAGTGTGGATAACTTCTATGTTGGAGAGCCATAGTGTCAGACCCTGATCAACTAATTAACTCAAAACACCTGCAAAGGTATCCTGAGCCTTTAAATGCTCTCTCAGTCTAGTATTCTAATTCTAATATAAGTATAAATATTCTAATATATTCTAATTTCCTGAGATATACCTGTAAGCTGCTGGAAACCTAATTTCCTTGAGGGAGTCAATAAAGTCAAGTTTAAGTCTAGGGATACATTCAGTTTTAATACCAGTCAAAAACCAAATGCAAACTAGAAATTTCAAGTTTGTGCCAAGTTTGCTCATAATGCTAATACAATAAACACATATTGTTCTCCATTGCGTTATATTCCTCTTTGCAAACCTCTGCCGAGCTTCAAACTTTGCTGATTCAATGATTTTACGCATTACATCTTTACTCTTTAGGGTATTTCGTATGTTTTTGACATTTAAAGTATTAACTCCACTTGTATTCATAGTTCTATGAAGTGACATTTAAGATTTTCATTCACTTTGTACATTTCAGACATTCAGTTTTATTTAAAGTATCGTCAACCTAAGAATTATTATAATAATTATGCTGAACTTAAACAAGACAGTGGAGATGGTTGTAGTTTTTTATAGTAAAAATGAGGTCAAGCCCCTAAGAAGAGGTAGAGGTGTTGGAAGATGGGACACCTAGACACCTGACTAGACAAAAAATGAATAATGAAGCTGTCTAATAGAAGAAAAAGTAAAGACAAAGTAAATTCTTTCTCATGAGGAAGCTTAGGTCCTTCAAAGCCTGCACCAAGATGTCACATACAGTAACTTATGTAAGTCTGTGTCGGAGAGTGCAATCTGCCTTGTAGCCGTCTGTTGAGACTGTAGCATCAAAGCCAGTAACTCAAAGAGATCTAACTATTCAAGTAAGCTGGCTCTGTGTTTTGGACTTCTCTGTGGTCTCTGGACCTGAATGTGAAGAAACATAAAACTGAATTTTGCAAAAGCTGCTAAATACAATGTGCAACATTTATGACATAATATTCAGTCTGAGGCTTGTTCAGCTACTGCCTACAACAGGAAAAACCCTTAGTATATATATGACGACTGATGGCAATGTGTTTCTTTCCCCTTAACAATATAACTTACTGTACCTTCAAATATATTTAAGCATCATTTGGTTCGGTCCAATTAGTTTTTAGTTGTTGTTTTCTATAGAAGCACCAGAGAAATCCCACCATTAACTAGAGCTTTACTATATGTATCTGCAAAGTGACTCAGGCATTTCATCACACCGCTATGAGTGCTCACATCATCTCTGGTCTCATTGGCTCCACTGTGGGCAATATAACAAACCAAGCCGACCGCACTGGGAGGAAAAAAAAGAAGAGTAATGGCTGTATAGTAAGGATTGATTTGATTGATTATCTCTGACACAGTTTAATACAATTTTACTGCTTGTTACATCTCATCAGATTCAACACCAGCTTAGCTGTCAAAAATGATCTTATTATATGTTGGCTCATTGTCTGAGAATGAACCCATGGACTTTGTTCATTACTTAATTTACTCTTACTTGCAACACCACCTCTGTATTACAACCTCAGGTGGACGTTGCTATGACACCATCAGAGTTCAAAGAGGGCAGTCCCTTATGTTTCTTGTTCCTTTATGGCACACTGATTTCTGGGTTAAATTTGCTTTTTGACACACTCATTGGGTCATGTTGACTGTAAATTGAGATCAATGGTTGGAGAAGTAGGCTGGCTTCAATTTTCGTGCTGCAAGGAAGCCTTCTGTTATTTTAATTTACAGATAAATAAAAGTTTAAGTAAACACTAATATTGCAAGTTTAAACCAAACTTTTTTTTCTAAAAGGATCCTCCCCGCCTTTCAGTGTGAAATAGGCTCAGAGCAGTTATCTGTAATTGCACAGCAGATTGTACTTTCATGAAAAATGTTTTTTTTTTTAGATGTGCACTCACATACTAATGTGGTGTCTCTTTTTCAACAAGTAACAGACTTTTTTTGGAGCAAGCTAAAGCCTTTTGTACCTGTCAACCACCTCTCAATGTGTAATGCCCACCCACAATATCAAGAGGTCATTTTTTCTTCTTTTTTTCTCTACTCCCCATTTCACCGCTTGTTTGCAATATGGAGGCAAAATGAATTTGTAGGTCTAAAGTATTGAACACTGAGTGGAATCCACTTGTCAGCACTGTGACAGTAGTGGAAGTCTATTTAGGTTTATTGTTGTTTTGGAAAGTTGGACTGGAAACAGACAGACAATACAGACAGCACCATCAGTCTCTTTGTGCTTATTTTAAATTATGTTTTGTGTATTTCAGTTGAGGCACTATGAATGAATATATTCATAGATTCAAAGTATGTATGGGAAATTTGAAGTAGCATCAAAATCTGTATAACTCATATTTTTGAATAAACAAGATATGCTGAAATGTATGTTTTACATCAGTTATACAAACCTCAATGTTTTTTCTTTCTGTATTCCTGTCTTTTCATAAAAACAGCTCACAAGAGAGTAAGATTATCATTGTAGCTCAAGCACAGTTTCTGCCATCTGCAGCTAACTTTAAAGAAATTCAAGTCTTCTTCTCCTTGAGCTCTCAAATGACAGTGATGGATGATGCTGTCATTAGAAGCAGTGGAGCTCATCTACTAGGCCTACTTGCGGATTTCTGTAAACCCCTTCTTTTAGCCTGTTTTATAAAATGAGCAGACAGCTCTAAAGACCCAGTTCCAGCCTCTACAAGTAAAGTCAGCTTGGTAGTCTTACTTTTTAAGAGACTCACTTGGTAAATTTCTTGTTCATTATGGTAGATTGTTAAACTAATGCAAAAGGTATAAGACATGTCTAAAATGATATGCTTGGCTTTATATTGTTAAAGGTACAGTGTGTAAGAGTTACTGACATCCAGTGGTAAAGATGGGCATATAAATTACTTCAGGAAGTGATTAGTCTGTAATTGTTATTTTATGGCCCACGACCCCATTTGGGAATAAGCGGTAAAAAATGGATGGATGTATGTTTTTTTATGTTTAATATGAATGTCCATATTAATTCACAATTGCTCCTGCAGAGACAAAACTCCTTGGGTTACCAAGCTAAGTAGAGCATAAGCATATACTGACTTTGCAAATGCACTGATTATGAATAAATACAGAATATCATAATTGATTTTCATACCAAACATTTTAACACAAAGTGTTAATAATAATAATAACCTTTAAGGAGCTTTCTGCATTTATTTAAGAACTAGAACAAACATACATTTGCAATGACTGTTATTTAGAAATATTTGTGTACATTTCACCGTAAGTTAAATAGTGGTCAGCATGTCAGTAACTGATCATATAGTCTTGACCTGTATTATTTCCTGTAGGCAGAACCTACAGACCTAAACAGCACATCCATCCATCCATTTTCTTCCGCTTATCCGAGGTCGGGTCGCGGGGGCAGCACCTGAAGGAGGGAAGCCCAGACTCCCCAGCCACATTCACCAGCTCATCTCAGCTCATTCAAAGCCACAATAGTCCGCAATATTACATCGTGAGGCCAAAATGTATTAGTCAACTATTAAAACACTTAATATAAAGCCGTAACACACCTCTAATTATACAATATATAAAGATGCACTGATATGCCATACTATACATATTGTAGTGATCCTACATTAATGATACTGCCAATAGATAGATATTCTGTTAGTTAGCATGCTGTTATTGTGTGGTTAAGACATATATGTTGTTACAGTATGTGGGTGGAGGGCCGGTTCTTGGGGTGTGTATTTGGGGTGAATTTTTCTTGCGGCTCTTGGGGCCCTGGGCTGGTGTTCTGTTTTCCCTGGGCCTGCTTGGGTCTGTTACCCCTGACTGTGGGGGCCTCTGGCTGGGACATCCCTCTGCTGCCACCTGGGCTAATGCTGGGTTGGCTTCAGAGCGGAGTGGCGGGGGGGTCCTTGTTTAGGGCTGACTGCCATTTGCGCTGGTCTTGGAGTTTTCCTGGCCTGCCCCTAACCTTTGGGTTGAGAGGATCTTCTTAGCATGATCGATTTTGAGTGAGCACTTTTTATCTGCATGATGACAGTCTTTAGGTTAATTCATGAACAGTGATTTTTCCTTGTGTTTGTCTGTTTCAGATTTGAGTTAAAAGGCATAGATCCTGCAGGACATTACACTGGTGTCAGAAGTGAAGAACCGGATATTCTTCTGACTAGCCTGGATCTGGCTATTACCATCAGCAATTATTGGAACATGTGACATGTTGAATGACGCTCATTTGGGGATGAAAGAAGAGTTAGTAAAATATTGTGACTGTTTTTAGAGTATGAGTGCCAGTCTGACTGTACTGCAGAACACGGGACTCACTTGATGCTACAGCTATGATGCTAGCTGCCAAAGCCAGTGTTTGAACAAAATCTATACCCATAAAAATTAGTGACTGTCATTGCATAATATATGTAAGACAATACAACAGTAAAGCAGACTGGGAGTATTTTCAGGATCAATTTGAACTGTTAGCCTGGGCATCAGGATAATAAGAGGACTATAAAGCAATTTAGCTGGCTCTTTAGCTTACAGATGAAGCTTTGACATGTTTATTGCTGCTTAGCCAGTGACACACTTGGAACCAACTGTGGTGAAACTGTTATAAGTATCTTCTATGCTTGGAAGGGGACAAGTGGCCATAAGGGCAGGGGGCCTATTAACTTCATGATGTGGGTTGCTGTAGTACAGGACTGTCGTATATTAGGGCAGTTTTTTACAGGTTGCCCACTTTGAATCGGACCTCCGGAAGAATACACGAGCCAGAGTGGTTGCAAAATGGTCCACATGGTGTTTCCTACCCAGATTCAGAGTTCACACTTCACCATTGACTCCAACATCCCATGCCCCAGTCAATGCTCGGATTGCAGCTAAAAGTGGCCATACTGGTGTTGGTAAGAGAGATATAGAAACATAGCTGCGACAAATTTAGGTCTGAGCAACAGAAAGAGCTGTGGGATTATTAGTTGAATTTGAAATCTTTTCACTCAGAAAATGAAGTAGGCTCGACTAACCTAGTGCAACATGAAATTGACACTGGTGATGAATGGCCTATCAAGACATGACTTCCATACCTTTATCTGACACACCAGGCGGCTGCAGACATCAATATTGATAAATATTGATCCTTTTAACAGTTCATGGGCCTCAGGGGTTGTAATGGTTAATAGGAAAAAAGGTCAAAAGATTATATTCTGTGTCCATTACAGACCACTATACAGGGTAACCAAAAGAGACTCATAAACCGTTGCCCTGTATTGATAAGTCCCTGAACTTGGTGTCTGACTCATTTTAGTTCTCATCTGTAGAACCGTGTAGTGGATATTGGCAGGTGATTCTCAGCCCAGAGGCAAGACCAAAGACTGCTATTGCACCTGCAGAGGACTGTGGCTGTTTGAATTTCTCTGTTTTGGTTTGTGCAATGCTCTGGTTACATTTGAACGGCTGATGGAGAAAATGTTGGCTGATATCTCCAGAAAGGAATGTCTGATATATCTGGTTTACATTCTCGTCCATGGTAACTTCTTTGAGACAGCTTTAGGGGCCATATGACAGTATTCCCGCCGGACAAGTGTCAATGCTTTGGCATTGGTGTCTTTGTGGTCCAAGCGATGTGCTTGCTGATCGGTGGGTCTGTGTCCTCTTCCTTTTGTTGCCTGCGTGCCACACCTGTGGTTATTTTGCTGAATCGTGGCTAGGGCTGATCAGTGTCATGTTCAAGGATATTTAGGAAACACACATGCAGAATACAAGCTGCACACCATAAAAATAATTAAAACTGTTACATAAAAATTCACAGCAACGTAATTAAAAAGCCCCAACAACCTGACCCTGTCACAGATACAGCAAAGGTATCGAACATACAAACTTGCCCCTTTTTTCCCTCTTGTTGTGAATTGTTCGACATGTTTATGGCCAATAGTAACCATTACTAATTAATAAAGTCACTATTTAAGCGTTCTTTAATGCATCCTGAGGGGCAGTATGCAATCTTACTTGGTAAACATAAAAATCTTCCTAACCTTGACAACCTGATAAAAATGAGATAAACAAAGACTATAAAATATAAATGTTGAAAGTAAAAATATTTAATAGTTTTTTAAAAATCAGTTGCTCAGAAATAATTTTGAATGTTATTTACCATAAACCTGATTTGGGCAAACTGTATACTGTATGTAAAGCTGTGAACATAATTCACCAAAAACACAATATCCTCAATATTTATTAAGATAATTTTAGTAAATTTTTTTAATGATACTTGATGTTATTCATTATGGGTTAGTAGATGTTTTGGACCTAACTATACATTCTACAGGCATTTAGCAGACGCTTTTATCCAAAGCGACTTACATAGGAGAACAACACAAGCATGAAATCAAACA
>JBAMIG010000009.1:21537850-21552317 GCA_037177335.1 Kiunga ballochi | reverse complement strand
CATTATGAGTGAAGTTTCTGCCATAAAGTGATGCAACATGTCTCAGAAACAGTATGTATCAAATATGCGACATCCGTTCATAAGGGGTTAAAAAAGGGTTGAAAGTAGCAAAGAAAAACAAATATGATTTTATCCTCTATATTACGTTTTTTTTATAGAGGAGTGAAAAGATAACATCTAAAATATCAATTTAAGTATATATATTTTACTTATGGGACAACATGAAACAGAATAGATATTCTAAGATCAGAAAGCAAAATTCTACAATTACATTAATCTGCAACACAAAACTGCAGTTTTACAAAAAAAGATCAAACAATGTCAAATCAATACACATTTCTGAGATACTAATCTTTCCTCCTACAGATTCTTCCCTCTTCCATTTTTTGCGATAATTGAAACTGTCATGCATGCTCAAAACAAAAAAGCAAAATTAGACGTTCAAAGCTTCAGCAATCTCATATGCCTCTGTATTCCTTTTGCAAACTGCAAACATGTTTATGCTTGAGCATCTATCCAGAAGAATGGAGTGTAAGTAAAAAATGTCAAAAGTTTTAAGTTGCTCCCCAGCTGCCTGTCATGTTGGTTTGGGTTAAGTAATTAAAATGAGAAACTATATGATCAAGAGTAAATAGTTATAAATACACGATACAGTCACCAATAAAAGCTTCACAGTCACACATTGGAACCCTTTTGTTTCTCTACTGAGTTTTGAACATGCAGAGAAATAAACGTATTTTTTTTTTAGGAATTGTCCCACACATTAAGTTAGCCATGCTCATTTGCACGAGACAGAATAGATTTTAAAATAATCTGGCCCAGAGTAATCACTTGAAAAAGTTTGATTTTTATCTATTAATTCTGCATTAGGTGTCATTTTAAAATAAAAATGCATGTGATTTTATCATAAATGGCCTGTGATTCCAGTTTGTTCTGATGTTATTAGCCACAAACTCATCACACAAACCCTCTTTTTTCTGTTTAATAATGAAGGTTTGCAGGATTTTTTCCTTTTTTTTCTTTATGGAAATGCATCTTCTTTTTAAGTGCCCATTGCAATAGGAAGGAACTCATTTAGGCATCTAAACACACAATCTCAGAAAATGTTCTGGTGAGAAATTAATCACGTTTTATGGTTGCATAATTCCCTTGCCTTATTCTCTTGCAGTGTCACAGGAGGTCTCCATTACATCCAGGGGGATTATTTTGAACTAGTTTATATTCACATCTGCAGAACATGAACATCCTTAACACACTGGGGAAACGTATCCCCGTACATTTGGAGTTTATCGACATGGCTGGAAAGGCAAAATACAGCATGATTAGCAAATCCTGCAGTGTTGCAGCATATTTTGCTTCCTTAATTTTTATTAATATTTGACAGGGTTTCAAAAAAATATGTTTCTTTCAGATGAGGTGACTGCCTAACATTTTTTGTTGAACTCTTAACATGTTTTACACTCGTACAGCTAAGACTCTTTTGCATGGTAACTGCAAAAACAGAGCATTAAGCTCTTCACTGAAGGACTCCTCTACACAGAAAATGCACTGCTTTCCACGGCTTCAGTGCCAAACACAGTAGACTGAGGATTTTTAACATGCAAGTGTCAGGTCATATTCTCATTTTATTCTGAGCTGGTATGTGCTGACTATGGAGAAGGAGGACCCTCAAAGGGACAAGTATGGGAACACAGTGAATGCCAATCAAGATCATTTGACCTTTGGCAGTGTCTGACTCTGCATCCCACCCTGATTTCCCATCTCCCCCTGTACCTCTTAGGATTAACAAATTGTACACAGCTCAGTAAAAAAGAGAGTACATTCAATTTAAATTTAAATATGCTAATAATAGTAATAACAACAATAACAACAATAATATTATTGATAATAATAAGATGAATGACTATTATTATTATTTTTTAAATATTTTCCTCTTGGAATGAGGTCAATGAAACTACAGATGAGAACAACACATACATACCATGCCATTATTTTGTTAAATATAGAAATATTGTGAAAAAAGTGTCAATAATTTAGTTTTATATTTGAATAATAGTCAGATGCCACATTCCTCTGATAAGTATTGGTTTGGTTTAGATGTCATAACCAAACTATTTGTATATATGTCAGCTTTTTTATTCAGAAAAGCAAAACTTAGGCTGGAACCCAGGTTCACCTCAGCCCATATGGAGCAGAGCCTGAGGGTGAGGCACAAAGGCAAGAGCCTGATGGTGGAGCCTTTAACCATGGGCCCCTAGTCTAGCTTGAAGTGAAAGGACTACATTGCCTCTCAAACTCTGCAGATATCAATTATCAAATGTAGTTCCTGATCGTACGTGTAGATTAACTGGCTTTTCAAATTATTTTTAAAACAAAACCTCTTCTCTCTACGGATGCACTTAGCCGAGAAGCTAAGGTGTACAAAGCTGAAACAATGTTTTTGAGATAAACAAGAAGAAAGTGAAGATGTTCAACCATTATGCACTAAAAAGCATGGTGGTGGAGAAATGATGATTTGTACTTGTTTTGTCAGCCATAGTACCTGGACCCATTGTACTCATTTGACTGAATATTTACTTATCAGATTAGTGAAGTGTGAATCCATCTCTCTTATGCACTTATAAGAAAATTGTTCATACAACAGGACAACAATCCCAAGCATATCAACGAAATCTACATTAAAGTACAGAGGAGAAAATACTTAGTTTGAAAAAGGTTCAGACTGCAGACATCACTGATTTAAATGTTGTGTTTAGATCTATAAATACCTGCATAGATATTTGCAAATCTCCATTATACAAAGTAACACAGTAAAGAAGTTCTTACATAAGTTTGATGCAGTTTTGTCTACTTATCTACAGTTTTATAAAACAGTGAGGTTCAATCTCCCATATCTTAAGCTTTTTCTCACATCATGTCTTCTGTTATGCTTCATGTCAGCAGAGATGCAGAAGGTGTTATTTGCCTCTTGTAGGTGTTGAGTTTTAATCCACCCTCTATAATTTCAGCTGCAATGTAAAATCACAGCTATCTTTATTAATCTTCCTCATCAAAGGACGACGGCCAAATACATGCAAGCTATAAAAGCTATTCTAGCTTAAATACAGTATGTTTTGGACATAGATCAACTGTAAAGGGGAGGCGGGCTAGAAACAATCACATATCGTTGTCCCAGTGGGTGAAAACAGAAAGAAAAGAGAGAGGGGGACATATCATTAGGGAAATTGCTCGTCCAGTGTGAGTCAAATGATTTGGTGCATCAATGCCGTTCAAGAGAAGGTCACCTTAGAGAAGGACACAGCGGGCCACGCTCATCTCACTATCAGGCATGATGGGAAAATGGTAGAGTGATGTAGGTGTCAGTGCGTTCTTGAATGTGGCTGTGCTCAAGAATTCAACTGTGGGGTTGTCGGGCCTAAAGCCAAACTAACCTAGCTGAGGACGTTTTTAGTCATTTGACCAACTGACCTCAAAGTGTCATAAGTGGGCAGAGATAGGAATGAAGCCATGCTATTTTCTGAGCCAATCTTTGCCTGGGAAATAATCATGACGGGACCAGTAAACCATGACTCAAGGGGAAGGGTGATGGAGGATAGGGAGTCATGGAATTGGAGAGTTTTAATGCTTCTATGACCGTGGAGACAGTAGATAAGAAACACTGACTCTTAACAGTGTAGATATCTATCTCATCAAGTAGTTCTGCAAACATGGTTGCTATTTAAGTTACTGTAAAAGTGGGTGGAACATTTTTTGGACACATTTTTTGCTTTCGGTTTCAGACTATTTCTCTGTCTTTCTGTCAGCGCCGTTTTTCTTAGAATGATGGAAAACTGCAAGCCATGACCTCAAAAATCCATGGATGAGTTCCCACTAATGGCCAAATTTGTATGGTAAACTAAAGGACACTGCTGAATTTGCTGTCTTTTACTGCCATTTCTAAACCTGCCGTGCTCAATAGGAGGTTACTACTGTAAAAGAGGAATGGTGAGGACAAAATGTACTGTCAAGTGGGCACAGAGTTTGCAGTCAATGTTAAATGCCATCAATTTTCTTGACATTGTATTTAAAAATAAAGCCCCAGGTGCTTTCCATTCTAGCATTTGGAAGCACATCTGTTGAAATATCTCCAAATATAAGAGTAACTAGATTGATTAACTCCACTCAAAGGGGAAAAACTTAGTTCACTCAATTACAATCCAGCTCACAGAGGATCTGAGTTCTGCAAATGCAGAAAATTCAATCAACAAGTAAATGCACTTTAATGCAATGTAGCCCCTAAGGAAAAATTATTGCACTTGCCACGTTAGAAAGAAAAAAAGACACATTTTGCTGCTCTCGGTTCAGACTATTGTTTACAGCGGGCAGTGTCAGCAAAAAAGAAATATATATTTATATATATATTGAAGAGATCCCTGAGGAAGCAACTTTTTTGTGGTTTACTTCCAGTCCCTTGGGTGAAAGCACAACGAGTGCACATGCTATCAGGACACAAACACAATTCAGCCAATGCATCCTGTCACTCTCTGGGTAACAAGATAAATGGTTGTTACCCTCTTAAAGCGCAAAGATAAAACACCTCAGCTGGTATCTGTGTTCGAACACCTCTCATTTGGGCTTGTTGTATCCACTGTTAACAGACGCTGCAGGTCTGCAGTTCACAAATCTCCAGGGAAGTATGTTTAATTCATAAGAAAACCTTAGATTAGTCAGAAAGTGAGACCTTGTAATGCCTGCAATGTATCCAGCTTTTTTTTAAAGCTTTGTGTGTGTCCAGTGCCTCTGCTGTCCGTGCATCTGTCTGTCTCTGCCCTGCTCAGATGCTCGTCACGTCACTCTGCCCTTTGCTTTAGACCATCAATGTCAACACCACATTCCTGTGTGTATCTCAGTTATGACGTGCTCCTCGCGCTGCTTCATGCATTTTGCTTCTTTTGCATGTCAATGATCAAATAGAGTAACATCAAAGGAAGACGACAAAGAAATGTCAGAAGTTGTTGAGGTCAGAATGCAGTGACAAAACTAACCCATGTTCATTTGCTTAGTTCATTACAAGGTGCCACAAAGCCTTTTTTTTAGTAAATTAAAGGCAGATGATTTTCAAATGACATCCAGGTGCTCTTTAAGTGAACAGCCTCTGGTAGAGCTCTGAGGGTGTGAAGATGCTTCTAAAATTAGGGTTTTATCAGACCACACACACTCACACCCTCACTCTCTTTAATAATGGTGGACATTAATTTCCACGTCTACTTCTGCTGTCACTTTAGACTTCATGTAACACATTTTCAGCATGCAACTGAGACAGGAAGCAGTATTCATAGCAGACACTGTCAAAGCATCACCTAGTAACTCCAATGGAACTAAAATCAAATATAAAGATAATTTATAATAAAAAAACAGCTTTTTATTACAAATATATGGGATTAATCTTAAAGTTAAAGGGGGATAGGGAGTATCTATTACTGTGTTTCCAGCAGTTACTGTTTTGACTCGTGTCTATATCTGTTGGCCATTGTAGTTCAAATGTCTCAAATGGCTGGCAAGGCTGACAATGAGGAGCCTGCTCTTTGGGAAAATTACATCATTAAAAACGCTGCAGCTGAGCCGGCTTCATCATACTGGCAAATTAGCCCAAAGTGGACACAGGGTTGTCTTCCATGTGAGGATTCACACTGTAATGAAGCAGTTATGCAAAACTTAGCTATGCCGTAGCATTTTTGTATCAGTATTTACTCTAGTGTGGGTGTTTTGCCACATACTACCAGGATTTTTTTTATGTCACATTTCTTGCAAACTTAATTTACAGTCCCTTATGTAATTTTGCACTTTCTTGTTTCTAAATAGCATTTTAAATAAAGTTGCAGGTGCAGACCTGTGGTTTTAGCAACAAAAATAAAAACAGGTACTTTCACAAGTAAGAATGTCCCTGGCAATCAAGGCGTACTCTTGTGCTGTCCATCAGTCCACCTTTCTCTATAAGTGCCTTGTAACGAATGTGAGTTACGTGTGCGCATTCATGGTGCAAATAGTTTTGTCTTACAGCTGGACCAATGCAAAAACTTGCAACCTTTGAGGAAGGTGCTGTGCTGTGTGATGCACAAATCTGAGTAAAGACAATCCCCATCTTTGTTTTTACTCCATACCAGGTGGCAAGCAACCATTTAAAACAAATGGAAGGGTTTTCTGGCTACATGCCATTAGTTGGGATAACTAGAGGAAGGCCAAATTAAAAGAATGCAAGATGCTAATCACATTTATTTCATATAGATATAATTATATTTAGGTAGATCTATGACTATTAAGTCTTGTCATAATATATGGATATAAATGGGACATAATTGTAGCTGCTTAAGGAAATATTATAGCTAAACTTTTATTAAAGTGACATAAAAATGAGCAATAAAAGTCTAATATATGTTAGTGCAGCACTTTTTGGACATGCCCTCAAAGCACAAAATTAACAGCTTCCACTGATTTGTAGACCTTCTAGGTACAGGTAAATGTCAGGCTGCTGCAAGCTGGGCCATGTTTTCATGTACGCGTAAGCCAATCCCGTAACAAATACTGGTCAGGTAGCTGCATACCTGTATTAAATGCTAGCGTCTTTACATAACAGGCACCATCAGTGGGTAAAAAGCTTTCTGTATAGTTGTTTTTAACAAGAGTTGGACTTTGCCATTGAGTAAACATGGGTGTAAGAAGCTTTCCTCACCATGGATAAGTGCTCATATACCTGACTTTACCAGTGTTTGTAATTATTGCAAGGGTCTGGATTCGCTAGTAGGACATGTTCATGTTCTTTAGCAAGCAAGTGTGTGTATACACTTTCATTTATATGATCATTAATCTTTAAATTAAACTGAATCTGAAAGCTGAGTGAATACATTATCGAATAAATTATTACCAGAAAAATCTTTAGCACTACTATCAGACTCATGAATGTTGTTGCTTTGTCTTCTTTTCCAAGTTCACTTCATTCGAACTCGTGAAAACCACTGTGAAGAAACATTCCTGAAGAACATTTCTCATTGTTTTTGTGTTTTAGCTTTAAAGAGGAAAGTGATTTCTGTGTTTCCACATTGAAATGTTCATTTTCTTTCAACTGACTCTTTTAGTTGTGTCTTCCCTGAAGCTCCAGAAGAAGACAGCTTCAGTGAGCAGTATTTCAATGTAAAATTATATGCATGGCCAGCATTAACCATAAACTGAATTAAGAATATAGGTAAGGAAAATACTTTGTGGAAAATGTCAGGCTTATATAATGCTGATTCATTCTTATCTTGCACCCGGTCATAACAGAATATGCCAACAACTCTTCAACTCAAAAACAGTTTCAGCCATATTGCTCTGCCTTCTCTCCACTGTAATTGTAGCACAATATAGCCTCAACACATGTGGAACTTCTGTTCACCCAAAACAAAGATGAATTTTATCTTACATAAGGTGCTGCCACTAACGTTTAATCGTTGGTGGAGTTTTATCATCCGTGACGTTTTTTCCACAGCAATGCCATTATAACAACTGAGATAAATATTAGATTACGTTTTACAGAAAAAAGTAACGCTTTTTACTTAAATTCCTTTAGTACATCACAGATTGTTTTATTATTCCTTTTTCTTATATTTTAATTAAAGAGCATCTCAACTCTTTAATACCTGAGCTATGAATAACTGGAAGGAAACATCCAAGTTATAAAATCTGACAACTTTATTTGACCCTTTAACAAAATCTGTTGAAGAAAACATGTTGTTTTTTTCATATATTTACTATTTATTACCATGTAATAGATCCAGGGGGCACCAGGCTGCAGGAAACTAATATCATATGCACTTTACTCAAAACAGGGTTTTGAGTAAAGTCTTTACCATAAAACAAAATGTTTCAGAGACTGTATGTATCTACTTATTGTTAGGCCTTGAGGGGTGTAAAAAAAGTATGTGTATGTAATATGTAAAAAAAAAAGACAATGTATTACACCGTGTAATACATTGTCTTTTTTTTACATATTTTTTTAAAAGTTTGGTAATTTAGAAATTTAAAGACTTTAGAGTTTACAATAGCTATTCTGTAAGTTCTCACTTAACAGCTTTTTGCAGAGTATCATTGATTGGACAGAGATATTACTGATTTGTAGAACAATGGACAAAATTATCTGGATCCTTTTATTCAATACAATAGACCCATGAACCACATTAAAGTTAAAGATTAATTATTACAAGGGTGATTTAAAAACAACCATGTCTGCTTTTTATCAGTCCTTTACATCTGTTTACTGCTATGATGTTTTTCTCACCAAACCTTACAACTGAATATCTCAAAAAAAGTCTTTATCTTCTTCTTCCTTCCCTTGTCAATTTTAAGCACTGGAGGTAGCAATTCTGACTAAAAAGGTCTCCCATTAAGACATCTTTCCCAGATCACTGTCAAAGCGGTTTGAGACTGCTACTGCACTCTTTACCGCAGCATTATCTGACAAAATGGCCTTCAATGTCTGTGCTGTGATTTTGGCTGTATTTAAATGTATGATGATTGTGAGGGCAAGAAGTCAAAGGAGAAAGAATTCCAATTTCTCTAACACAGTAATAGCGTCCTGCTACTGTGATTATGGTCACCTTATTGGTGATGGGAGAGCTGATAGTGACACGAACAGTGGCAGAACCATTCGGCTTGGTGTATTCGACTTACTGCAGATTTCTACCTAAATTGCTGAGAAAAGGCACCATGACACCGCAGCAATAACTTTGAAAGAACTTCTAAAAGTACAAAGTGTATTCCAAATTGTCAGTAAACAGCTTATTTGTCTATGATTCACTTTTGAGTGAATTTTATAGGCTTTAAACTTAATATCTAAAATTTTATGTGTTTCTGTGCATTTTTATTTCAATTAGTTGACTCATTAAAAAAGTTAAGAAATGTGCACAACATGTACAAAACAAATCATGTGTGTATTATATTTCTTATGATCTTGAGTTTAAAGGATTTTATACATAAAGTGTTGGATTATCTGTTTTTGAACAAAAAAACAAGTGCATCCAGGTAAATGACTTTCTTATGTCCCGTAGGTGAGCATCAGCTGAGGATGGCAGGAGATTCCAGAGTCCTCATGGACCATAACATGGAAATAGGAGTAACACCTGCACAGGTAAACTGCACATCAATAGTGTGTGTGTGTGTGTGTTTTTTCTCAAGCAGCATTAGTTTAACTAAGAGATCAAATGACGTTGAAAATGTGCTGACAAATACTGTATATAACGTTCAAAAAAGTTCTCAAACTGAACTCAGAGGGTAAAAAAAGGAGACAATTTTTGAGAATTTGGGGAATTTTAGAAGGTAGTATACCTGTTAGATGTACAATAATTATTTTGGAAAAATTCTGTACATAAGCTTTATGATGTGCATTGTCTAGATAGAACCAGATGTTTTTAAGCTAATTAAGGTAATTGCATTTATTTATTTACTTAAGAGTAGAAATGATTGAGTATAGACATGTCGTCCTCTACCTGTTTCAATTGGTGGTGTTGTGTTTGTTATATGATCCAGTCCCCAAGTTGATTACAGCTTATATGACCCACGCAAACCAAAACAGAAAGTCTCAATGAGGGAAAAATCCTTTCACTCTATTACTGCCATGTAGACGCAACTAATGACTTTGTTTATGGACCATCACACCCTGGCGTAATATTTACTACAAAAGGTTGGAGAGCACACTTGAGACAGTGACATAAAAAACTCAATTAGACCATCATAAAGAGTTAAAATGAATGAACTTGTTTTTAATTTGGGTTGATTGGATATTAAAATAAAACAAAAAAAAAAAACACCTGGACGAACTGTCTCACTTTTACATAAGGGTGAACTTAAAGTGCTTTGGATCTTTATTTTACAAAGTGTCCCTAAGCATGGTCTTCAATAAGTTGACCCAAACACTATCATCAAACCAGTAATTGGGATGCAGGTCAATAAGCATTGTCTTTCAATTCCTTTTAGTCAAAACTTTCTTTAAACAAGGATCAGCTAAAATCCATATGTGGAAAATCAATAATGCACCTGCAGACCCAGCCTAATGTAAATAATTTTATTCAAGATAGTTGTGAAACTTTTCCTGACATCTCAATAAAACAGCCTTTAATAAACCTGTCAGGTATATTTTATTTTGCAGTTTCGACAATTGAAGGCGCTGCAAGGACAGTGTGGTGCCTTCTGTTGTCTAAACAGTGGGAGAGATCTTTATGATAGCACAGAGAAGTTGTCGACATAGGCACAATAATGTAACTTTCCTTGTGATCTGGGCATGACTCTGTAGGGAAATAGATCACAGGTGTTCAATTTGCCACCATTGACTTTAAGTGCACAGATACTTTTCTTTTTCTGTCCTAACACAATTTATTTCAGTAGATGGGGACTGCCACCATGTTGCTAAAGTAGAATTTCAAATAGATCTCATGTAACTTTGTTACAAGGGACATGTACTATATGTCTGCATGTTGCTTCAGTTCTAGAAAAGGAGCAAGAAACTGTTTCAATACTGCATCATAAAGAGAGTTTTGCATCTTTTTTTAATGAATCAATATGCACTAAAATCCACAATACCATACAATTGCCTTGTGTGTTGATTAAAAAATGTATTCTGATAAGTCAACACTGTCACTTTGACAGATACCCTTGTTTTGAAGGATGGCAATGTGGAGTCTGTTAGGGCAGGATCTGTTTCTGCCAATGTTCCATAGCGTGCACTGGGAGGGAACACAGGGGTTGAGGGAGAGCAACAGGACACAGCTGTGGAGCCAGATCGCCTCACTGGAGCAGGGCCAGCATAAACAAGGACCTGGGTGTCCTTGTGTTCTTGTTATGTCCTTACTCTGTTTCTTTTTTTTTGCCCTGCCGTATCCATGCATAAACTGGCATCTGCAATGTCAGGGTCAAGCAGCACACAAAAGGGATTTTATAACAGTTCCTAATGCGATTAGTCTCGCTACCAGCACCGCGCATCTAAGCGGGCTGATTTAGCCGAAAACAACATAAAATAGGTTAACATCTTCATTCTTCAATTCAAACAGTCTAGCTGTGAAGGAAATATTAACAGAGATAAATTAGTGTGGAGGAAACCCTCAGGAAGAAAAACTTCAATTGCTGATGCTTTTTCTTGCTCTGACTGTTCAGACCTGCAATGTTGCCCCTCTTTTTTTCTGATGTTACCACTCTCTTTCTTCATATTCAGGTGAAGAAGCTTCCCAAGCATCTAAGAGAGCCTCAGATCTCAACTGAGAGAACCCACTTGATATCTGACCCAGTAAAGAAGCCACGGCAGCGGTACGTGCAGAAGGACGGCAAGTGCAACGTTCATCATGGAAACGTACAAGAGACCTATCGTTACCTCAGTGACTTGTTCACGACGTTGGTGGACCTGCGGTGGCGTTTTAGTTTCTTAATTTTCACTCTCGTCTATGTCATCAACTGGCTCTTCTTTGGGTTTCTGTGGTGGCTGATTGCACTCATCCGTGGAGATCTGGTGCATGGTGATGAGGAGGGCTGGACCCCCTGTGTAGAGAACCTCAACAGTTTTGTCTCAGCCTTTCTTTTCTCTATTGAAACAGAGACCACCATTGGGTATGGTTACCGTGTGATCACTGAAAAATGCCCTGAAGGTATTATACTGCTTTTGGTGCAGGCCATCTTGGGTTCTATTGTTAATGCGATGATGGTGGGCTGCATGTTTGTCAAGATCTCACAACCAAAGAACCGCGCCGAGACCCTCATGTTCTCACACAAAGCTGTCATATCAGTGCGGGATAACAAGATGTGCCTGATGTTTCGGGTGGGGGATCTGAGGAACTCTCACATTGTGGAGGCATCAATTCGAGCAAAGCTGATTCGCTCGCAGCAGACCAAAGAGGGGGAGTTCATCCCACTCAACCAGACTGACATCAACATTGGTTTTGACACAGGAGATGACCGTCTGTTTTTGGTGTCACCGCTCATCATCTCGCACGAGATTAATGAGAAGAGTCCCTTCTGGGAAATGTCTATGGCTCAAATGGAGAAGGAAGAGTTCGAGATTGTGGTTATCCTTGAGGGCATGGTGGAGGCCACAGGTATGAACCGGAGGGGGGTTGGATGAGATGTTCAAGAAGAAAGTATGTAGCATAGGATGAAAAACAAGTGATGCACGAAGAGATGAAATTGAGGAAGTATTGAATGCATGGGGAGGGATAGGAGAATGAATTAATACGGAAATGGAAAGAGGGCTTAAAGTGGGGATACCTGGAAATGCTGCCTGCAGATTGAAAATGTTTTAATGTATGAATGGATAGACATTAAATGACTCTGAGTGAGGCATAAATTATTTTAATGCGTTTCAGATCCGAGGTTGAACAAGCCCTAATGAGGCTTTTTAGTGTAATTGTTTCATTATAGCCAGTTACTGTTTTTCTTGTTTTTTCTCTTCTTCATTGATATTTAACATAGTTAGATCTTTACCCATCCATTTCTAAGCATTTCTTGATCAGATCACTAACATCTAAAACCATCAAGCGGAGGTTTTTCCTGTATTCACCATAGCCCTCATCCTCATTGTTGCTACTTCAGGGTTACATCTTTGATATTGTTTATTTACCAAAGACTGATTTGTAGCTACCCACATTGTTGGTTTTGTTTTGTGTAAAGGCCAGGCTCCAGGCTGGTTACATTTATGAGCCACACGTGATTAAATGTCTCTGTAAAGTTCCACAAAGTTCCAGTTTCCCAGCAACACGGAAGTGAAAGACTGGGAAAAAAACACAGCAACTCTAACATCCCAAGCATTATATTAGTCAGTTATGTTCATGCACTCTTCAAACAATGTTTAAAATGCTAATAAATCACAATAAATTTGTAACTCTCTAACTTAGTATAATGTTATAAAAGAAATGACATACGGTATGTTTTTTTTTTTATTTTACACAAAGAATAAGCATGGTCTGAACATTTCTGTCCCCTTTAATGTTTCTTTCCATGTTTGTTCTGTTTTATTTGCTGCTCTTTTTTCCCCATTTTAAGCAGCTTCATTCTCACTGATGGGTATTTGACTCATCATGACATCATTTTCTGCTTCACTTGCACAGGCTGCGGCATCATGCAGGGATTTAGCCATCACTGCCTTTGGTCTCAAGACAAAAATTTGACCATGTTAGTTATTCCTCACTTTCAACTAATCAAATCCAATCAAACATTATTGATAAAGCACTTCTCCCACACATCTGATAATGGAAGACATGCAGCTGACGTTACTGAGTCACCTGACTTTGTTATTCAACAATTGTGGGGATATAGGTAGTCCAATCTCAGACCAGTTAAAATAGGACAGATTGTGAGGAGTATTCTTCCTGGTCAAAATTATGATTTTATGCTCCGCAATCGGGTGTAGCAGCTAAAAGGCAGGACAAAAAGAACGACCCTTTGTTTCAAACATTGATCAGACATTAATGAACAATGTGGAGGTGCAGTTGCTTCTATGAAGTCTAATTACTTCCAATGGACACATCAAAGGACATTATGTCGCTTTTATCACGGTCACTTACACAAAAAAATAAACATTAAATATATAATAATACGTTAACATTTTTAAAACCGTTAAAATAGTTTTTTCTCACAGGAAACGTATTTACTGTCATTTTGACGCATTGCTAAGCTAACCTGCTGCTCGGTCTGCAGCAGCTGCTAACGTATGTTGTGAGTTTTATTTCTTTGTGTTGTGGTTTCACAAATAATATGAAATAAAATTTTATGTAACTGGGAACTGTGGGTTTAAATCTGGTCATAGATTTCACATAAAAATGGCAAATTCTGGCTGACACTAGAGATGGATATGGAGCGCTTAGTGATAGATTGATGTAAACTTACTAAGACATAATGAGATAGAGGTTTCTGTTGGTACCATCAACAGATACTTGCTGTGTGAGTGTGTTTAGGCTTAATCCATGCTTTATCCTGCATGTAAATGCTAGGTACTCAATGGTTATCACTGGAACCACCAAACTGGCATCTTTAACAACCGGAAACACGTGACTGCACGTCCTCCATACTCACTTTGGCACACATCATCCCACTCACATCCACACAGTTCTCATGTCAATAGTGGACATAGTCACATTACTAGACAGACAATGATGGGTTATTTAGTCATTCCTATGCTAAGATCATATTCTTTGAAGAAAAGTTTTATATAGGGCCACTTTCTTTGCTCCATTAAAAGATATGCATGTAAAATGAGTTTTGTTACTATATTTAATGTTAATTTGTTGGTAAATATATAGATTTATTTAGACATATACACCTGCTTGTCCTTCCTGTTACTAATTGTTACTCGCTATAGTGAAAATACCTTGAACATTAGAATAGCTGTTGCAGGTCAAAACACAGGCCCTTACCATTGTCAAAAATATACACTAATTTTTTTTTTTATTATATATATATATATATATATATATATATG
>JBAMIG010000009.1:21521825-21536962 GCA_037177335.1 Kiunga ballochi | reverse complement strand
CAACCCAGCTTTAAAGCTTTGACATGCAACATCACATCATATTACCAGGCTCTATAAAAAGAGTAATTCCATAGAAGAAAGGACTGATTTTTTATTGGGTGGACATAGCATTCTGGTGGTGGCATGCTTTAGCAGTTATGATAGAAAATAGACAATACACACAAGTGGTTCTCAAACTAGAGGTTGGAATCCAGTAGAGATCACTAGATACTTTCAAGGGTTTGCCATAAATTTGCAAAAAGATAAATACACCAGTGTTTCCCAACCCTGGTCCTCAACTACCCCTGCCCTGCATGTCTTAGAGGCAACCCTACTTTAACACACCTGAATGGAATAAATGCTCATTAAAGGTTGCAAAGAACATGATGAGAAAGTTAAAACATTTGAATCGGGTGTGTTAAAGACAAATAGACTACATCTACGACTAGTGTTATAGCTTGGTCAGCATTGCCAGCAGTAAGACGAGGCCAGTGAGGGTTGGTGTCTACCAAGTCTGCCCTTAACCACAGATTTTATAACTTTCATGGGCAGACATTTTCGGAACAGCCGAGGTCCTGGCCGGATCTGGTTTGGTGACCTCAGGGTTGGATTGCTGCTTTTTGCAGATGATGTTCTGTTGGCTTCATCTGGTCGTGATCTCCAGCTTTCGTTCGAGCGATTCACAGCCAAGTGGGAAGCAACTGGGATGAAATTCTGCATCATAGTCAGAAAAGAGAGGAGTGTCTTTTCTGGGTTGAAAAAGGCTCTGTCCCCATATGGAGCAGTTCAAGTATTTTAGGGTCTTGTTCATGAGTGAGGGAAAGATGGAACAGGAGACCGATAGGTGGATCAGTGCAGCATTTGTGTTAATGCAGACTCTTACCCCGGCCTTTTTATCATGGATCTCATGGCTCCAAAAGTTTGAGAATTCCTTCTGCTCTAAACCACAAAACAATCACATCTTCACAGTTAAACTGCAAAGCTATTGTCATTTAAGCAATGTAGAAAGATAAATGCATATACGGTATGTTCTTTCTGTTTATGGGTTTGGATTAACATATAAAGTACTTTTTTTCTCACTTACAACTTTGTGTTCAGTCAAAGGATGTGGAAACTGATAACTTCAGTCTTTTAGTATTTACTTACCAAATACAACAGATCTGGAATATATCAACATGAATTAAGCCAAAACAAAGTTAAATGAAATCACTCTTATATCTTATGTCCAGATGAAGCAAATCAACAAGTTTTGCAATTTTACAATATGACATTCTCTGCAGACTTTGTATTTTCATTAAATATTACTGCTGCCAAGAAAAACCAACAAATACAGATTTTATTTTACATGGAAAGTGAAAATATATTTAATTCTGTGAAGCCAGACCTATTTTACAACATTTCTTTTTCTATATATTAAAGCGTGAGGACATGAATCACAAACTGGAAGTATCTTTGTATCTTCATATATATTGTGGCTTCGTACAACTCCTTTGTTTTAAAATTGTCTGAGAATTTGATGGAAAACGTGAGTCACACATATATGCAGGAAAACAGTTTTTTGAGTTTTATATAATACTTCCACTTGAAAAACTAATAATTGATCAATACTAAAAACGCACTTAATGTTATGCTTTCAAAATTATTTACAGTGCAATTAAGTGTGAGCTTGTGATATCGGAACTGGTTCTTATCAGTTTGGTACATTAATGTTGCCGACAACAAAAATTGTTTTGAAAATTAAATGTTTCTAAAGCGAATAGAGCAAGTTTAAGCTATTGCTCCCAGGTTTCTTTGCAGTAAATCAATAAACAAAAAAGAGCAGGTTAATTTTCAATTCCAAGAATCAGAACGCTTCTGTGTTGTGTAAGCAAGCAAGGAGCAGCTTGCTGTTATTGGACAATTGTTTTACTTCACATTTTTTTCTAGGAAAATCAATCAGAAGAGAATTTATATGGGTCAAAAGAAAAACTTCATGAAGTGTGTTTTCTTAAAAAAAGAAAAAAACGGTTAATATGTATTATAACTCATGGATAAAGTTAAGTAACTTTTGTTCAGTAGTTGTTACTAGAGCAAATGTTAATGTTTAGTACCAGTAAAGAAAGCAACAGTCAGAGGACAACATGAATTACTTTTTATTATCAAGATTTACACCTAAAACCTCATTCACTAAATTTATTTAACACTGATTTAAAAGTGTCTCTATAGTCAGTTTGTTACATTTTTTAATTAATTTTTCTTTTGCATCATAAGAGCTAAATGTTGCTCCATGTTTAAAAATTACACAGAAAAAAACACAGTTTTTATTTTTCCACCACATTCCAAAAAGCAAATGAATAATAATCAATGTCCTATTCATTATTGCGATGAGGTTCTTTGCTGAATACAAGCACAGGTGACTCCTCAGTTGTGGTGGTTTATTGTGTTGGTACCCCCCCAAACTGTGCTCAATTGTTCACAACCGTGCTCTGTAACATTAGTACATATATATTAGCTTATTTATATGTATATAACTATATATATGGCAGCTTTGTAGCATTGATCCTGGCAGTACCTTTAGAAACAATACCAAGCCACATTAACAGCTTAAAAAAAATCTCCAATCATTTTGGCACCTATGGAACCAAAGTACTACTCTCTGCAGCTTTGATCACAATGGTAGCTTCATAACATCTTTGATAACAATGGCAGCTTTGAAACAGACACCCGCTTCGAACATGGTGGTCATACCAATGATATAACAGTGCATTTCATCGGCCTTGCTCCAGCAACCTACATAATCTCATAAGGGAAAACTAGCAGAGTAGAACAGAGTTGAGTTGGTCTGGACAGAGTAGAGCAGATACTAATGAAAAATAACCTTTTCTAACTTTCTGCAGCTACGTGTCAAGTTCAGTAACCAAACAATGTCAGTAACAACAGAACTTTGATGTAGCCTACAGAAGAATTCCTAATCAGGGTGTACATGAAGCTGTAGGGTGGAGGGCAGGAAATTCTAGGAAACAGAAACTGGCAGCTGAAGCAGTAACAGCAGGTGATGCCTTGACATTCTGCCATATGACTAATAGGGGTCCTCAGTCTTTTACTTGGGTATCCATGGGATTTCAAATAAATGTACAGAAGAGATGTTGATGTATGAAGGATGTGCAATATTTTGCAATACAGAAAGGAGCTGCAAAAGTGCTGCAAAGAAAGGAAAGTGCTGTATGTACAGAAATGTAATGCAATAACAGAAAAGTGGCTCGAGTACAGGGTAACAATACAGACTGCTGCATTAATTAAAACAACTGCCAAAAATGTTGCATATTCACTCAGACAACAGAAAGCTCTCCTTATCAATGTGCCTGCTGTGCTTATGTCAATAATTTAAATCAGTTTATCTTTTTATGTCATATTAATTCTTTTATTTAAAAAGTACCTTGATGGAGTTTCTTTCCTTGTGCTCACATTGCTCAAACTTCCAACCAGTTGTGAGTGAAAATATGAAGTTTTTTTTCTTTTTCACGGCAAAAGGTTCCTGGTACATTTCTCTGTAAAATAAGTCATTCCAAACATCTTTTCGGGCAACTTTGTTTATACAAACGACATTGCGAAAATTGGTTCTGAACAAAAACAAAATGTTCTTTTGTTTTCAAGACCTATTACCACAATATATAAGAAAGGCCATGGGCTAAGTAAGCCTCTTGTCAGTTCATAAACACTCACTCACTGACAGCACTTTGGTTTAATTTAAAAAGAATATTAAAGAATTGATTTGTGTTTTAAGACTTAAAACCTGAAATATTGGTGAAATGTAAAATCTATCATATTCCTCTATAGTTTTATAATTATAGTATAGATTCCATGAATCACCATTAGGCAGTAAGATGTTTCTTTTTTTTGTATCAGTTATTTTTGCTTTTGACAATGCTAATCAGATATTGATTAAAATACATATTTCACACATACACAAGAAAAAACACTAATCTTGGCATTTTCTTGTGGTCATCACTAAAAATGGCAATCCACAATATTTTAACAATTGTGGATCTTTGACTAAATACTCATTATTTTCAGAAGCTGATTTCTTTCAAGCCAAAGCTTTAAACACAATAACTAACATTTATTGAAATATGGAGGAATGGTTTTCAGGTGAAAAATCACAGAAGAACAAAACATTTCATGAAACGACAGAATACGCCACTCCACTTCATACCTGCCACAAGAAATATGTATCTGTTATTAAGAAACATGAATGAATTAGATAAATAATCTTACTGTCCTTTTTAATTATGGAGAATGCAACCTCCTCAAACAGCACTAAGCTGCATATACAAAACATAGTCTAAATTTATTTGCAACAAACAACAAATGTATACATTACCCAAACAGGTATGACCTATAGCAAGCAAGTGTGCAATTGATTCAATGGTATTATAGCAAAAGTTTTTTGTCCTCCCCCTCTATCACTCAAACTCATAATGGTACGATAATTTAAATTTTCAGCCTAGAAGTCTTGATCTTTAAAGCCTTGGAGAAGATGTTATATGTATCATGTTTGTTTCTGAGATCTTTACAAGTTGATATGCCAAGAAATTGGTTAAGAATATATGTTCACAATCTTCTACTCGTCTACTGTCCAATGGTAGATACAATACAATATCCATTTATTGATTTTCTAGATCACATAATCCAATTCAGGGCTTCCAAATGTGTCCAATAATACCAGAAAAAGTCACTAGATTTGATGACGTCTCTTTTAAAAAAATGCAGCCACGGGTCGAGTTTAAAAATCTTATTGAATGTGGCTTTTAAAGTCTAAGCTGTGAGCTAAGTTGGCATCTGTTAATCAGTATAGCACCAAATGTTAACAATAAAGACAAACGAACAAGCACACTGCATTGTTTGAAATGCAAAAAAATAAAATAAATACATTTTTCTCGCCATTTTTTTGTAATTAAGTAATAATAAATTATAATAATTACTCATACACATATTTATATTTACTGCCCCTATTATTGATTTATTTACTTGCTTCTTTTATTTAGAGTTTTAATTCTGGATTTGTAAGAATAAAGATCCTGCATATAATTCCTTTACATGTAATAATATTTAACTGATGTTGTATTCTCCTTTCCCCCTCTCCTTTCCTCTTCATGTGTGTGTTTGCTTGCTTCTCAACTGTGTGTTTGCTTGCTATTATTGTTATATTTATGTATGTTTGTGTGTGTGAATGAAAACCCACATGCCTGTCCAAATCTGTCCTAGGAATGACATGCCAAGCACGCAGTTCCTACCTGGATACTGAGGTATTATGGGGCTACCGCTTCACACCAGTTTTATCCCTGGAGAAGGGCTTCTACGAGGTAGACTACAATAACTTCCATGATGTCTATGAGACAAACACCCCGATCTGCAGCGCTAAGGAGCTAGCGGCTAAGCTTCGGGATGAACCGCTTTTGCCTCAGCTGCCACTCCTCAGCCCTGAGCCCAAAACTCAAACTTTTGACCCCTTAAACCGTCTGTCAAAACAGGATCCATTAAGCCAGGATGAAGAGACGGAGGAAAAAGATTCAGGGGGTGACAGGGGAGAGACCAATGGCTCCGCTGCTGCTTTAGAGGAGACACCTTTTGCTGATGGACTGCCTGACTGATGGGCCACATAAGTAAAAGAAAAGAAAAAGAAGAACTGAACAATACAATGCTTAATTTAATCAATGGCCTGCTTGTTCCCTTGCCGTATTGGAGACAAAAGACATTTCTTTCCAGTCTTGACTCATGCAATACTCTTCCTTAGAGTGTCAATCCATAGTATAGATTGGTTTCTTAGACAAGAACACATACAGAGGCACACATTTACAATATAATATATAAACTAACATATTTACTCTCAAAGTTGGTGGTTCCGATTGTTCTTTTATAATTATTACAACCTCTTATAACTCATAATCTCAAGTTTCATTACATAACAGCCCAGTCTCACAGAAAATGCAAAACACAAAAGATTTTATGCTGATGAGCCTCATTAGTTGGGGTGTGACTTGAAATAGTCGTTTAGTTTGAATGTTTTTGTGTTATTCTCTTCATCATCCAAATACATGATGCAATGATCGTTTAGAACTATATGTAACAAAAGGTGATAACGTGTCTTTTTGTCAGGACACCTTTTGTCCCTTTGCACAAAAAAAACCCCAATAATTAGCAATTGTTATGACTATTTCAGGTTTGAATGAGACTGAGTTGTAATGTTTGTTAACTTGAAACTGCACTTGTAGCCACTGTATTTTATGACAGCACACCGTGGATTTATTACAAATGCAGCAATAATCCCATTAGAGTGTACCTATTTAGTTTCACTTGAACAAGTGGGTTTAAAAAATGTCTTTACTTTCCTACAAAGTTTAATCAGTGTTAAAATTTGCAAGGAGAAGCAATTACACGAAGAATCAGGCTTATTTATGCATTTGAAAAACATTTCAGCACAACAGAATTAGTACATCTTTAAGATCCATTTATGTGGGTAAATACGAGTGACATGTCCTTCATTCCTTCCTTTAAGTTGGCAACGGTTTTGAGACAATCATAACAGAAATAGTCAGCAACCTGCTGTGCTGTACCTAACAATTCTCTTTACTGTCGACAACCTAGCAACTTTCTCAACATAAGATGATGACAGAGGTGGCAATAATGATAATCTCAAAAAAGAAATATAAAGAACCAGCCCAACGGATGGCAGTGGTCTAAGTAACCTTTAAATACATTTTGGCATCTTCTTCATACATGTTACAGCTTTCTGTGGCCGCATATTATCCATAATGGTCAGCACTGCCCCTGGTGGTTTTCTTGGTACTACTAGGTACTTTCTTGGTCATTTGCATGTATTATACATATCATGTCAGGGTATACATTCATTTTTTTATTAACACAATTTTTATTTCCTTAGCCATGTACTTCCTAATTTAAACACATTATTAAAGCCGTCTTAGAAGCTTCTTAGCATCATAGCCTCAATATTTATATAATTATAAAGAAACATTTTGTTTTTCTATCATTGTCATTAATTATACAGGAAATAACGGTTATAGTTTGCAAGAGAACAGCTAAGGAGCTCACAGTTTCTGCCAGAAACAAAAATCCAGTTTAGTTTGTCATAGTTGTACTGTCCAAAATACAGTCATTATGATGCCTGGTTGGTACACAGGGAGTTTTATTTTATTTATTTGCTGGTTTTAAACTGACAAACTAGCAAACACAGATAAATACCCTGCAATACCCTGCTAAATCTTTTTATCTGGTTGAAGCTGATATTTATTTCTTACTGCAGTAACTGAGACATTAAATCTAAACCCATAGAAAAGCACAATTCCCTATGAAGTTATCCCACCTTGTCCCATTGACCAACACCCACTAAGCTACTTCTTACTTGTCAATGTGTGTTAGTCCTAGTCAGATGTGACATTCAGACAAAAATAACATTCAGATTTGAAGTAATTATGCACAACTCCAGATTGAAATATTACAAAAAATAATTCTAACACACACACACACAATTTATATTCAGTATACATATAAATATTTCATGGGTGGGAATGTTCAGGCACATCATGATTCAGTTTGATGACAACTCTGATTCAGATGGCTGCAATGCCAATATACAATGAACGTTGATCCATCTTTTTTTGTGTAACTACTTATTTACAACTACTTTCCAAGGGGAATGTGTAACATGTTTTTTTTATATTTGTAGTAAAATGTTTTGATTAATGCGGGAAAAACCACACCAGAGCAAGACATAGAGCTGCATCAGATACTACATGAAGCCAGAGCTGATATTTTTGCTGACAGGCTCATTTGTTTTGGTTGTATTTACTGTGTGTTCCAGTTTTCTTTGGAGCTCATTGTCTGAAGGAGCTTTTAACCAGAAAAAAAAAAATAACAGTATTGTTTTTCCCAACAGACAACTTGTAAGCTGCAGAAAAGTACAATATTTAAAATTTAAAGATGGCGGCATCCAATAAGTTTCTAGTGTCAATTGCACAGAGTTAAGATTGATCATTTGGTAAAGGCAAAAGTATTAGTAAATTTTTCATTGGTATGTGTGACATATCAATATTTTTTAAGTAATTAACACTTTTTTTTATTTATTTATTTATTTATTTATTTATTTATTTTCATTTTTTGTTTTATGAGGCTTAACTGAGATACTAAGAAAGTCCAGTGCAAATATTACCTGCCTGCTACGTATATTACCTACTCTGGCATGGCATTAACCCCTACACCATGTGTTGAACTTACTATGTCTTTTGTGTTGTAGTAGACTTCCTGTGTTTGGTTCACTACAAGCTAACCGAAATTGACTGGACCAAAGTCGGTAGCGCTTGTTTGATCCGCTTCAGAACTAATTTATTCATCCCAACCTCCTCGAACACACTGGACTTTCCAAAAAATAGAAAGCTAAAGAGTTCTACTTCCACACGATACGTCTGAATGCAGAGGGTATCAGTTATGCCCAGCCACCTTGTTTGTACCCACAGCAGACCATCCAAGTTCTGGCTTTTATTTTCTGTTGCTTGCACTCCTCAGCATTAAGTTGTGGTTAAGAGAAAGAATTTTTAAATATTTGTACATCGCTTCAGAAATATCCAAGTCCACTTTAAAATTAACTCTAAAAGATGACTTTTCACCCCATCCCTGATATATAAATATATAGATAATTTAATTTCATGTTTCAAGTATCTGAATTAACTAACCCTTATTGCTTTTAGTTGTAGGAAAATAAGTGCACTGATAAAAGGACAAGTATTCTGACTGATCTTATGAGGTAATGATTGTTTGCATCTGAACTTTAGTTCTGGATTTTGGTCCAGAAACAAACAGACACTGTGCTTTTTCTTTTATACATTATGCCTCCTTGCTTCTGATTTGAAAGTTTGCACTCCCCTTTATTGACTATATCATATCTTTTCTATTGTTTCTTGAAAACACACAAATCTTGCATGCATGGATCCATAATTCCGCTCCTTGTCAAGTAAATTTATTACTGTAAGAAATACAGGGTATTTTTTAGGCATGCAAGTCATGGGATTTCAATAATGAATATTCAGAAAATGTATTGATATCAATTTAGCATTTCATGAAAGAAAATAAGATTCTTGATTCCTAAATATCCCACTCACAGCTAAATGTTTATGTTTGGCCTGTGATTTTTGTTCATTTATTTATTTTTTTTAGGTCTATGTCCATTTTTATTTAATTTTCACTGACGTATTATTTTATCACAATGTATGCCCTTTGCAAAACAATACATTCATTGTTAGATTCAGAGGAATGTCTAGAATGTCATCTGTTTTCTGTGCATCCCATGGGAATAAATATAACATGGCCGAAAGAACAACATGATCTTTTTACATAATGTTATACGCATAAACAACCATCAAACGGTGTGAATGTGTGGTCACACATCGCTTTGAAACCACCTTAATTCAGAGCAAGACACTGTAAACTACCTTGTGTATAGATAAGATGATAGATGCAATCTGTATAGCTGTAGGTAAAATGAGTGTGACTCACACACATGCTCGGAAACTGGATTAGTTGTGCATCACATCATGGAAAGTTTAAGTATCTCACCACCATCAGTGTAGAGTAACCCCGTTTTGTACTTAATCTCAAGGCAGAACCTTTTTTATTTGCACACTAGTGAAAGATAACTTGGAGACATTTGTAACCACAACCTCCCTTTATGTGTCAGAACTTTAATTAATTCATTTAAATAGCGCAACTCTGGTTGTGCAGGAATGAGAATGACTGTGGTTACTGCAGGACTAAACATTTGCATTTCCCAACCCTCACATCTTTGAATTAATTGTTTTTTTTTTTTGTTTGTTTTTTTTTTGTTTGTTTCTTTCTGAAAATTGAAATTCATTTAACATCTACTTTTTACTTTTGAATAGTATTTCACCATTTTTTTTTAACAAATACACTTTATTTAAATTTTTTGCCCAGTTTATGGGCTTTTCTTACCTTTTGGCGCACAGGAACAGATTATATTGAGGTCCCACATTATTGTAGTGTTATCAACAAAAAAGGAATTACTTATTATGACAACTTTAATCTGATATACCTGTGTTCAATCACAACAAAAGTAGCAAAATATAAATGTTTGTCAATATAGTACGTATAGCATGTCCTCTAAACCATGAGTCAGGGATTTATATAACTTTACAAGTTCTAAAAAGTATTTGCAGGGGTAATAAATTTGGTACCTAAATATATGTCTATACAAAAGGATGAAGCAGAACACATGCTGTATCCAGTTTAGTCACAGTAAAAATATGTTTTGTTAAAGAAAATATCCCAAACTTAAATAAAATATGTTTATGTAACATATCTAGCCAGATACATTGTAGTTGGTACAGAGAACCACTGCATGAATTAGGGGTTTTGCATAAAACACTGCAAAAGTCAGGAGATGATCATGCAGTATTGATCCGATGACTCCAGAGCAGAAAATATGAGAAAAACTAAACATGATGTTGCATAATGGCACAGTGAGCAGAAGAAAGTCACTGGAGCTCAGCAATGTGCTGTCAAAGCTATTCTTATCCAAGCTATTAAACTTGGGAGCTAAATCGTCAGCAAGATGACAGTCCCTGATTCAGATCTTAATAATGCACGATGATAAATTTAATGCATCTACTGAATGATACACTGAAATAGGTACAGGCAGGTGCATGTGGGAGAGCACATGTATGTGAGAGAAGGAGAGAAAGGGAAAGGGATCAACACAATCAGTCATCATACCCTTTGGCTAACAGCACAGTGTACACACAATAGACAGGAAAAAACACAATTCTAATTTATGTATATGTCCTTTTTATACAAAGTGAATAACAAAAGACAACCGTGAAATGCACACGCACTCTAAACCCAGTGAATTTCACAACATCAGTAAAGAGCTATTGTTCTTTCTTTTGAAATAGCTAGTACTCTTCCTTGACTGCTAAATAATGCATGCTTATGACGAACAAGAAGCTGTTCATTAACCATCACAGCATAAGAGATCCGATTACAGATCCGATATTTGCTATCAGAAATATTACTGATAGCAAAAAACAAGTGAGAATGAACAGTTTAGCTTTTTTTACAAGATGTCTTATTAGCAAATTAGCTAACTCTAAAATCCATTTGATGCAGAGGGATCATGCAAAATGACAAACTTATCATCTACTGCAGAATAACACTTTTTTTCTGTACTTCTCCACAGTTTTCTTTCAGCCTCTATCCACCTAGAACCCCTTTGTCCTCTTCATGGTGTATCCCCGCAATTACATCTCACCATTTATTCAAATCTGTTTTTCCATGGTGCTGTAATACCTTCTCTTGTCTTTATTCCCCTTCAACTCTCATTGCTAAGAGTCAGGTTTATGTATATTACATCCACATGTATTTTATTTCTTTTTACCTCAGAACATTCACGTGTAATATGCGTATTGCCTTAAGCTGGTTACATCCACGCATTCTAATTTGTTGCTGTGCACGAGATCTGGTAGGTGCCCTAGAAATAATTCTCTGAAGCGCTTTTTAGGACAAAAGAGGTGAGCTCCCAGAGCTAGCAGTGAATATATTATAAAACCTTATGTAATATAGATTTACAGTGAGGAAATTAACCAATCACGTGCCAGGAGGTGACATACAGTATACAGTCTGTCATTTGTTTGTGGGAAAAATGTGTTATGAGCTGATCGGTTAGGTAGTTTGAAATATCTGAACAGAGAAAACGCATTAAAGAACGTATTCAGAAGTCGATGCAGTGGCTGTATATTTGCTACTCATCTGCCCACAGAGCAGAAACCTTGCTTTTTACTAGCTCTTCTGTTAAGCACAACATTATAAAGCACATGCCAATTGACTCTTAAGTATAAACATGGACATTTTTAGGTCTGCACTTAAAAACATGAAAATAAAAATCCCTTAGCACTGTAAGGTCAGCCTGCTGCGTTGTGTATATGTGGCTTAATGAAGGATTTCTTTACTGATTTTCAATTGGAGCAGGCAAACAGAGGCATGGAGAGAGAAACTCAGGAGACAGTACTCTGCCCTTTGATGTTTTTGGACGATGGAAGCCTTTGATGGAAATTTCTATGGCTGTAAAGTGGCTTCAATTTGAGCTGGCGAGGCTTCACCTGCTGAGGAAAACAGAGACAACACAGAGGCCCTCTAGATGAATTGGGAACTCCACAGTCATTTCAAACAGAAGATTGTTCTGTTGGCATGAGTCATTAGCCAGTTGATCCACAGATTTCTGATTAATAGTTCATATTTTGTTATTTGGTTTAGACAAAGCCTGGAGTACAAACATGACAAAAGTTTTGAAGAAGGAATATGTATTTTTCATTCTTACATTTATTTATTTATTCAGGCTGTTTTTTTTATTACTTAAACTTGGGTCTTTCTTTGCTGCCCATAAACAAGTAATGTTACAGCTGAAAACTAACCAGGAAATGAGAAAAAGAGACTTTTTTTGTCAAACTGCAATCATATAACTTTGGAAACTTGTGAACTGGCATTTATAATAGTGACTTTAGTATTGTAGTAGTAAACTATGAAAGCTACGGAAGCCCAGAGCAGCCATGGCAGATTTTTTTTTTATTTCGATTACACTATCCTGAGATTGCAAGTTAATTATTTTGTTGTTTTCAGCATATTTTCACATTATTATAAGTTACCGTCATTATCCCCAGAAATTGAGTTCTCAAAATAATGACATCAGCAAAGTGGTAATGAGTAGTTAATGGGTTAGCACCTAATTTCCTGTGATTATTGTTACAATAGAAAGGAATTAATAACTGAAATATTTACACATATTAGTCTGCACATACTAGGGCAAAGGATCTCCTGAACTTTAACTTTATTTTGTCATGGTTTATAAAAACAACCCTCTCTTTATCTTGATAAAACAAAAGTGTTATGTAATAAAACCCTTTCCTGCCTAATTTACAATTGTTTCTCTACTAAAGGAGCCAAAAATTGCCCTCAGTTTTGTAAAAAACTGAAGAAGCTCCATCTAGCTACCTCTCAATCTTCTCGAAGCATGCTTAAGGTTTTCTAAATGATGGATTTGATAATGTCATCTTCTGAGTTGTGAAAATTCTTATGTTTTTCATTCCTTTCACTTACAAAGACAGTATATTACAGGGAGTAATTACTGTTCATTATTACAATCTTGAACAAATGGCAGGACTTTTTTAAAGGATTTGTTTGGATACTGCATTTCTTCTGCCATGGTAAAAGAAAAAAAAAGGAAAAAAGTAGTGCTCTTAATGTGATAGTCTGCACTGCAATTTACAGATGACCTGTGCTGCCCTCTAATTTAATGGTCCTGTGGGTACATAAAGGACCACCACAACTATGGACTGCATCAGTATTTTGCTGAGCACAATGAAAAATATCTTTTACACAGTCAAAGTGATAGAAATTTGGGATTATAAGGTTCAACCGAGCCACTGTTGAAATATGTATTTTACACAAGCTAACTAGTTGCTGGCTCTAGTATCTGTACACAGTATAAGTCACCTATCTTAATGAAGTCTCCCGGGTGAAAAATCCATCTAAAATAAGTGATAATGGCAGTTAAATCATTCACTTACACATCAGAAACTTGAGTAGCTGCCCTTTGAGCCAAATCTGTCACTCGAGGTCTCTTTTAAAACTATGCAAACCAACAGCACATATGGGGTTGGATTAATTAACAATGACCTTTCAGCATCATAGTCTGCCATAACGCTCACATTAATACTGCAGTGAAACATGAGCTGAATTTAGAACCCCTTTATGAGGTAGTGAAGAGTTTGTAATCTGCAACCACTTTACAGGCTTACTGACTCATTCTGGTACAGCACAAAGCAAAGCTGCAGACACAAAATGCTGTGACACGTGAGTTTCTGAAGGATGATTTAAGCTTTTTCTCCCTTTGCTTTTTTGTGTATTGTTTGTAGAGAGGACAAGTGTGACGTTACCTAAAGATGAAAAGCCTTCATGTCACATAAACACAGATGCTTTTATTACCTTTCTCACATACTTGCACGGTGTTTCAGCTCAGTTCCAAGCAAGATATGTTTTAAGGACTTCTCTATTCCAGACAGAATACTTCAGCTAGCTATGCCCTTAAAAACACTTCCCTTATATCTAGATATTCACCTGTAAGTGTAGGGGGGGAATGAAGATGTGGCTCCATTGTGTGCTTTCGACTAACTCATGGTGGATTTAAGTCCACTGAGGAGGGTTAAACGTGTTGGAGAAAGAAAGAGAAGTGTACGAGAGGTGAGCTATCCTACGTCAATAATGGAAATCAATCAATATGTTCCACACGTTGGCTCTCAGCTTTGTCTGAGAGCTGTTTTCAAGAAGCACTTTGCTCAAAGAGGATTTAAATCCTACGCAGGACCATTTCCACATTCCAGTAATCAGGTAAGTTGCAGTGGGTTGTTTGCAGATAAGGAAAACCTTTCATGTATAATGAGAATGAGTTCATAATAAGAACATGTTGTAATAATAGCGGATGTTAATTTAACAGTTTATTGATTTATAAAGTAGCAATATCTGAATCAATACTCGAGCCAGTGGAGCTTCCCTTTTTTTCAGGAAGCTATGCAAGTTAAATTACGGTAAAGTTTATTTATTTCCATTAACTCCTGTAGTGAGAGAGGTGTATAATGTTACAGCAAAAAAACCTGTCAATTTATCTATGGAAACCATCTAATTATAAGATAGCCAGGGACAGAAGCTGTATGTGCAATTAATAGTCATGACATGGTGTGTAAATTAAAGCAGGAGTTTATGGCACAAAGCAGTGTTAGAGTGCAAACTGCATAAATCCCCAGTGTGACTGTAAAAGGCAACTGCAGGAAAACAAATGACCTCATGCTGAGATGAGCTTCTAATCTCTATATTTATCTGTTCGTTTCTCTCCCTCTCTGTCTTTCTATCCATCCCTCTTGCTTATTGAATTGGTAACTCTCATGACTCTTCTACCTCCTACGCACCAAACAATACTAGTACAGGAAAGAGTGCTGTCCCACTCCTACCTGAATGTGGATTACTGACCAGTTTCAGGAAAAAAAATCATCAAAATCCACAAACAAGGATGAACCCAATTGCAAAAAAAGCTTCAATTAGAGAGA
>JBAMIG010000009.1:21460202-21496163 GCA_037177335.1 Kiunga ballochi | reverse complement strand
CCAAAGTCGTCAGAAAATATTTATTTTCTTCACTTTATTTGTAATTCTTTCTTTGTACTGTATCTACTCAATGAAAAAAAATTTAAAATGTATAATGTAAAGTCCGACAGCGCGAAAGTAGTGAGCTTCGTGTCCGAATCACAAACAGAATGAGGGCACTAGGTAGTGTGCTATATAGTGCAGCCCTATGTAGTGAATGAGGGGTTAGGGCATAGGGTGTACATTCGGACACAGCCATTGTTAGCTTTCACATGCGTGAAAACCGGAAATCGTAAGTAGCGCCGCAAAACCGGAAGTGGAATATTTCGATATAATAGTTTATCTAAAGGTTAAAATAAACAAAAATAATTATGCAAAACATTGCGACATAACAATATGGCAGCTTCAGCCTTCCAGAACATCCCAACACACAAAGAAAACATTGTCATAAAGGGCAACACAGCATCAGTAAATCTGAAAAAAAAAAAGTTTTAATGTTGAAATAACTGCTTTGTGATAATTTTTTTCATCAAAACAACCATGAATTCTCTGCATACAGTATTTATATACAAACCATATCAACCTGAAAACTTTGAAATAGTAAAAAGATAACTAGATTATGGTGTTCTTGTCAACGAGCAATTCTCAAGTTAAACCTTTTTTTTCACATAAATTACATAATACCATTGGCATATATGTGTCGTAATACAGACACACATATTATCCTTACCTCACCAGACCCATTGACTTAAAATGTATTTGTTTCTTAACTATATTTGTGTGTCTGCATTTCTTGAAAATAGCTTCACAAAAAATAAGCTTAATAATAAACAATAAAATAATCCTTTTTATATTTATAAGAAGTCCAGTTGCTGCACCTACAAAAACAAGGACAATGCTTTTCTCACATAATCTTCTGAAAAGCATCAATTCTTCCTTTGTTCCTTCTTCCTTCCTTGTTCCTAAACTTTAAGAAGACCTTAGAAGAAAAATTATACTAATTTAAATGATTACTGTCGATATTAATTTTCATGAATATTATTATTAAAATTATGTGTCTATTAACATTAAAAGAATAAAGTCAGAAAATTAAGATTAACCAATCTATATCTTTGTACTGTTCAGCATTGTTAAACAGCATCATCTGTCTGCTGACAGACAGAAATTCAACTTCCTTTCTTTGAATGTGCCAACTGGTGCAGAGAGAAACTCATTGTTTCTTGTGAAAACACTTCTGTGTGGATTATACAAATATGTATGCATAAACAATGATCTGAGTTGGCAGAAGAGGTGCAAATGTCAACATCTGTTGATGTGCCTAGTGTAGTGGTTCCTGCCCTGGAGTCCCTGGACTCCAGTGGGTCCCCCAAGGACCACAGGATGTCCCTGAGGCTTTGACTGTTAAGAAATAGTGTGATTTAAATAAAATCCATATTTTAACAGATATTACTTTCGGTATATAGGCCTAGTGTTTCATCATTTGTGTGCTTTATTCACATGGAACTAGTGCTTTGGAGGCCTGAATGTACTGACTTGACACTACTTCATTAAATAAATATGTCGGAGAAATACAATAGTGCAGATGACTCCTCCCTGTTTTGGGAAAAAAAAGACTATATAGTTACTGTAACTTGGGTTTAATCAAAGAAAAGGAGTTATTTATATTGAGAGGTTGGTCAATAAAACTTCAAACTAAGCACATCCACAAGACGTGCAGAGGTCCACAGCTTGTTGGATCCTCTGAGTAAATAGGTCAGGAACCACAGCTATTGCCAAATATTACCATGATAAATGTTTAATTCCTTAATATTGTAAGAAAAACATTTATATTAAGTATTTATTAGACATTAAATTAGACAAAAATCCAGTATATCAGCCCATGTACACTGTCTTGCCTTGGAAAACATAATCTGTTTCTTGGAGCATCCTTTGTTTAGTTTCTGCAATATATTTTTCATGC
This sequence comes from Kiunga ballochi, assembly GCA_037177335.1. Lineage (NCBI taxonomy): Eukaryota > Metazoa > Chordata > Actinopteri > Atheriniformes > Pseudomugilidae > Kiunga > Kiunga ballochi. The sequence goes on along the minus strand of JBAMIG010000009.1, from coordinate 21,494,224 downwards.
AAACATTTTTTATTCACTCTTTAGATACAAAAAGAAATTCTACTAAACTAAATAAATACTAATCCCCCTTTTATTACCTGACAAGGTAGAAAAAAGGTGGCAGAGGTAAACCTTGAAAATGTAAAGCTGTTTAAAAAATCCAGCATTGTGGCCACTGCTAAAACAAACATTACACACAGAATATGAACTAATATGTCTGCATTTTTCACGGTTCTGCTGGAAACAACAGAGTTGAAAAACGAATCCCATAACAATTCACAACTTTTCTCCCCCCCACAGCACTCAAACATCTGCTGCTGTTGAATTGATTTGGTTCCTGACAATCCCATGAGAGCTGTCTATTTAGAATCGTTGTTCTTTTTAACCATCTTTGCAGCATTTAATGTTTCCCCCCCATCTCTATGAGAAAATCTGTTGATATGAATTAGATGGCTGTATTGCCTCAAGATGAAGAACAGAAAAGCAGCAATTCAAACAAGTAAGAACTGTCTATGAATCCAAAGAGTCTACATAGGCATGGCAGACAGGTAGAGGTCAGCTTGGAAGTTGCTGCCAAGCTTTTGTGGACAAAACACACATTTTTAGAGGCAAGAAACATGTCTGCGTGAGTCTGGAGAGGATTAATGTACAGGTGGGTGTTAACATCACCTGGTTGATACAAGCACACTGAGACAGGATAGTATAAATATGCGCACATGCTGATCAGCAGGTATTGCAGGAAGACACACCTTACCTGTCCCATGCTGTAGCAAACAAAACAACAGACGGAGAAAACTACCACTTGGATATTTCACATACAACTTTTATTGAGGTGAGTTAAGATGACAAAATCTTTATCATTTGTTTTAATTTCTATATATTATAGTGGTTAAAGCAACATTACGTTTTTAGTCTAGGCTTTCCAGAAGAGAGTCTATGATAGGAATAACTTAGATACATTACAGCTCATGTTTCAAGGTTTTAATCACAGCAAAAAGGGTCTGGTTTGTACTTAGTAGTTTAACAGAAAGGTGCATAAATATTGTACAATAATTATATGAATATTTTAAGCTTCACGTGATTCCTAAGCAAATATGTAATTTATAATACAGTATATGCAATAAAACTGGAGAATTTCCTTGTTACTTTATGATAACATGATCTTTTTTAAAAAATGTGTTAAAGGACAGATAATAGGTCTCCTTACTGATCATTAAGGTTTCCAAATAAGCAGCACAGTGTAATTAAATTAATTCTTTGTCACAATGACAAACTGATATTTGAGCACTGCAAACAAAAACCTCAAGTTACTGGGCTGGTTGTTTTATTTCTCTCTTCTACTTCACACTTTCTCACAAGCGTTATTGGATCCAAATGGTTGTTTGCATGACTTGGCAAGAACAGGGGCCATATTTATTTGGAAACCACCATGCTGCCATTGCTGCCAGTTACCATCTATCCATCAGGCAACACGCTTATGAGCTTACTAAATAAAACTGTCTTGGTCCAATCATTTTAATGGCATGCTGCTTGTTACTTTGGAACCGAGCAAAAGAAAAAAAATGTCTTTGTGTTGAGAAACATAAATCAGGACCAAAATTCCCCAAATTACTAGGTGTCACTCCTTCAGTGGAATCTTTTATTTTTAATTAACGTCAGCTCTTAGCCGCAGAGCTGCATCTGTGAAGATTTTAGACTTTAATAGGTGATTAAAACAGCAGTGTGACACAGAAGCTTAAAAATGTGAGACATGAGCAGAGGTGGTTGTACTTCCTGTAATAAAGACTCATTTATTATCATTTGTGTTGAATGGGACCTCAGTAACAAAATTTTAAATTGTTCACACAGTCAGTCCAGATTGTCATTTTGTACTTGGATGCCTTGAAATCCATTCAAAGCCCATAAAAAAATTTTTTTTCTCGTAGGTTGTCGACTTGTAGACAACAATGGACTCCTTCAACGAACGCTTCCAGGACTATTTAGCGGAGAGAAGACTACACAAAACCAGACTGGTCACCAAAGATGGCCGTTGTAACATTGAATATGGAAACATCAGGTATAGGAATCACTTTGCCTTCCTTGCCGACTTCTGGACCACCTTTGTGGAGATCCGGTGGCGATTCGTCCTCTTTTTTTTCACAGCCTCTTTCACTCTCAGCTGGTTCATCTTTGGTCTGCTGTGGTACTGGATTGCCCGAAATAATGGAGACTTGGAATGGCAAAATCCCTCTTCAGATCACACTTCATGTGTTGACAATGTTGGAGGGCTCGCAACAGCCTTCCTCTACTCGCTTGAAACTCAAACCACAATTGGGTATGGAGGGCGAGCAATCACCCCTCTGTGTCCAGGTGCTGTGGCCCTCCTCATCATCCAGTCCCTTCTTGGGGCAGTCATTAACTGCTTTATGTGTGGAGTCATCCTTTACAAGATATCCTTACCCAAAAAGAGAGCTAAAACCATCACATTTAGTGACATGGCTGTCATTAGCCCCAAAAATGGCTCTCTTTGCCTGTCAATCAGAGTGGCCAACCTGCGAAAAACTCTGATGATTGGAAGCCAAATCTACGGCAAGCTGTTGAGAACCACAACTACATCAGAGGGGGAGACAATCATTATGAATCAGGTGAACATTGACTTCATGGTGGATGCTGGGACGGACAGCCTCTTCTTCGTGTGTCCTCTCACATTGTACCACACCATTGACAAAAGCAGTCCCTTTTTTGAGATGGCAGTCGACACACTACACAAGCAACAGTTTGAGCTGGTGGTATTTTTGGATGGAACAGCAGAGTCCACAAGCTCTGCCTGCCAAGTACGGACCTCTTACATTCCTCAAGAGATTATGTGGGGCTACAATTTCCTGCCAATCATATCCAGGAGCAAAGAGGGCAAGTACCGAGTAGATTTTTCCAACTTCTCCAAAGTGGTTCCAGCGGCAACTGCACACTGTGCCTACTGTTACCACAACATCAAGGGTCATCATCTCCTCTCCACAGATGGACAAAACAACCATGGCTTTGAAGAGATTGATATTGATGATACTGCGATTTTTACTAAGATGTGAGACACTGACTTGCACTGAAACTGGTAGCATTGCACCTTTTGATAATGATCCCTTCAGGAACATGCACGTGCTGGGGGGTGGCAGTGAGGAAGAATCAAGTTGAAGAAAGCACACTGTGTAGCATTTACATAGGAAGCAAAGAGACTTATTGTTTGTTGTTCCTTTGTGTTTAACACAGAAGAAGAAAGTACGTGGGGTCAGGGCAGTCCCTGTTAGCTTGGCATTGGATGTAAAACCGGAGCTTTAAGAAAAAGTATAAATAGACATTATCTCATTTTGACAACTTTATTTTTTATTTGATTTCATTTTAAGATCTTTTCTGAGAGAACCAAAGAGAAAAAATAAAATACAGCTATTTTGAGTTTTTTTTTTGTGTTTTTTTTAAATGAGTAAAGGACTTACTGTCTAAAGACTAGATGTGTTTTGTTATTTTAGAAACTCTTACCAGGTGCAATTATGTTATCAAACGTTAACTTTGCATTATTACTGTTTGAATCTTCTTGATTTAAGTCTAGTTTAAATCATATTTAGGTAGCCTTTTTTTGTAGTAGTACTTAAGTGTTAGTAAATGAGTGAGCTCCAAGACTATGACCACAATTTAAACCAGCAAATGCAGTAGATGTGTCTTGTTTTTCTTAAATGAAGATATTGTGAAAACCTTCTGGGAATACTCAAATGGCTGCATGCAGCCAATTTTAGTTTTTTTTTGTTTTTACTTGATCACTTTTACCTGTAAAATCCCCTAAAATAAAGGCTATTTTTGCATTCAAAAAAGGTGTCTGTGTTTTACTGTGCATGTTACACAGCCCAAATGTCACATTAAGACTGGGATCATGAAGGTCAAAGCGACATTTATGACAGGTGCCAACCCTTATGATGACTTTTAATCTGTAAACAAAGTTAAGTTGTGACAACAAACAGGAACCCAAACGCAACACAGAAGTGAATGGGAGTTAAAAACTTTGAGGATGTTGCCTATTATTTGGCCGGCATCTCCTGAACATAAAACAAGAACATGAAACCAGAAATTTCTATTCACAGAAATAAGAGAACATGCCGTATGCTCATTGAAACCATACTGATCAACTGGCATTCTGGGGCCTGTTCCAGAAAACAGGTTCAACTTGCCATCTGGTAAACTCCAACCACGAGGCTGATTAAACCAGAGCCGGCTTACTCTGAGTACGTCGGTTCCAAAACCCCTGAGAAGTGTTAGTTCAATCAACCTCCTGCTGGTAACCCCGAGTTAATGCGTGTGCATGCTGAAAAAACGTCATCAATGGATCACCTAATTCAATGATCCAAAATAAAAACAGACTGTTAGAAGAAACTGACTGCTTCACGGAGACAAAGTTGAGGGTTTAATGCTACTTGAGAGCCAATTTTTATGTAAAAAAAAAAAACAAGAAAGAAAGAGAAGAAAGAAAGTTGGCTTTGAAAAAGCAGCTTTACTATCGTCTGACAGCAAAAAAAAAAAGAAAAAAATCCTTGTATAATTTGCGCTTCAGTTCACGGGAACGTAGTCACAAGGATACACATGTTCAGCAACGTCTTTCAAGAAAACTAACCTGCAGTATGTTGAGAGGGATATATATATATATATATATATATATATATATATATATATATATTTATTTTAAGTAAGTTAAGAAAATTAATAACATAAACTGTCAAATAAATTCAAAATAATTCACATTTGTCGCTGACCTAAACAGGAATGACAGAAAAAAGACAGAATTGATGATAGAAAAAAAAGGAAAAGAAATAGAACACAGGGCTAGAACAGTAACAAACAGCAAGGGAAATAAAGTAATCCAACTTCAGACCTTGATCATCTGCCAAACATGGGAACATAAAGGGAAACTCATGGGCTCCCTGCAGGAAGTAACACGATACACCAGAGAAGAACAAGCAAAATAGATGAATATTATTAAAGTATGTCTCTCTATGTCAGAAATTAAATTAAAAACAATCTGAAGTACACAAATTAAATAAAATCTGAAGTACACACAAAGTAAAGGAGAAACTGCTGTTCATGATTAAACCTAAATAATAGTACATTGTCAACATGCAGAAGAACGTATGGGGTAAAATGTGCTCACAGAAAAGTGATCACACTGAGGCGACACCCTCTGTCCAAAGTTCAGAAGCAGGCCAGGATGACCCAGAGACCAGTGGAAACGGCAGTAAGCCCTGAACAAGGACCCCAGCTACTCCACCCCGGAGCGAACTGAGCATCCCACCACGAGGCAGCAGAAGAGGGTCCCAGCCAGGAAAATAGAATTAACATTTAATATTGAACAAATCTTTCATTACTTACTGTCATCAGCTTTCTTCACCTTTTGGAATAACTACTGTCTTTTTCTAATTATTGTATTCATATTTTGCATGTCCTTTGTTATTATCTGTCTCCTTTCAAAGAAAAATGACAACCCAAAACTTTACTGTTTGTCACTTGTGACCATTTTTTTAAAATCTTATTTAAACCTTCATCAGGTTAGATGAAAGCTACCTTGTCCTACAACCTAAAACGAGTTGCATACATCTCAGGAGCATTTTAAATAAACAAAACCATGAACATGTTTAACAGATATGTGACATTAAATAAAGCAACATTGGCACAAAACTGTGATGTTGTTTTTCCACTCCTATGAGGACAAGTTGCAAACTTATTTGTCTTATTGCAAAGGTTCACTGGCTACTAATTGCCTGAGATATGCTTTATATTGTCACCAGTCTTCTTTGCAGTGTCTTCAGCACAGAGGTAGTTTTCATACAGCTTTTGTTTAAATGCTTCTTTATACAGTCATGCAAAATTTTTTAAACTTGCATAAAAAATTGTTGTGTAAACAAAGCCTCGGTATCATGACTTCTGTTCTTGCAGCCTCTGGACTTTATGTCTGTTTAAAAGTTGATTTCAACCTGAAAATGTAAGGGACATAGTTGATAGTTTTTTGTAGCAAAATGTAACTTATGATCTTTGGGTAACAAAAAATGTCATTGAAACTTTTCAGCTTCTTTATTATTTCATATAAACCAATTTGCTACTTTTATGTTTGCTTTGTGTATGTAATACACCAGTACAAACAACACTGTCTATGAATGTGATGCAAGCAAAAAGTGCACAAACTAAAAACTTTCCAGTTTGGAGGATAAATTAAATGGCATATTGAATGGCAAATTCCAGTCACCACATTTCATTCAGTGCTGAGAAAAGTCCATCTCACAAGAGCTATACGCACACTCCCATACACACACGCACACACACACACACACACACGCACATACACAAACAAGTTGCAGATGAACAGACAAGCAGACAGAGACAGTGGAAGAAACCCCGACAAGGCAGTAGCGCCTGAGCAATGCCATGGAAGTCGAACTTGTAGGCATAGCGTTTGCCGTGCACCTTGGTCATGATGTTTTTGTCATAGTAGCGCTAGTAGTAACTTTATGTTAAGCATTACTTTAAAATAAGACAACATTAACAAAAAAGTATAACTGTAATAATAAAGGGATTTATTGCAAATCTGAACTGCATTAACAGATCAGTTTTCTCTTCGTCATCAAATTATAATCCAGTTAAGATAAAAAAAAAAGTGCAAAAGAGTTGAAAATGTGTGGTGAAAAAACCTTCTATCACAGCAACTTGGCAGCTTGAGGCACATACATATCAGATTTCGGAAGAGTAATACGAGTTGTCAGAAACGTAAAACGGTTGTTTTTTTTTAGTTTTTGCAATTTAAATGTGTAAATATGCACTTCATTTCCTAAGACTGTGATACTAATTCTTGGCATCTCTACTGAACTTCTTTGTTTCAATCTACAACACTTTACTAATATCAAAAGCAGGCAATTTAGAGAACAACTGGAGAGGTAAAAACATTTATTTTGTCACATTTTCCTATACAAAAAAGTCCCTTTTCACAAGGTTTACTTCATACATTGCAAAAATGACAATAAAAATAATACTGTTTAATTGTAAAGTTATACACACAAATATATATATATATATTTATATATATATTTATATATTTGATATCCAAAATACATTGCATATATGAAGTAGCACAGTTCCCTTTTCATTGATAATGCTTATAAAACATGAACGTTGAGGGTACATTAGAATATTTTTATGCTACAATTGACATGTTCCCTTTTAATTTGTTCTCTTAAAGCTATACATCTCCAACAGGAGCTGGATGTAGATATTAATACTGTCTGTATCATTTAGCATAAAATACCTGAATTTCTTTAAAGCACAAGGCTGACATGAAGAGTGTGTAACTGTGGAAACCATTCATTGTCATCACATGTTGCATACAGAGTGAAGTAATCCACATCTAATGGATTATGTCTTAAGCAGGCAATTATGGTGTGGGGAATACAAAACAAAACTATTTGCATTTACAGGCACTTAGGATGTTAAAACTGAATTTTAGAACTAATAACAACAATGAAAAAAGTCAAACCGTGTTGTCCAAATGTACAGATATAAAAAAAACAAGCTTAACAAACCACTTAGCGGAAATGGACTTAACGGTTTGCATTTTTGACCGAGGTCAACTCGTATTAATTCTCTTGACTTCTATACTGTGTCACATATGAAAATAACTCTGCATAATTTATACAGTAAGTTGCTTTAATGCCAAGTTGACCGATGTTAAAAATAATAAAAAATAGGTCTGACAAACGCACAGCGTTTGCGAATCTGAGAATGTCTGTTTCAGCTTGTCATACTTCATTGGTTTTGCTCTTTGATAAACTATGTAGTTCCAAGTCTTTTTCTTTTTTCAAGTGTTCATTTTCAGTTTTCTAAAGGAAAACGTTTGATATTAACAGCATTGAACACCAGGCGGTGGATATGTTTTGACATACTATTAACACAATGATGATGTAATCCTGATTTCATCCTGCATTTTGCTGGGCTTTGTGATCCGTGAGAAAGTAATATTCAAATAACCATGCTGCTCTTATAGGTTCCAGCCCTGGCGAAAATGCAACTTGACTGTTTTTTTTAACATAATTTACTACTTGCTACTTCTCTGTACTGACCTACATGGTCCTTACTGACCTACAGAAAGAGAAGCGACACCATGGCAGCTATCATCAAAGCACTCTTAAAAATCAAAAATTGTCAGATTCTTGGTGTGATAATTTATTGTATTAAAGATTTAGTGCTGTCTCATATTATATGAGACATAGTATAAATCAGCAGTAACACCATGGCGCTAACTTTGAACAGGTTAGACCTCTGATTTTCAGCACATAATAAAATTAGAACGCTGAACGCTTCAGACTCTTTGGATAGAAAAACAACATCCACAAGTCAGAGATAATATCAACACATCTACATTATCACATATGTAAAAAGGCACTTTCATGTTTTAGGTTCAAGATTTTTAAGGTGTGAAGGAATTTATACAGGCTTTGTTTTTACAAAATGACCACATCTGACAAATTTTGATTTTGCTGAACCTTTTACATGTGTTTCACAAACCAGAAGACATTCACATTAATACTGACATGGTCGAGCAATCAAATGTGTGGAAATGGGATGGCTGAGAGGCAATAGCACAGCAAAATGTCAAACAGCCTGGTGTGTGGCCCACTGAAAACATCTGACCCGGGCTGAATGGTTGCTGCACGAAAGCATCTCTGCTAAAACATCTGCACTCAGCTTCCGCAGCACAATCGACTTAATCCTGCTGCGCCCGTCATTTCCATCATCTCCACACGAAATACACAAAAAACTTTTTTTTTTTCAAGCAACTAAGTTGACCCAGTTCAGCAAAACATACAGCGCTTCCTTCTTACGGCCTCTAACTTTTCTCTAGCCTTCCAGTTTGGAGGATAAATTAAATTGCATATTGAATGGCAAATTCCAGTCGCCACATTTCATTCAGTGCTGAGAAAAGTCCATCTCACAAGAGCTATACGCACACTCCCATACACACACGCACACACACGCACATACACAAACAAGTTGCAGATGAACAGACAAGCAGACGGAGACAGTGGAAGAAACCCCGACAAGGCAGTGGATGAGCGGCAAAAGAAGATGCTTCAAAACGCAATGTGACATCACCAACTGAGAAGGATGTAGAGATTGAGACCCATTAGTAAAAGGCCCATGTCTGGTGAGGAGGCAGACAGACTCACGTTCGTCTCCCGTCTTTAGTGGAGACATCTATGTAGGTAAAACCTTTAAGAAGGGTGGAAAAGGCAAGGCACACGAAATTCAGATCTGCATCCATGATACAACAAAAAACAGTTGCTAGTCTTGTAAAGGTAAGTAGTATTCCATTTTGGACCATAGTATCCAGTTGCGTATAGAATCTTACACAAAATAAGAAACTTCAATTTAATCATCTTTTGTTCAAGAGCTAAATTTCTTCAAAGACCTAAATGTCTCTGTAATTCAGTCTTGATTGGTTTAGGATTATAAGGAGTGCAGGTCAGCAATTGTGGATCTTGTTTGAGGGAAAAGGAGTTAGTTATCGAAGTGGATAAATGGTCAGGGAGATTAGTTTTAATAATAACTACCCAGGTGAGATGGTACATGAGTGTTAGGATGGCGAGGAACATTTGGGTTGGGGTAGATGCCTGCAGTAGGCGAGCTCCAGTACTGAGCGGTTGGTCCAAAGAAATTAGAAGAGGTGACTGGCATGGATGGAGGGTGTGGGGATACAAAGTTGACCTTCTGCTGATGTGCATGGTAGGAAGGCACATAGGCTAGGTCCGTGGGGTACTTATACATAGAGGACTCTGTCGGGTGAGGCTGCAGCGCCTGAGCAATGCCATGGAAGTCGAACTTGTAGGCATAGCGTTTGCCGTGCACCTTGGTCATGATGTTTTTGTCATAGTAGTAGCGCAGCGCACGGCTCAGCTTGTCGTAGTTCATATTGGGCTTGCTCTTGCGCTCGCCCCAGCGCCGCGCCACCTCATCCGGATCTGTCATCTTAAACTCGCCGTTGGTTCCCTCCCAAGTGATGCAGCCTGCATTGACACTGTCAGACAGGAGCTCCAGAAGGAACTGCCACAGCTGGATCTGACCTGACCCTGATAGTGCACACAAACACAAATCTCTGTGAGGCACAGATGAGTCCCCTTCCAACTGAATGCACACTTAAATTCATGACATGACTGCTAAGAGAGTGAAATAAGCATGTAATCCCATCAGATATGCATGAGTATGTTGTAAATCTAACCTGGGTTGGATAGGCGACTGCTGGTGGGGCCCAGAATCTGGTACGGATCTGCAAGGAAAAGAGAAATTTAGCAAATCTGCATACCAATATCATGTGCTGCTATGAATTATTTATTATATTGCAAGTAAAAAAAAAACACAAATATTCTTTTAGTGTTTGGCTAAAGGTGGGAAAATTGACACAAATATTCAAAACTGAGACTGAATTATGAGTTTTGATTTCAGTAATGAAAGTGTGAGCCAGTATATTCAAAAGTATATAAGCACAAGTACTTTTAAAGAAAGTTTTACATTTTGGAATTTTTTTACATTAAATGCAGATGAACGTTTACTTTATTCGCATCCTTTAAGTGTATCATTAATTGGATTCAATAGGTTTAACAGGTAGCAGGGGTATGTATGATACATTTGCTATAATGAGTTAAGTTTAACAGCCCTACAATATAGAATCTTCTAAATGCATCAATGCATGCCACTAATGTACTTAAAATGAACTTTAGACCCTCACAACCATTGTATCCAGGTAAGATTCTTGTGTAAACACAATGTAATTATGCTTGACCATCTCAGCTGTCAACATAAAGAAAAAAAAAAGAGACGAAAAATATGAAGGGATAAACCAGGATTTCCAAATATGCAGATACCTGGCTGAGCTCTGGGCTGCTCAGTGGACTTGGTCACATTCTGGGAAACTACTGGTGAGCCTGCAGAGAGACAAGCATAGAGTGACTGACAGGTCTAATATAAATAAATAAACAATAATGAGTTGAACACAGATAGCCTAACTACACATCTTGAAGTACACTGCCCCTCCTGGTGCATATCTAATGTAGCATATCATTATGTAGCTAATTATTATGATAGCAACAGTTTCAACAGAGTATCCGGTGGTAAAATATTTCTTTGTCCATACCTTTGCCACTGTGCATGTTGTTGGACCACCCTGTCCGCCGAACAGCATCATACGAAGGGTCTAAAGACAGAAAGAAAACACAAACTTTGAGTATATGCAGTGGGATACACAAGTACATTTGGGTTGTCAGAAAATTAACAACAAAAGGTTGCAGAGTCAAACCATCCAGACACAATGCTAATAAATTCAATGCAAAAATAAAATAGTTACTTTAGAAAATGAAATGTAAAACAATAAGATTATTCCATGATGTTTACCAATGAAAAATGAAACAAGATGATGTCTAAGTGCAGCAATATTACTCATAATGGGAAACAATAATAATAATCCTCATTCCCAACACAAAATGAAAATTGTAAAATGTCACGCTTGAGTCCAACATGCAGAGAGAGGTTGATCAATCTGTTTGAGCAGAAGAGTGATCCCAGATCCTTCTCCTGATCCCTACATCACATGTGGGACACCCAGCATGCAACTGAATGCCACTGCAGATAAAACCATCCAAATGCACAAGTCCAGTAAGTTTCTTATGCCATGTTTTGCACGTCTGCAAATCCAGAGAATATAACAGTCATAGGAGATTACTTTCAATAATCAATCAATCAAAAAGGGTTAGAAAATAATCTTAACGTAATATCTGGAAATGATCATGTGTGTTTGGCTGACTGTGATGGTTTGAGAGAGAGGCACCGTCTTTAACAAAGAGCTCAGTTGCCTGAGTGGCTGAAACACCATGACCACAAATAAAAGCAGTGATGCAAATTAATGAACAAGAGACAATGCAAACACACACACACACACACACAAGAATGAAGACAATACATGCACATAATATCCTCTCTCATCCTATCTCCCTGCACAACCGGCTTTCATAAAACCTTGACAAATGGCCAACATGGCCCAGTTTGCATGAGTCTTACCTGCTGTGTGTCTGTGGTGTGAAACTGGGCATATTCCACTCACCATCAATCACTCTGATACAGACACACAAAAAAGAGGCTGTAGCTCTTACCTGCCAAGGTCTCAAAACTGCCAAGGTACACACACACACACACACACACACGAAGCACCTGGCCAGCCCCTTTGATTGTTTATATTATTAGGGCTAAAACAATTCAAATAGTTGCCAGAGCACGGGGAGATATGATTTGTATTGTTGCCAGATACGCGTTATGGAGTGTTGTGCCCAACATGCTGTTCAGAGTGTGATCGCACTAACAAATCTTTTTGTTAGCATTTTCTCCTACAAGACAGCAAATGGAAACTGTGTAATGTGATCCCTGGAGTTGCCAAGGAGTTCAATGAGATGCCAGAAGTTCAAGAGAGAATCCCGTTTCTCAATGAGTGGAAAACATATATATATACACACAAACACACACTATTAATCCATATTAATTCAGATTGGAAAATTCAACTCTGCTGAATTGCTCCAAGGACTCAAACTCAAGCTATCTGTATACCCATCAGGCTACCACCAACACCAGTAATTTTAAGCTTTTTGATGGAAATTGTTGGGTTATATTTTTCTAAAACTGTTTAAACTAATAATCCTGTTTTCCAAAAGGCAACAGAGGTTTAGCGTTAGGGTTGAGGATATAATGCTTTTACACTACATTGTCTGCTATCTATGAAACCAGTACTCATGTCCCCACAAACCTTTTCATCATCTATTATTAACTTTGCAATAACTAATTGCAAACCATTTGAGATATTAACATAATCTATGTTGTAAAGTTTTGCCTCAAAATCCATAACATGAGATTCTTCTATACTTCATTCAACAAAGTCAGCTCATTAGCAGCTTCTTGTAGCCCTAGGGTGTTGTTTGAATACAACCCCAGGCATATTTGGGTAATATGAACTCAAACAAAGTTTGATCAGTAAACAAATTTAAATCTATATACTCATATAAATAAAACCATGACTTACAAAACAAACTTTCCTACCTTTATAATGTCTCTCACCACAGACTTGTGTATCTGTCAGATATGAATGCATTTGCTAAATTGATCGAATGTCAGTATGCTTTTATTGTGTGAAACCTTACCTTTATTTACATTTTTTACATCTGATTTATGCTGATTCATTAAAAGTAAAGTCATATGGAAAACAAGGTATGTTTACATTATTATTGATTGCATGATTTTTTTTTTTTTTTTTTTTTGAGGAGACAATAATTGTCTTATCTTCATAATCACATTTACTTTTTGGTCATCATCCTCGCCAGTATGGTTACACATTAATTCCAAACATTGTACAAGGCTGCCCCCTTGTGGATCACAGCCCACTGACAGCATTGGAGCTTTAAAATAAGTAACAAATTCAGTGACTGGCACTTTTAAAGGATATTTTTCCTGTCTGATTTTTTTCTTTTGCTCAGAGCTCTCTCTTTTTTTCCTTTTTTTATTACTTTAAACTCTTTAAATGCTTAACAGGATCATACCTGCAATATGACAGACATTGCGCCCTGTTTGTAATTTTATTGAGAAATGTAGTAAATAAGGAGAACACAGCACAACGAATGTATAAAATAAAATTAAGGATGTGAGTTATGCGAAAAAATAAGAATGTAACAAAAAAATTAAATGAAATAAAGAGTAAATAGAAAGAAACTTTAAAAGAAGGAGGAAAGGGACAAATAACAAGTGGGCTGCCGTGGCTCGGAGGTGCTGTCAGGTTTAATCTGGTGTGGGCCGGCAGGACAGCCAAGGAGCAGCGACTGGGGGAGAGTCCTGGGAGACTTGTGTTTCCTGCCTGCTTTGCCTGCAGACAACCTCTCTTTGTTTTACTGGCCCTTTTTTCCCCTCTACTCACTGCACCCCCACACCCCCTCCACTCCTAAAAAAAAAAAAAAAAAAGAAACACCGCAAACTACCCCCCACCACCACCACAAAAAAAAAAAAAAAGCACCTCGGGCTACCTATGTACGTGCAGAGAGATTGTGGGGGGGAAATGCAGACGTCGGAGAGTGGAGAGGAATGGTGAAGGACTTGTAAATGGTGAGAGACAGGCAGATGAAGGTACAGACAGAATGAGAACAGAGGAAGGTATGACAGAAATGGAAGAGAAAAGCAAAAGGAGAGAAGTAATGACAAAAGAAAACACTGAGACAGACGAAACAAGACTTTGGAATTTGGAAAAGAAAACAGCGACAGTTAACCCGGCTACTGTCTGGTATGGACAGGAGATGCCCGGTTAGCTCATGCCTGTAAATGACTGGCTAGAAACATTCAAAAGACAAGAATTAAGATATAAAGGCAAGAACTTCAATACCCAGACATGATGCCAGACTTTTACCTGTTTATTCCCTCGATTACCAAGATCAATCATTTTAGGAAAACAGGAGTAAAAGTGCAGGAGGAAAGAGCAACAGTTGCACTATGCATGAAGTCTTTAAGGGGGGGGGGGGGATCATTGCAAACACAAACGAGTATGTGCACAGAGAGCTACCCCCCCTCTCTATCCTCCCACCTCAATTTTTCCAGGCCCTGCTCTGACTGTGACTTGAGCCAGTTTCCACTCTGGTCTGGGGTGTGGTGCACGCTCCTGGGAGACTTCAACTGCAGGACCAGTTAGTCAAAACAAGATCCGAGCGCGGGACCAGGAGGTGGAGAGATGGCAGAGAAACACAGGGAGATGTTGAGGGAAAGGAAGAAGAACAGGGTCAGACAGAAAAAGAGAGTCCAATGGACTGTTTTCAGCCAAGAATCTGGGTCAAAGAGAGAGAACCAGACAGGGTCGACTTTATTAATTCCTATGATACAGGTGCTTTAAAAACCATCTGTGAGACTACAAAGATTTAAGAGGAGGACAACGATGGACACGAAGAATCTGGGCAAGGACACAATGAGACTAACAGAATGATAACATGAAAAACATCTTTGACAATTTCAATTATGTTCCCAAATCTAGAGCTCACTGACACTAAAGTAAATAAGAAAGACGCCCATTATTACATGATGGTTTGTTAAGGTGATTTAATTTGACTTCACTGCAAAGACAATAAATCTATAAGAGTTTTCTTTATTTAATGAAAACTGTCTGTGAATGTCCATGTGAATTTTGAGCCTGAGACACAAGAACAAAATACAAATAGGTGCATAGTGGAGGCTAGGAAAGTAGCTAATCCTGTTAAAAGGTAACACCCACATTCTTTGCAGTATGATATACAACCCAAAAGCGCACAATCGCCCACATTTAACTTATGAGTAACACAATATGCACTTAAACTAAATGTAAATGTGCAAATGCATACTGTAACACATGGTGCACCAAGATATCCGCCCCACAAAGCAGCCCACACACACACACAAAGCTGCACACACATTTACTCTTATCCACAGGAAAAATAGTAGTCAGAGACCTTAGATATACACACATACAAAGCCACACACATATCTGCACACACACCCTTTCATAGCTGCTGCATTCCGTGTTTTATATGCTCTGTTTTATTCATAACATTGCATTTTACACCACAGAGTCTGGAGCAGATTAAGGGTTGTCTCCTGCCGTATGCTTGTGCTTACTCTACCCCAAAGAGCCTGAATGGTATTTGACTGTTCTCAAAAGGCAATATGAACTTGAACATCTGGCAGTGCTGATCTGTACAAACGCTGGCTTCTTCTGAAGCAAGAACACCTTTTATTGTCGAGTCACAACCCCTGCATCTTCTCACTTCCTCTCTCTGATTCACCACGCTGTTTGTTCTTCATTTTAAACTTTTCGGGTGAATTTTGCATGAAAGTAACATGTTGCAATGTTTAAGTTGGATAATTTCAGACCGATTAGCTTTGTAATGGGTATCAATCTGAAAACGTTCTTGTATCTCCAGAATCTCTAAATGTTTGGATGATGGGGTTGAGAGGCTGTGCAGAGGCTGCTACAGGAGCCGGTTTTAGAAATCACCTATTGTGAAAGGGAAATGCTTATGAAGGGAGTGACCCTATAATTCCTGCCAGTCTAAATACCTAGAGCTGAGAACCAGGAAGACTAGGGTCGGGGGGTGACGGAGCAGAATCTTATCTGGGCTGCCCATTGGTCTATTAGTAAGAAGCTGGGCGAGAACAAGCCACTGGCCTGGTAACTCTCATCACTGATATAAAAAGAGGCCGAGGGCATTCCCTGACACTTATCAGTCCTAGTATTTCCTCCACCACTGCCTTGATAGAGCCTCTCATCCTGTGAGCAAGGCTATCACTGTTATTCCAGTCCCTTCTCTCGTCTCTGGTGGTGACACCATATAGCCAATGTAAAGGATGCTTTTCCTCTTCTTTTCTTTTTATTTAACAGATATGTGAAATCTGCTTATTCAAGTTGTGTCAGCACAAAATAATGTTTTTAGAGTGAAAAGGTCTCAGGAGGAGAAGGACAGGGATCCTGTGCTGCACTCTTTAAAACTCGGCTTCAATGCAACAAGTTTGCTTTGATGGCAGTGTTTTGACATTGCTACCCATATGTCAGCGTTAATTCTGATTTAAAGTAATTTTGTTTTTTCATTCAGATATTTGACTGCCAGCTTGAGAGAAACAAAAAAAGATCCCACAAGATGACCTTTGTTAGGACAGAAAAGATCTTTTTATTTAGAAAATATTTAAACCTAATTTCTTATATAGAAAACAAGCACAAATACTCATATTTATTTATTTTATTTACTTTGCTAATATGGAAAGTGACCTGCATTATGGTAACTATTTTGTGTCTGCAAATTAATGTTATAATGTAATTAATGTAATTCTAAATTAACTTATAGTCTAGAGTTAATAAAAACAACAGTTTCAATAGCATTTATTTTTAAGTTAACTTCTTACAGTTCAGTCCCTTAGCCATGCTCATACACTCCCTTCCTCTCAGTTGCTCAGAGTTGACCAACAGACGTCATCGCCCATGTTTACACATTGTTGCTTCAACACCTGTCTGTGCTGCTTGTCCTTCTGACAAACAGCCTCATTCGCGTCTCTTATGTCCCATAATCACCAGATTTGAGTCTGTTCATGCCCCCTTGCTGCTTTGGAAAAAAAAAAGAACTCATCAGCGCTCTGGTTTTGTCAGGTTGTGAGCTCCTCTGTTGTCACAGCGTTCAGGTAGCGGTCCTGAATAGCCCAATCTGCCGCAGCGCTTTTCGGCTCATATCATTTTAACTACACAAAAGCTGCACCTGCCCAGAGCTTTGTCACTTGTAATCAGTGTCTGCATCTGCTTTGATTATGTGAGTGGTCTGTATTCAAAGGTGTGTGCACTGCTTTGAGTGTTTGCTTTTAATTTGCATTTCTGCAGCTTGAAGGTATTGTGATCAGAACCATGAAGTGACTTTTGTTCAAAAAGATGTCGTCATTTCAGGTTTTTTTTTTTTCATCTCTCAACTAATTTACTTTTAGTTGTACCGGTTTTGTTTTGTGAAAATATTTACACCAATTCAACATTCAAATCAACCCAAATATACTTGCAAACAGAATTAGGTGTTCCTACCCTCTTTGGCAGCCAGGCGAGGAGATGGGTCCGTGTGAGATGGTGTATTGTAGGATAAAGATGAGCTACCTGCAATGAGATGAAAGAGTTCTCTATAAGATCCATGTATACCTTGAATAAATTAGATGGAAAATAAAAGCTTTATAAGAACCTGTATGAACCTAAAAAATGTGCTCAAAGGAAATTGGGATTAGAGTAAACTAAAAGTTCTCCAGCAGGGGGCAGCAGAAAACACTCCAATTGCCATCAAACAACATCATGTAACTTTTTGTTTTTTCTTGGCTGGTGTTGCTGCTTTGTGCTTAAATACTACAGAAAATAATCCAGGACAAGCCAGTTTAACTCCAAATCAAGCCAATTCAAAGCACAGTTGGTCATCAACACATTAAAGGAAAGGATGTAACCTCTGAGCATTTTCCCTCCAAGTACCACTCCTGGGAGGCAAGAGTCCTCATATGGCTGCCTATTCATTTCACCTTATGGAGCAGAACTCTGCACTGCATTCCTACCCAGGCACCCTGGGCGGCACCAAAATGCTCTCTTAATTTTAGCTGCCCCCAGGCATAAATCAGCGAGTGGAAAAACAGACCCAAAAATGCACAGAGAAAACACGAGAGCAGTTACTACATGGAGAGCGTAGCGAAGATTTAGCACTCAGACAGCTGAGTAGGGAGGATACCTTTTAAAAACTATTTAATACAAAGAGGAAGAATAAAACCGAGATTTATGAAATATTTTCGAGATTCAATGCATTTTTTTTATCTTTAACTTGCTGTGGCAGTGATGGTACAGAACCCATGGTGGCGGACTAAGGGGCTATTTTTTCAGGGGGGTGTTGGGGGAGGTGAAAGAGTGGCGTGCTCCAGGAGTGTATTTTAACCTCCCAACACCCCACTCCTCACTTCTACCGTCTCTCTGGCACCCCCAAGGCTCTGGGACTAGTTTAGAAAGCCGGGGGCCTTAGAACAGGGGAGCCATTGTGTAGGGGAAAGGGGTCCCTGCGCAGCAATCAAATGCAGCTCTCCATAGAAAAATAATTCCACACACGGAGTGTAAGCACAGAGGGGCAAATGAGCCATCGAAGCACTGTCTTTGGAATGAGGAAGAAAGTGTAAGAGAGAGATGAACAGTCAAGGAGTGAAGGGAGGAAGAAGAGGCTGTTAACCCTTTTCCTACTGTGCACCACATATGTGGGCTGACCCAGACAGGCAAACAGGCAGCATTGCAGAGAAAACCTCAAACCATCCCACAGAGAAATTCAGGACTGCTGCACGACAGAGAGTGAGAGTGAATGAGACACAGGGAGAGACCACAGCTGACTGCTCAGTGGAGGCAAATCTTGGCTGTACTGCTTATTTATTTGTGCAGTCTCTTCCTCTCTCAGAAAACAAACACATCCCGGTAATCTGACAGAACAGTGGGAGGACTGGCCAATGTTCAGCCTTTAAGACCCTCACTCTCCCTTTGCCTCTCCTGTCACATCTGCTCAGAGTCTGTTAGATTACATAACATCCACAAACAGTTTTCTTTTCTCTCCTTCTTATGACAGATGGGTGTTTCTAAAGCTTAGTTCTCCAGTTTGACATGCTCATAATATTGATAGATATTTTTCTGGGCTTGTTCAACATTATGTTGGACCCCCAGCAGGTCTCTGTTGTTTATTCTGTGAAGCTATACGACACCATTTCTTCAAACATGTGGTCTGAGCTTTGTCAACATTTGGAGGGTCACCCAGTTTTGGGTGGCTAACCACCTAAAAAGGGGGTCAACTTTTGAACTCTAGGACAAAACTGTAGCTCATTCCTTGTATTTCAACCAGTTTTACAAATAAAGAAAACATTTTAAAAAGTCCAAAAGAGGCCTTTCTTTTCTTGTATAACTTGAGATAATTTTATTGCCAAAAGGCCATTACTCAAACTTTATATTACATACTGAAAAGGAACTATACGTTACTTTCCTGTTTTAAAGAAAATCTAATATTGTCATGGACTGCATCTGGCATTTCTTCAATGCTACCAAAAAAATCAGCTCAACTACTCTTGCTTTTGCTGTTTGAGCTGCGGGTGCAGACTGAGGAAAGCTTTTAAACCCTATTTTCACCACTGCAGAGATCTAAATTCTGCTCAGTGCCCGGATTTGTTCTGTAGTGAGTATGCAATAGTTGCTATTTCCAAATGGCGCCAACGATCAAGTGCCAAAAACTACGGTTCCTCAAATGTCCACTCAAGAATGGTTTAGGAAAACTGCCCAGCTTCACACCAGAAATAAAAATGTTTACAACCTGTTTCTTCTCTAGAGTTAATTTCCATGCTCATTACAACCATAAAGGGTCACAATTTCTGTCATAAGTTGTGTCAAATTCCAATTGTGCTTCGCTTTTGCCTCCAAGAACACAAGAGGCTAAAAGATACACTTAAAGCATCGGGGTAATAATATTATGCACAAGATTAATCTTAAAAAAAAAATTAATAATGGCATCCTCAATTAGATTAATTACAAACCATTTTGTATACTGGTCAATTCATTCTGCTTTATTTCATAGCTCATTGCTGCCCAATAGTACACCTAATGTAATGGTGTAGTTATACGTGTCTTGAGATAAGTGTGAAATTCAAATTGACTTCAAGCATGCTTCCACCACAACACTTCATTCCAATTTCAAGTTATTATGCAGATAAATGACAGAACAGGTTATTTACGCCCAGGCTTAAACTTACAGATGTGGACTGTTACCATGGTGCAACACAATCTTTGAGTAGGGTGGCGGGGGTGGATGGATGGACAAAGTGAGTGAACCTGATACAGACACTGCATTCCAACTGTTTCCAGCAGGAAACAAGGACCTCATTAACCTTGACCTCAAAGATCAGGGTGTTCTTGGAAATACAGCATTGTGTGTGAAGTCTAGTTGATGTTGGAAGGTGCAAAGTGTTTATTGCATTATGGTGCACACTTTTCAACAGACTCTCTTGGAAGGCAATACAGTTGTAAAAATGGCCTGCAATAGCTGTCCTGCTTCCTTTCTCACCTTCACACATCTGGAAGAAGTCGGTGTCACTTTCATATTATCCGTTTAGGAAAGTTGCTGAAATTTGCAGGACCGTCACATTTAACAGATGAAAAATCTTTAAGATTAGGTTTAGGAGACTTTAAATTATCTATCAAATGGGTTTTTTTAAAGGTTATCAATAGTTCAGAACAACTTTTATGATATTCAAGTCAAGATTGGAGAAAAAAATTAACTTATCTGAAATAAGTCACCTTATTTGTTTCTTTAATGGTATTGAGCAAAATATTAAGAGACAATTGTAGCATAAAGGAAGGAGGAAAAAACTAGTTATGTGATGATAGATATAGACATATAATCAGTTTAAACCTCCTAATCTTTGATTTGTAGTGAGTGTCCCTGTCACCTCACAGCAGAGCTTTAGGAACAGAGATGGGGAGGCCATACGGAGCACGCAAAATTGTGTTGTTTTGTTAAAGTGGGATTGTAAACTTTAAGGAAAAATATAAAAAACAGACATTCAATTTGCTGTTTTAGATTTTGCTAAAGCAAAGTTAAACCATCAGAGGAAGGTTTGAATCAACACAACATGCAGAGTCTGCACAGCTCACAAAGACCGGATTAAAAAATATACATCACTGCATACTGTATTAACAGAAAGAGATGAGTGGGTTATTGGTCTATTTCAGCAGATATAAAACCCCTTTGTTTGTGAGTTTACTTCCTTTTCGTTCTTTTCCCTTTTTTCTCAAGCAAAATACTTTTTTACACGGCCAGCCTGCATGGTGTTTCTATTGCACTCTGTGAAGCAGTTAAGTTATTTAATATATCCCACGTTTAGCTAACTGATGTTTTTAAGTTTTACATGATAAATTACCCATTATCATTAATTAACATAAGTTTTAGCTCTAATTATTTAGTCTGTTCAAAAGCTGAGTTGAAAACCTGACAGGTGTCTGTTCATTTTAAAACTCTGCTTTTATGTCTCATTTCTGTGATGCACTGCATAAAAAACACTCCAAGATGTGCCGTTGGATGAAATACTCATCTTTCAACAGTGATAACTTTATTTAAAGATTAACTCATCCCTGTGAGTATCTGAATCATGTCTGCTTATGAGCCATTCCTTCTTATTCTAATGCAACAGAAATTCCTGCAGTGCTCAGTGTCCAAGTGAGCAGCCGCAGACCGCTTCGTAATGGTGGCTAACAGCAGACAGTGAACTGTAAAGGGCGCAGGGCCAGACTGTTGAGCCCCTCTGCACCAGTGATAATCTGCCAATAGAAAGAACTAATGCAAAGAGAGCTCAATAAAATGTTGTAAGGGGAGAGAGGGGAGAGAGAGAGAGAGTAGGAGCTCTCTAGACCTCCTTTTTCCCCTACTCAGCCTGCGAGCCCAGATGTTTATGGTCTGTATAAACTATTGAGGGCTTGAGAATGTCCCCCCACTCTGAAGCAAGCAGCACCAGTGCAGAAGCCCAGACTTATCACTCTCCTTCTCTCCCTCTCAGTCTTGACTCCCTGACTGTAAATCCATCCAGATGCACAAGCAAAGGCGACAGCTGGGAAACAGTACTATTGTTATTCTCCAACTACACTCAATCACAAACATCCAAAACACACACACACACCCACACACACACACTGCTACCATTTTACATCAATAAAGTCCTGTTTCTCATATCAGACTTGATCTTGCAGTCATACCTCATGAATCCATTCAGACCGAGGACCACCCTGTCCAAGACCAATCATGGTCTGCAGGTTCCCACATTGCATCCATTACGCTGTAGTGCAGAAACCCAACAACAACCCAGCTCCTCTCAAACAGGCATATTCCCCGGCATGGAGGCTCCAGATGAGTAAAACGCTGAAATAAAAACATTAAAGAGTAGAAAAGATCAAGTAAACCTAAAAAAGAATTAAATAAATGACCAAATGGAAAAACAAAACCCAGAAAAGTAGATGTAAGGAGTTTATAAAATGAAACAACAAAAGCAGAATGAAGAAAAATGAATAAATAGATTATGTTTAAAATAAGCAGCAGCGTCGGTGAAGCCGAAGTCTTATCAGAAATAGTCTCTACAGAAGGGTGAGCATCAAGAAACTGTAGGAGAAAGAGGCTGAGGGGCATCAAATGACAGACTGAGCATCAGTGGCAACAGGTCTGATGGAGTGATGAACCCTCCCCAGAGGCCGGACCGCAGGATTACTGACACAGGGAGGGGTTATCTCTATAGATCATAGAACAAAAAGCAGCTAAAGGAGAACTATTCCCTAAGACTACATAAAGAAAGGTTAACAAGATGGAAACTTATAGTTATATATACATGTAAACTCTGATTGAAACAATAACATAAAGAAAAAAAGAGAAGAATAAGACTTTTGTTTCTCTTTCTGCCCCATGCAGAACTGCATAAACACTGAGGTATTTTCTGCTGGTGTTATACTTTGTTTACTTTAGTTTTACTGGAAAAAAAGTGACAGTATTGATGCACCGTTTCCTGACTGCGCAGGAAATAATGAACCTTTTCCTGCCTTTGTTTTCCAGACACCAACGTCATCCGCTACATCCAACTAACAGAGATGAAGATTCGCCGAAATGCCCAAAGGGAAAAGAAAGACGCGACGCAAGCCCTCACCGCCTGATGACGTGCAACTCGTCCCAAATCTCAGCCCCACTGTGTGCCACCCAGACCTTAACCGCCACAAGAGGTCTGGGTTTGAAACGATGTTTTTTTTTTGTTGCATTTCTGTTTTACAGCCTACGGTTGCCAGTTATGTGATTGAACTTTGTTGTTTGCTTGGAGTGTTTTTCATGTTAGATAAGAAAAAAAAAACACGCACCAGATGTTTTTAATCCCTCCCCAAACTGCTAAACGTATCGAGTATGAGTCCTTCTGGAGTGTTTTAACCATTCCAAAGTGATGCACTGCCAGTCCAAACATTGCACATACAGGCCAACACTTGTGATAGAAATCAACGAGGTCCACAGAGCAGCGTGTCTGCAGGCGAGCGTCGCTGTAAATTAGCACCTGCCTTCGCACAAGACACGTTTTTAAATGCCTTGGAGTGAGTGAGTAACAACCACCTCTACTTCCGTCACCTTACATTATCTTTAAAACGCTACAAAAGTCATTTTTTATACTCTTGATCATATCTGTACTAAAGGTGCTTTCTGCAAGTGGGTTTCTAACACAAAACACAGGGACATAAGCACACGGTTGCAAAGAGCAGTATGAGCTAAAAAGACATATCACAGATGTAAATAGGTTACTTTATAAAACCACATAAAAATATAAAGCAAAGGGAAGCTATTTGTGTTTATCAATGCCAAAACAAAGCACTTCATTGACATTTTCTGTCTGCAAATATTTTGTGTGTATAGTAACGGTGCAATAAACGTGTTGGTTTAACTCTTCCCTGCAGTGCTGCTGATTTCCCATCACTTTTTCTGGTTTGCAAAAACAAATAAGTGGTTAGAAAAGTAATGAAACGCATAGAAAAGCTGATGCACACGATGCAAAACCGACTGAAATGTCTGGATTTCTCTGTCTCAGTTGATGCAGCAGTGATGCTTCTTCAGTACCGAACAGAAAATCCTGCTGTGATGCTGGCTATTATTTAAATAGATTTAAATGATCAGATGAAATGAAGCACATGCCTAATGAGGTGCACCAGAGCCTCCTTCGGCATGCTTATTTACCCAGCATCTCCTACAGATGCTCCAATGGAGCGAGAGCTGGAGGATGTAAACTTCTTGTGTGCTTCAAAACCTCCCTGAAGCATTCCTGCAGAAGTAGCACCCACATGAACGACAAGAATCAAAGATTCCCAGTGGTACATCACCTCTTCCCACTGCATACCGGTGAACCCAGTCCTCACCGAGGACAATGCAATCTACCAGTGCTCCCTGTTCAGTTTACACAATTAGCTTAGCGGCTAATTAGTTTACTTTGTGATGTAGACGCTGTGATGCTGATTTTTTTTAAAACCACCATCAAACTAGGAGAAAGGTCATATGAAAGCAGCTAAATATTTCAGAAACCACTGATTTACTGGGAATCTCACAACCAACCATTTCTAGGGTTCACAGAGAATGGCATGAAGATAAAATATCCAGTGAGCAGCAGAAGTTTGAATGAAAATATCAGAGGCTAGTGGGAGATGATGGGTTCCAGTAAGGGAAAATAACCACTGGGTTAAGCAACATCCTGCTGCACCAGCAGAAGACTTCACCAGGAGCCTCTATCAGCTAAAAGCAGGAAACTGAGGCTACAACTCACACAGACTCATTAAAACTGGACAATAAAAGATGGAAAAAGGTTTCCTGCACTGTCATGACTGACCATTTCTACCCTGTTATGCTCCCAGTTGACCCATTTCCTCATATGAATTCCTGGTCACAGAGTTGTAGCAGAAACCTGTACATAACAATGAACTTTTATTAAAGTTGACGTAACTAACACTCACCTGGAATTGTGTCCCATCACCCGGTGATGTTATGGTTAAAAGATTAAAACCCGATAAAAAAAAATGTAAACAACAGTTTTTTTCCCCCAATAATTTTACTCAAATTAACGTGTTTCAGTGCAAATACAAGTCAGTTGATAACAGTATTATTCTCACCCTGAAAAACATCCATTCACAACAGTAAGTTCAGCTTATTTGTGGTAAAATTTCATACAGATAATAAGACCTTAACGTTTCAACTAGCACCTGTAGCTGAAATACGATGAGCATGTTCACATTCTGCACAGTCCTCAGAGGAACAGATGCTTTTACATAAACGTGTCTACTGGAGGTCACTTTAACATGAGACTAGATGAAACGGGCATCAAGACATGAAGTTATGACCAAATTATTGTTGTAACTCTTCTTTTTAACCCAGTGGGCTGAACAGTTATCAAAATTTCATTTTTACTTACTCTTTACTCTTCATCAGAATACATTTTTCCCCAAATAACTCCCAGTAGAGTCCCACTGACAAGCATGTTACACCAGTAAAAACAAACAAAAAGATTTTTTTCACTTTTTTTAAAAACTACATAAACTATATAAACAAGTTAATTAGATAATAATTAATTAAAATGTTTTAATGTATTTTTTAATTTAATCTTTATTACAATAATGCATAAAAAATACATGACTGTTTTTAATATCTAATTAACTTTTTAAAAATATATTGACAAGTTAAGATATCAAAAACAGTACATATTTATTAAATGCATTTATGTAAATTTATTACACATATGGAACATAAGCATTTCCCTTTTTAATATCTAATTAACATGTATATATTTTTATTATTGATGAAAAAAATGCTTGCCAGGGTTAAAAAGAAATGTTTTGCCATCAAATTGCCTGTTTTGCAGATCAAAATAAAATACTTTAACTCAATAAATTTTACACATTTTAAACATTAAACCAACAGATCAGTCATCAGGGTTTCTTCTTCAAGTTAAAATACTTTCATCCCAGTTGTGGACATTTTGAGAACCTGCTAAATAAAACAAACGGAAGGAGATGCACCTTCAAAATGACTGAATGTTTTTGTGCAAAAGGTGTCACCTAAAAAAAGACCTTATCTGAGGGCATTTAAAAGTGCAAACAAAACAAAACAAAAAAACAAGGCAAATACAATAAAATAGGATTATAATAAAAGATGTCTTCAGAAATATCAATGAACATAATAAATTAAATATAAAAAGAAATACTCAGAGGTGTATCTGGGCCCAATCCACCTGTTAGCCTTTGTTGATCACATAATATGCCCCCCAAAAAAAAAAAACCCCAAAACAAAACAAAAAAAAACAATAATTCACAAAGTAATTCAATGCTTTTTAGTTTGACTAAATATTTCTCTCCTGGCTGCTTGTACAGGGTCACATCCCCACAAGTAATAAATAAGACAATCAGTAAATTATTTGACCCATTTTCCAAGTCCGTTTCAAGGATATAGCTTAATAATGCCAGCAAGTGCTCATACTAAACAGCAGCCTTCCCTGCCTGTGGGACATTTCTGTGTAGGAGTGATCGGTGGCGACAGGTGGCCGGTGCAAAACTGGGATCCTTCCCTTTTTCAGTAATAGTGAGAAATACACAGATAAGATCAAATGACAGGAATTTTGCAGACAAACGAAAAGAGAAAAAACCCTGAAGCTTTACATTCACAATGCTTTCCTAAAGTGCACTTAAATAAATGCACAATCTTAAACTCCAGCTTGAACAAGAGAAGTGTGTAAAGCTTTGTGAACGTGTCGTAGCTGATCTGCTTTAATACCATGAATCTGATCGTGCTACAGAAAGACCCTGAAGCTGCCGAATAGTCTCTGACTTCTTTCTCCTATGCACCCTGACCTCACCTGGTTCACATATTTTCAAGTACTTTTCTGCTTTTTTCAGCTGTTTTTGATGCCTAACCGGATGATTATCATGCAAATGACAATAAAACAGAATGTGCAAGGGTTGAAGTACCAACAGTAAATGTCTTGCCGATGGATAAAGGGTACAATCCTACATTATTCCAAACAAATGGACCAACAAATCAACAGCAAATGAAGGGTGTGGCTGAGTTATGACCAGAATCCTGGTTTGTAGTGGTAAGGTGAGTCTTTGGGATGGCTGAACTCTGGTCTGCAGAGCGGCACTGTTCCATCCCGGCACTGCCCTTCATCCAACTTGTCTAACAGGTTCTCATTCTTGCGGGGGGAGTAGGGTGTGGGGGCCTCCATGGGTGTGGGCAGCACCGCAGACTCTCTCCCAAACTCCACTGTGGGTGGAGTTTCTGTGCTGGAGGTGTTGGCGGGGGACTCGCCGTTACCCAGGCTCTGTCCATTTCCCCTGGATCTCACTTCTGCCCAGAACACGTCGCAACGGGCCAGAGGCGACGGTCGAGGCCGGGCAACAAAGTCCAAGGTTTTGGGTCGCTCCGGAGCACAGCGCCGGCGAGGTGTTGGGGGGAACACCACATCTGGGTTGGGGAGCCGGGGAACCTCAGAACAGTCTTCTTTTAAACGCCTGAAGCCTCCTGATTAAGATCCATGTTTTAAAAACAGAAAAAAAGTGAAAGTTAAGCACTTTGCTTAAAAATGTATAAACCATTTTAAATAAATAAGGTATGAATTCATATCTGGAAATAAATACTTTCCCAGACTCAATCATCTGTTAAAGGTTTCATAATTACACACTAATCCAGGTCAGGGTTGCAGGTAAGTGGAGCCTATCCCATCAATCATTTGGGTTGCCAGTCCATCACACGGCAACACAGAGACAAAGACAACCATTCATTTCTATGGAGAATTTAGATGAACCAATTACCTAACATGCATGTCTTTGTACGGCGGGAGGAAGCCAGAGTTCCCTGAGAGAACACGCTAAGATGAGGAGAACATGCAAACCACACGGAAAGGTTACTGGTTGCACTTCCCTCCAGCTGAGCCTCGAACCAGCAACCTTCTTGCTGTGAGGCCACTGTGTCAACAAATTCATATTTTATCAGACGTCCAACAACTTTGTTTCAAAGCACAAGAACCCTAAATTCAGCCTTGGCTTTTAATTCATTTACAGAGAGTGGGCTCTTTCTGTGTCTGAACTTTTAACTATTAACGAGTGGTGCCTGCTCACACCCACTCCACGCCCCTCGCTGGGAGAGAATATAGCCTAAGCTGGCTCAGCTAGCAGGGGCGGGTCTATGGAGTGGTTATTTTCCATTGTGAGACCACAAAACGAAAGATCTCATACTCCATCATGTGGGAACTTTCTAAAAAGTGGAACAAGCTTGTGAGAAAAGGTGACATCTTTGAGTCTCACACAGGACATGAGGACACACAAGACTGTTAGAAAGTTACCTTTGCATGATGTGGGACCTTTTAGCATCAAACAGGAAACAAAAGCTTTACCTGTGTTTTCCAACGCTGTTTTTTCTGGTAAAGGCTCCAGACTGCTGAGAGGGCAGCTCTTCTTGATGGCTCCATCTGATGGTGTTCGCCGAAGGCTACGTGAAGAGCTCGGTGCGCAGGGAATGTGGGTGGGCGTGAGAGACTGGCGCGGGTTACGTTTAAAGCTCTCCACGTGTGTGTTGACCAGCGGGTTGATGGGTGTTAGGATTGCTTTCTGCTCCGAGCCTGAAGGCATGGAGGGCAGCTGGGAGGGCGGCTGGGAGGGGCGGCAGACCAGCATCTCCTCGCTGTCAAAGCGCAGCAGAGAGCGGGTAGAGTTGCAGTCAGACACCGATGATAAGGACAGCAGCGAGGAGGGCAGACCTCGCTCTGGGAGCGAAGGCGCTAAAGGCTTCAGCGGGCTTTCCCGTCGGAACAGTCCTCGTGTTGGTGGGCTGGCACCTCTCTTTTGGCCAGTTTTATGGAAGAAACCCTCCCATCGGGGTTTAATGCTCTCCTCCGGCTGGGCTAAAGCTAGAAGGTTACAACCTAGACCGACGGCAGCCAGCAGGGCACCACAGCCCAGCAGGACCAGCTCAGAACGCCGGCCCCCACCCGGGCTCTTCTTGCATGGTGGGGTCCCAGGCACCTGGCTGCTGAGGCAGTATTGATCTCCATCAGTGTCAGCAGCAGAGCATGCGTTGCCTTCTTTTTGGAAGGGAATGCAGAGGTAGGACTGACCAGGAGTTGCTCCTGACTCCGTTGTGAAGCAGCAGTCTTCATTTTCTGAAAGTCAGGAAATTATCACTAATAAATCACAAATATTTCAAATAAATATGGATTTTCAGTTATTTAGTAGTTGATAACCACTTCTAATAGTAAAAGGTGTGTGAGGGGTCCTCAGTGAGAGAGTTTGGACACCGCTGCTCAAAAGCAACTCGACTTTTTTAAATGCCATAAATATAAAATGCATGTTCCTCTGAATTTATTATATAAAGCTGTAAACAGACAACTGACAGCTACTTTCTGCATTTTCATGTTGCGTAGACAGAAAGAATGGGCTAAGCTGTTCCTGCTTACCCATCTCCACAAGGCTTGGCACCCCTGGTACTGCTGGACTGTGCCTCGGGGATCTCCGGAGGTTTGGGGCACTGCAGGACCGCTGTCGACTGCCCTCACGAGGCGGCTTCACACTGCGGGCAAAGAAGGAGGTTACTTTGCAGGCCTTTTCATTTAAATGTCCATAATTAAAATATGTTCCCTCACTTAGCATCAGCACTGTGCTCCCTGTATATGCCGCATCCACGGGACCGGCCCTTCTTCCTGGACCCCTTCCTTTCCAGTTCCTCTTCACTCTGTTGGAAACCTGTGTGGCAGCCCCAGGCTGTGCACCCTTCACCTGGAGTGACTGCAAAATGACAATAATCAATCATGTTAATGATCGGCTTAAAAGGACACACAGAGGTCATAATTCCCTGTGTAATGACACCGTATTTAAATATGGGACACTTACGCTGGATGGCTCTGAGGCGAGGCAGCATCGGTGGGCTAGCTGGAGGGCTGGAGGTGCTGCTCAGCACACTCCTCCGACGATCATGAGAAGGAGATGCCTGCACTGTGATTTTGTGTTGAAAATCTAAAGAATTTAAAGAAAAAACAAGAATAAATTATAATGCGACGATCATCTGAAATGAAAATGATCAAAGTTTAAAAATCCGGCAAACAAAACCTGATGAACAACATGTGACATGTTAGCATGTCTAAGACTGACTTATGTCTTATGACTTATGCTTCCATAGGGACTGAGAGGGTAAATAAGAGCCAGATGCTGCTAAAAATATACATTTTATCAACTAATCTTCAACATGTGTGTCAAAAAGATGTGTGTTAATACAAAGCTGAGGGGGAAACACAGCACAAGGGGGTCTTTGAGAAGCAGCTGTTCCCATCTATCATTCTGGGAAGGATTATATGACCTTTCCCAAAAATTTGGAGCGCCTCATCCTACAATGAGAGATTATTCACAAATAGAAAACATTCAAGAAAGCTGCCAGTGTTTCCAGATGTTCAGCTCAAAGTTAACCTGTATATTAAGCAGAGAAAACATAAAAAAACAACAATAGCTTGATTTCACACCCGACAGGCCTCAGCTAGCATGCACATTACAGTACAATTAGAAAAAGGTTGCCAAGAGCATTATAACCTGCTCTCTCTGAGGAGAATATTCTGTCAAAGTTCACTCTAAACAAGCCCCAACCCTCCTGGAACAATGCTCATAATGCACATCGCCACCACAGTTATCAGTGCAAACAGCTCACACAAGCACTGGGTTTCAGTACCTGACGGCAGGCTGATTCTGTTCCCATCCTTGAGTTTAAGGCGGTTGCGGCGGAACTTGCCCTGCCTGCTCTCCACACGAGGCTTCTCCTGGTAGAGCTGGTGAATGATGATGTTCAGCTCTCGCTCCAGGATGTGGATCTCACGCTCAGCCAGTTCCTGCTCGCGCTTCCTCAGCGCCTCCTCCTGACTTTTCTGTTGCAGCGCTGCGCGGCTCAACTCTTCCTCCCACGATCGCAGCTCCTGCAGGATGCAAACACAGCAGGTTGGAGTAAAATCTGTGGAAACTTTCTGAAATCCCTCAGGAAGGGAAGAAGTTAAACCGTGCAGCCATTGCCTTTTCCTTAGTCCTCAGCTGATCAAACATTTCCTGGATCTCCAGTTTCCAGTCATCCTGCAAAGAGTGGAAGGAGTCTGCGAGCATTTCAAAGAACCCTGACTCCTCAATGGCCGTGAGCTGGTCCAGAACTGTTGTGAACTGTGGGCGAAAGTGAGGATCTGGGCTCCAGCAGTCTGTGGGAAAAGATGAAAAACATTCAATCACTGCATCAGAAGCATGTGCTTATTTCTCTCTTTTCTAATAAATAATTATATGTTTTGTAAATCACCAGCTCTGGAACACTTGTACATGAATTTCTAATGCATGTCAACAACTTTAAATGAAGCCTTTAATCATACAGCGGAGGTTTTCTTACTCTCCATAAGGCGTGCAAAAGGCTCGGGGCAAGTCGAGGGAATGGGCAAAGCCAGCTTGTTCATTGCCACCCCGTAAGCCACTGCCAGTCCATCGATCCCTCGAAATGGAACTTCTCCAGTTAGCAGCTCCCACAGTAGTACCCCATAGCTGGAAATGTTGGAGAACAAAAAGGAAAACACACATAAAGAGTCAAAATCAATATGTAATGTCAGTGTGACAGATGAGAAAAAAAAAAACAAATCAAAGGCTTCCGGATCGAATGAGGATGGCAGATTACCCTGCAAAGTCATTTTATTCTGGCATAGAGTCTCACACTTTGCTCATAACAGACTATCATTAACATTACATGGCCAAGCTTTATTCTTCACTAGAGTGGAATAACAATCAAATAAAAAAATCTACCTATTAATATAGTCAGACATGAATATATGAGTCTCTGGAGTTATTACAGACTAAAAAGGACTAAAAACCAGGATGGCATTTTATTTTGGGACTCAGGTTTGTGGAAAAGGGACATTTCAGCCAGCATTAAGACTTGCTGGGTAATGTCACCATTAGTTTTCACTTCCCATTTACCATAGAGAATAAAAAAGATAAAAATGTTTTGTCTACTGAGAGGAACTCTGGCAAAGTCAGCTTTTCATCCTGTTTTTCCCAAATGCTGCTTTTTATACGCCACAAAGAGCAGAATCTGCAGAGAAACACCTTTAAGTTCATAAAGGTGAAGTCAGCCTTTATGTTTTAGGTTGAAAATGTGAAAGGAGCGGCACACAGACCTGCATTTGCAGCGTGAGGTTCTAGAAAGCTGTAGAAGAAGCCCGGTGGAGAGAAAGACTTATTCTGTTTGCAATAGCATGAAAGCTGATTTAGTCTGACTTAAAAATGATAAATTGTTAACATTTTTCTGAAATTTAACTCATAATCATGCTGTTTGTGATCCTATCCAACATAACACTAAACTTTCAGTATGACTGGACCACATTGGAGCGGTCCATTACAGCAGAGAGCTTTGTTCAGGTTGTTACTCTTATCAGCCACGGCACACTGCGGGAGCATCTGTATCTGTCTGGCCTGGTACCTACAGCAGACATTTTCCCTCCACCTTTAAATGTGACGCTTTTGCAGGAGTTTGGTAAGAGTGATGACATAATAGATACGACTTATACACACATTCATGATCTGAACACTAAAATAAAGATAATTCATCAGCACCAGAACTGATTATTATTTTTTTCAAATCCAAAACAGGTTTAATATTGCTTGGTCATTTGTAAATAAACTTTCTGCTCTTCAACATGTGTCAGTGTGTGGACATTTCCTCATGATTATTTAACGGTTTCTCTTTTTGGCCTCCCTCTGCCCACCTCCAAACGTCGCTACCCTTGGAGAACATGGATGAGCGGATAACTTCTGGGGCCATCCAGGCGTAAGTCCCGGCTGCGCTCATCTTGGTGGTGCGGTGCCACTCCCGTGCCAGGCCGAAGTCGGTTATCTTCAACGTCTTGTTGCTGAGATCTTCCATCTCAACCATCTCCAGGATCAAAACTGGAGTGGCCAGCAGTGGTGGAGCAGTGATGCAAAGGGGTGGGGGTTGGTTCAAAAATATGAAGGAGGTTGGAGGATAAGGGAGGGAAGGGGTTGCCAGGGTGGGTTGATGTTTAAAGAAAAAGGTTTTAGGTAATCATCATCATCATCATCATTGTCGGGGTTTGAAGTGTTTGGAGTGGCAGCAGTGGGAGTCCCATGAGAAGGCACAATGCATGTGGATACATACAGCAAACAAAGCAAATAAAAAGACACGATGGGTGAATAAAACGGGGAGAGGATGGTAGGAGGCGATGAAAGGATTTGCAGGATAAAAGCAGAGAAGAGAAAAAGAAAGAACAAACAGAGAAACCAGGACACAGTGAGCTACTATAACAAAGCAAAAGCAGGTGACAACACCTATGATCAAATCTATTCACTGTATTTTTACAGCTGCTCGTCTCAAGACACTGAATGTTAAGTCCAACTGCAGAAATGTTGCAACACACTCATTTGCTCCAAATGAGGTAAAAAAAAACAAAACACTCCATTCCCAACATGCTCGGGCAAAGCAGGACTCCTCCTAACCACATGTTCATCCCCCCCCCCCGGCTCTCCCAGACCATCTGCTGTGGCCGTACCAGATCGAGTGGGTGTGTCTGCAGGCTAAGATGCACATCGGGCACCTCTTCCTCAGCTGTTTATGCGGCTCTACGACACTACAGAAACAGTTTTCAAAGAAATTAATCCCAAACATGAGGTGGTTAGAATAAATCCCAGTTCCCGTGTTGCTGAGGAGGAACAACATGGAGCAGACCGGAGTCCATCCATCCATCCATCCATCCATCCATCCATCCATCCATCCATCCATCCATCCATCCATCCATCATCTACTGCTTTATCCCTCCCTTATGTTCTCACTGTGCATGTTCAATTCTCTCCG
>JBAMIG010000009.1:21448877-21458877 GCA_037177335.1 Kiunga ballochi | reverse complement strand
CCTTCATCCTTTTGATTGTTGGGAACGATTCCAAAGCAATTTCAACAGACAAGTGGGGAGGATTCCGAAGACATCTCTTCTACCTCCAAAACACACAAAGCCTAAATAAAAAAGAGGGGCAGCGATGGGCAGAGTCTCGATGCGGCATGCATAAGCTGGGGCTCATTCCTGCAGCCAGTGGCCATAATGAAAACTGCTCCACAGAGTGTGCCCAGTGGCGGTCAGACAGATCCACCCGCTGCCGTGTTGCACAATGAAGCTGTTATACTCGTGGCAAGCATCTCGCTTTACCCAGACGTTGTGCATAGAGAAAACTGTTGACACCCACAAAACACAGTTCCCATTACATCACATCAAGGCCCATCACTAGTTTTTTGAGAGAAATGTTAAATTTAGTTGAGCTAGCAGTCACTCCACCCAAAGTGCTGTCATGATACTCTTCAACTTCTCAGAAGCACAAAATCCAAAGCCCTAAAAGAAGGGACAAACTGTTCTCTGACTGCACAACAATAACACCAGCCAGGATTTACTAACTTCAGATGCAAAGGATACCTTGTGTTTGAACTAGCCATCATTGCGTATTCAAGCCACAGCCACACCAGATGTTACATCTTATATCAAAATGCAATTTGCATACAGCCTCAGAAATCTGGATTTTGTTTCCCAACAGAAACATATGAAGCGGGATTATGGTGGGGTACTCTTCAAAGGTTAGAGGCTCACATTTAGTTGCCTCCATTGCAAATTGCAGATCAACTTTCTTTTCTGTGCGAAACGTGCAGGCCTCGCTCGATTCCTGAGGCAATGCACCTGGGCTTCATCTTTCTGTGGACCATGTGGAATAAGACATTGCAAAGTGTATTGGGGGATGGAGGTGATGGTTATCTCAAGAGGGAATAGAAATCCCATAGGTTTCCACATTTCCTAAAGACGGGCTACCCATTATGTGGAAATGAGTTCCAGTAAATACAATTTCATTGTTGTTGATGAAATAAAGTGGGGTGACAAAATAACATTAATTATTGTTGTGTTTTTTTGTTCAGGTTTAGCAAAAAAAAAGTATTTTTCACCCTTAATACAAAAGACAAGACAAGACATTAAAAAAAATAGATTGGTGCCTTAAGTTAAGTTCATTAACAACACAAAGTACCAACAAATCCTTCTATAAATATGACCAGTTGTTTGTTCATATCCTTAAATACGACCCATAGGACATCTTTCAAACTACTTCCGATAAAGGCAGCTAGAGGGAAATATGACTCATGAGCATTTCCTCCCTGAAGCAATTACCAATCTGAAGGGTTTCCTATAAAAGCCCACAAAATCCTCTTTAGGAGGTTACAAGTGTGACATATAAACATAAAGATGATTTTTGTTCTTGCTTTGTTGGTATTTACTTATTGATAACAGTAACTTCATGGCTGTGGTTACCGGTTAAAAAGAGTAGCTATAGCAAAAACAGAACATTGTTTGCAATCATATTAACAAAGGTTTTAGCCCATATTGCACTTCAAATGCAGTTACTCTCAAGACCCCTAAGGTCTAATGATAGATCCCTGTTGCCTGTATGAAGAAGCTATTCATTGTAGGCATTTTTTCTAAATTTTCGGTCATCTTTTCTATTGATCATCCGAAATATGTTTGAACAAAGTTTCTCTATCATAATTGTGCCACTTTATTCAGCCCCTGTTGTTAATATATAAAGTTATTTTGCACAAAGTGGACTTACTTTCCCTGAGGTAATTGAGATGAGAGAGAAGCACTTCTGCGTTGTACATGGTGGTGAGCCGGAGGAAGTCGTCTTTGCTCATCTTGCAGAGATCCTTGCCGTCTGTGTTTTGAAACATTGCCGTGTCAATCTCTAACAGGCCGTACTCCTTGATGGCCCACTCTAGCCACTGGCGCACATGGTCCTGGGACCACAGTGATGGGTCTGCAGGAAGACAGAGGAAAAGACTGGAAGTTTATTGACTGCAAAACGCTGGTTATGGACACTCGGGGAAGGCAGCTGGAGAGGTCTTATGTCTCAGCTAGGTGAAAGAAAGAGGAGAATGAGCAGACAGAAAGCAATATAAATGTAAGCTTTAGTTAGGAGAGTCAAAACAGTAACTTCTATTTTTTTTAAATATGTGTAGAGTTTACTGAAAGGGAATGTCTCTTGAAAGTTTTCAGGCACATCATTAATCATTGAGTAGCACACATTTCCAAATCCCTTCCTGTGATCATTGAAATTTTGCTGAACTTTGTCCAATATGGCAGTAAAGGCAGCTAAGACAAGCACACAGAGTTTTGCCAAATGTTTCTCTGCAGAAGTCTGATATACTACACTGCAAATCTGGAAACCAAACCACCAAGCTTACCACGTGTCATTAAGGAGAGGGGTCTAGAAGAGCTGCTATACAACTAATAGATGAGTGGTCATTGCATCAGTTTAAGAGTAACATTATATATATACATATATATACAGTATATATATAAAAACCTTAAAAATGGAAACTTCACCAAGGCTCCATTCAGTTGTAATTAAATGAATTACATGTGCTCATTATTGGGAAAATACAGCCTTTCTCTTTAGCTTGCTGGCTTATGAGTAACGACGTAATCGACTTGCTCGTTGAGATTACTTTTCAGGCTTTAACCCTAAAACAGCACTTGTTACTCCCTGTACAGTATTATTTCACATGCAGAAAAAGAATAAATTCATGAAGCAAAGCAATTAATTAAATAGGTTTGGCAGACAAACAGACATTGCTACCTGCGTGCGTTCAGCCATGCTCTCATGGGTGACATAAAACATAATGGAACGAGGCTTAAGCCCATGAAGGGGAGAAGCAACAATTGGACCAAAAGAAAACCTTTACAGCATTGTTACAATTAAACCCAAGCAGGGGAGGGATTAAAATTTGTTTTAAAATGAGTAAAGGCACATAAGATAAATATTTCACATTTATTGTAATTCTTCTTTACATGTGTTTAATGTAGATTTAAAACATACAACAGGTATGCTTGTATAGGAGGCGACATTTGGTTTTGTCACAAACCAGCGACCTTATAGCCTATAAGTTGCTATTCAAACTTAATCAAGTGTTATTATTCCCTTCGTT
Organism: Kiunga ballochi; assembly: GCA_037177335.1. Taxonomy (NCBI): domain Eukaryota; kingdom Metazoa; phylum Chordata; class Actinopteri; order Atheriniformes; family Pseudomugilidae; genus Kiunga; species Kiunga ballochi. The sequence goes on along the minus strand of JBAMIG010000009.1, from coordinate 21,455,773 downwards.
GTCCTGCTTTGCAGTACAGCTGCTGTGACATCTCATTTTCATTGCATGATAATTGTTGTAGAAAGCGTTCCAGAAGATGAGATCTGAAATCTGAATCCGATGTATCTGAAAGTTTACTGCGTTTATACTGATTTTATCACCTAAATATTTCCCTCTACCTTTAGCACTGGATCACACTCAAAAAGAAGACATGAAACACATCACTGGTAACAACCTGCATTTAGCAGTTCAGACTGATTTCCCAGACCAGACAGTATTCCCATTCCTCTCTAATGGTGTTTTAAAACACATATTACTGTTGCGCAATACCCAATTTCTGACCACTTCAGAGAAAATGACAAATTGTAAAGAAAGTAAGAATGGGATCCTTAATTCCACCATTTTCCAATTTCCCTGCCATGTGTCAGAGTTTTCTGCTTCAGTTTGCAAACTGTGTCATGCTTCATGTCGCTATTATAGCTTTTGTGTGAGACTCTATTAAATGTGAAAAATAGCATCATCTTCAGGTACCTGCAGGTACGATGACTCTCCGCTCGTTGGTGGTCATGTTGGGTGGAGGAGCGCTCTTCTCATCCATGTAGTTTCCATAGGTCATCTGAGATGTGTCAGTACCCCCCACCAGCTTATTACATTTACCCACACTGCAGTCCACGGGAGACTCCCTGCTGCACAAACACACACATGCACACATATTGTTGCTGTAAAAACATTATCAGCAGATAAATTGGGTGTTGTTGAGTTTCCGTACAGCAGTTGACTTTGGCATCAGATATGTAAGCTCAATACATTACTTGCCAAGTGTATCAAGTATAAAAGCAAAGAAATGACCTGTTGAATGACAGATGACAACAGCGGTGACTCCCTAATGTGATTAGAAAGAATTAAAAAAATAATTAAAATGTTGCAGGGAGTGGCTGCTGCTCGTACCTGGATCCATTCATGTGCTCGTATTCTCTCTTGACATTGACCCGCACAGGCTGATTAATCCACTCCTGCTGTGGGGGTAAAGGGTTGATTTTGTGGGTCTGGCCGTAGTCTTGTGCGCCAGATGCAGTCATGTCTGTTTTGGGGAGAGGGGCAGCAGCAGCGTATGGAGGCTCAAATAAGGACTGGTCTTCACTCACCACTGATAGCGCCTCCTAGAGGTGAAGGGAATAAATAGAGTATATTTCTTTAATTTATTTCACACATCTGAGCAAATTTCAAAAACACCACAAAAATCATCATTTATATTTTATTTAATTATTTTAATTGAAAATGAGCCTGTGTATATTTGAGGTTACAAGGCAGTAAGCTATTCTAAACTTGAAAAGATGCAGATCAACAGACTTACAGCTCGGATCCCTCATCTTTAAAGATATGAGCAGGCAGATTTAACTCATTGATAGCACATGATATCATGCTCATAATCTAACTCTCGCAAACACAAGCAAATAAAACAACAGTCTCTGATTTGACACTACCCAGAAACTCATGATGTTGAATATTCAGTCTCTTGTGTATTTTTGTTTAGAGTAATTATGTGCAGTTATGGGTCATATCACAGTCTGGCATCCTCGGCAGTTTATGTATACAGCCCATGTAGTAACTGTAGCTTCCTGTTGATGTTAAGATGACTTCAAACATGCCCACAGCGGGGCATGACAAAGTTTAAGGATAAGATGGTACAGGCAGCCTGCTTTAATCAAAAAATAATTTATTATAGTTTAAATTAACACCAGTAACAGGAAGTTGCCAGTTGCTTTAAAACGTTTCTCACATGGCAATTATTAATATTCAGACATTTCCGTAAAGTAAATAGAGGTATATTCCTCTTTTCTTGTTATCAGTAGCCTATTGTGTTTTCACTGGACTCCAAAATCCCTGGAGTTGGTCCACCTTGTCTGATTGTTGGGCTTCCCTCCATGGCTGAAGACTCAACAGAAGCAGGGGGTCACAGCTACACTGACCCCTGTGCTTTGGCTCAGCTGGAGCAATGTAAGTTTATTAAAGAAAACAAACGCAGAAACTCACAGAGCGGGCCAAGATATTGTGTGGTTTCAACATTCTCCTTGTGTAATGTCTTCGAAGTAAAACATGGATTATGCACTTGATGAGCTAAAACTGAACATGCAGAGACAGTTACTATATCTCAGATCTGTGTTGGCTGTGCTGCTTAAGCTGGCACATAGCATCTATACCCCTTAACAATGACAGGACGAGTCAAACTGTGCTTTAACTGACATTTTTCAGTTTTAAAGACAAACAAAATAAAAAAAGATTTAAAAAAAAATACATTTAATTAAATAACAAGAAGCCAAAAAATAAGGAAGGGACTCGCAGCAATGCAAGCCTCTGAGGATTACTCAGTTCTGATGTACATCTGGATCTGATAGGACTGATGGCACAGACCGAGACGTGTCTGATCCCAGAGGACTGACTTGTTTCATTTCAATATGCCACATCTGTTCCAGGGGAAAACTGCTACTTGATATTCACTGATCAATATTTCCAACTTGCAGCCATTGCATTCCCTGAAACGTTACTGTTTGAACATGAAATCCTTGTGATCTCACAAATCTTTAGAGCTTTTTCTTTCTAAGTTGTGCCATGCGAATGGAAAGTTGTTTCTTTTTCCTTTTCTAATGATCTATGCCACTTTCTTCAGCACTGAAACATCTACAACAATATCTGATATGAATCACGAAACAAAGGACTATTTTAGGTTTTCACCTGTAGCAGCAGCAGCATAGACAACAGTTTCAGTTTGCTGGACATGATAAATTGAAAACGAAAGATAGAACTACTGCTCTTCAGAACAAAAGAGTCTCTCTCTAGCAAATTTAACCAGAAACCAGAATTATTTTTTCCAGTGATTTCATCTGAGGATCCATCATAGTCGGAGCTACTGGCAGCAGGACACACTATCAGAGCAGAGCACAGCAGCTAGTCTGAGATGATAAAGTGTAACAGAGTGAGGGAATGTCTCATTATGGTCTGATAAGGGCTTTGTGAACTATTCTGACTGTTGTAAGTTATATTTACACTGACATATCTGCCTCTGCAATTGGACCTATGATTGGCAAGTGGTATATGCCGATCAAGATTGTGCCGTATTTCTTTTTTTAAAGCAGGAGCATACATCACAGTGGTGTGAGATTGTAAGACTGACAGAGCAGTGCCAGTTTGCTGTGTTTTCTGTCCAGTATCTTCGAGGAACATGCACTATAAGAGCAACAGGCAGCTACTGTTAACCATTATATCTGCCTCACTCTTGCAGAATATAACTCCTGACAGCTTTTCATCCATTTCAAATCTTCTCTCATTTCATAATCAAAGGAAAACAATAAAACTTACATTTCAATTTCCAATCGCCCTTCTGAAAAAAACATTCATTAAATCCATCTTCTCTTTGTCATGCACTGTGTCATATGCCCTGACTTAAAGGGGGGGGGAAACAGCTGATAAATCAGCTCAGTTGTGAAGCAGCAAACACTGTTATAAAGCATTGTGTGAGTGTGACACCTGCTGGGAGCCACCTCTGTTCTGTTTACATCAGCAAAGTCAATCTCCTCAAGTGCGTCACGTCGCGTCTGGCGCAGAATGGGTTCATGCAGTAGCTCCATCCAGACTGGGCCTACACGTGCATCTGTTTGGCGTTCACACACAGTCAATGTAGCAGGAGCCAGGAGCCCCCCGTGGGGTAAGAGGGGAGATTGTAAGGGGTGAGGAAGAGAAGGAGGGGGGAAGGGGGGCATTCCTGTCTTTTGTTTGAGTGGGAAGAGGAAACCTGTCAGGAAAAGATTGTGTAGAGCAGGAAGCTCTCATGGCTAGAGAGTCCTTCCTCTCTTTTAGTGAGAATGAATGTAGCTAGCAGCCAGTCATTTATACCCAGGGATTCAATTATGATTACATTAACTGTCACAACTTCTCGCTTTGTTACAGAAATCCAAGTTGAGAAAGTTACATCCTCGTGCAGCATGGCATAACAAAGCAATCCTGTGAGCGGTGAATGACTGGATTTGATAGACCGGGCTCTTTTGTAGCCTGGCATTTCTGTCTGGCCAACGTTTACACTCATCCTAAAAAAAAAAAAAAATCACACCACACCCAGCTGCCACAAACGAGCTCCCTTTAAAAACTTCAGAAAAGGACAAACAAGTTGAATCGCTTCTCGGCACAAATAAGAGTAGCCTACATACAGACACTGCTGAGCTGATACTTGTTTAACACAGACTGACAAAGAGGAGGGGAGACTAACGGGGACTTGCAGCTCAACATCTGGTGGCTGCAGTCATAATGCATCTGGAATTCCAATGTCGGGAGCCAGTAGCCAATGTTAATGCGGACCAGCGATCTGCCACTACCAGCATACCATTAAAAAAAAGAAGAAAACGTTGTGTAACCATATAAGAACCAAGCCGAGGTATATTTGTGAAGCTTTGTGGTTTAAAGTGTTGCAAACTGCGCCGTTGCCGCATAGTTACCAAATGACAGCTTTCCTTACAGTTTGACAAAAAACTCCCAAATTCGCCAACGAAAGGGATTCTGGTTACAGCAACTTCACACACAAATAATGAGCATTTCTTTAACGAACCATCGCAGATTCTTGACCCCAAAGACATGATCCTCGGATTTAGCCGGGCGATGTGCCACGCTGCTGTTGCGCAGCTCGTCACATCCAGCGGTAGCCTACATCCAGTCATGGCTGTTGCTCAATCCCCTCTGCCCACACTAAAACCAAAACCGTTAAACCAATTAGTTTTTATACCAAAAGAAACTACAGTCTAGTCTTTTAATCTGAAACGGTCAATAAATCTCTTATGCCTTTCCAGACGTGCGTAACGGTGCGCTTGGTCCCCAAAATCCACAGCGTGACTGATTTATCCACGAATCCATAGCGTATCCTCACCAGAAGGCGGTTTATTGAAAAAGAAAGATTAATGCTTTCAAAGAAAGAAGAAAAACGTAATTACCGCTTTTAGATAGAGACAAAGAAGCTTCTCATCGTCGTCAGATTGGAGGTCTCTCATTGACCGACACAGAGAAGCATTTCAACCCATAGCTTTAAAAAAAAAGGAGGCGCAACTCCGAAAAAACGGTCTCCCACAAACCTCATACACCCCGTTCTCCACCCTTACCTTAATAGTTCCATCCATTTTGCGCAATTTCCCGCGGACCCCGACAATATTCCAAACATGACACGCTCCTGAATTAATTCCAGTCCCCCGGTATGTAGCGGACAGAAAGAGCGACTTTTACCGGATTGAGTTTTTTCTTTCCTCTAAATTTGGGAAGTGAAGTCACCACTGTTGAGAAGGTTGAGAAGGAAGCTGTGTGTCACCGAAAGCCCTGCCTTCAAAAAAAAAAAAAAAAAAAAGAAAAAAAAAGAATGAAAGAAAAAACAGGGGGAAAGCAGGATACTGTCCTGTCCCGGAGAGATAAGCAGGGAAAACAATTGAGTGTTCACTTCGCTGTTATGTTTTTCTGTTCTGCTCGGAAATATTTACAGGATGGCTGCCTGCGTTGTGCAAAGCCATTACTGTGTGCCTGCTGTGGAATATTGTGTGTTTTTTGTGTGTGTATATCCTCTCGCAGTGTCACAGATGGTGTGGAAGGGTTTACTGTTTGTCAAACTTCTGAATTATGCCTGCACACAACTGGGATTTTCTGAACTGGTGCTCGCGGGACAAACTTGCGTGATTTAACCATTTAGAGCCTATTTCATAAATTTTATCTTTGCAGTGAACAGACGTTTCTCTCGAGCGAAACTTTAAATAAAAATGGATAGAAACCTTAACACCTATGTCAGAAGCTGCTGCAGCATCGTTTATTGTAGCCCACAACTTTATATGAAGGGTCTGGGAATATGATAAGACTCCATTAAAAGTAAGCTTCAGTTTATAACCGTCTATAATCTGATGGTCAGTGATAGGCTACGTGTGCGTCTGCTGCTCAGCTTATAAAGTGAAGTCCAAATCAAGATATTTTTAGCATTATTATTACTGCTACATTTAGTTGAAGCTGTACAAGAAATATTTTATTCCCTACCCCCATAATTGCACCCCCCTTTTCTCCCCTCCTTGTCTCCTCTATGAAATTGCCCTCATCAATTCAAGCACAATTTGGACATGGGGTCAGAACTGAACATGTCCAGACTAAAAACACTGCAAGAAAACAAGAAATTGGATTTCTTTGGAGTAATTTATTTCTACAACGAACATCTGTTATCACATTCAGTATCTTTCTGGATAAAGGTATTACTTAGCCAACAGCATGTAACTCAGATCAGGAGCCTGCAAAAGATTCATGTAGCCTACTCTCAGCTGTTTAAAAGATTTTGGACGAGTTTGAGTAGTTGAAAAAAAAAAACACTCATCATTCCTCTAGTGCCAGGTGAAATAAAAAAAAGTGAACACAATATATGTAGCTGATGAAAAGAACAATGATCACTTCTTTTGCAGCATTGGGGTTCTGCCTTGGGGGAATGGACGCTCAGTGGCCAAAGACAGTCTGCGACGCCGACGCAACGACTGACAGCAGGGCTGGCCTGTCTGCTCTCCACTTGGGGGTCTGGCGAAGCAGTGGGCCCCACCCTTGGGACCACCACATCTGGATCCTGCTAAGGGTCAAGGCCTCTCCTGCCTGAGGCCAGTTCAGGCTAGCGTAATTAAGGTAGACACCTTGTTTAACTCTTCAGTGACCGACTTGGCTTCTTTTTTGTTTTTCTACACATTCCAATGTCTGGAGTTATTTTATTTTATCTTTACTTGTATTATTTTATAGTAGAAAAACAAAACAAAACAACAACAAAAAACAAACAAACAAACAGAAACTCTGCTTGTGTATAATAGCAGAAAAAACAAACAATTGTAATTCTAGTGATCATGATAATGATTTAATGCCATGATATATTG
>JBAMIG010000009.1:21414940-21433096 GCA_037177335.1 Kiunga ballochi | reverse complement strand
CTCACTGTACTGCCTTCCACACATACCCCCCCCCACACACACACACACACACACACACTCACACACACAGACGCATAGGCTATATATATTTAGGCTATAGGTTTAACTGGACATAAGTATACCTTTGATTAAATTGACAACAGATCAGTTGCCAACATATCTCCATTATTGAAAGTAAATTTGATGTAGCATAAATAATCTGGATTCTTTAAAATGACAAAAAAAAAAACTATTTTGGAGGGATGTGGCTTTATGTGCTTGTGTTGCTGATCAGCACAGACTCCTCTACAACCTGGATGTGAGCCGCAGCTGCATGTGAAGTCCAAAGACTACATGTGGAGGAAAAATAGGATTTAAAGGATCACAGTGCGATTGAGGGAGGGACTAAAAGTGTGCATAATATTCCTTCCTCTGTGGGACTCGCTGCCAGCAGGTACAGCATCTCTGCAGTCCAACGCTCAGCTGTCACGCTCAGCTGTTCAGCGCTTTCAGTTTGCAGGGAACTTTGAAAACCCGTTGTCGGTAAGTAAGTTTTCATTTGCATTAACTAAAAGTAAGTGACTGCATTATAGGATGCTTGTAAAAAAATTACAGTCGGATCCCCTTTAGTAACGCACATGCGTTTATAGTGCAGCATTTAAAGTTATGTTTTCTCATTCAGTTCCCGACAGGAATTCTCAGGAGGAATGCTGAAGCTCACTTTCTAGTTTCAAGATTTCAACCAGAAATGTGTCACTTTTTTTGTTATTTAAAGCAACACATGAGTCTAATTTAAGCTCTTATTGCTTTAAGATAAACTTTATTCCGTCTGGAGTCAGTTGTTCTCAATTTCTGAGTTTTACAAACCGTAAGCCCTTGAAATATATATTTATTTGACTAAATGCTTTACTCATTTAACTTGAACTGATTTATGTTTAAAAAAAGGAAAATCAGTTACATTTGAGAGGCATAAGGTGAAGAAGAGTTTTGAATGGCAGAAGTGGGGTGCGCTTTATTCACTGCGTGTATGGCGCTTCTTTTTTCGGAAACAAGAGCATCTGAGTCTTTTTGAGCTGCTGAACATCTGCAAGCATTGAGCACTGGCGCATCTTCCCGCAGTCTGTTAGCAGCTGCCACGATCTACAAATCGCTTAACATATGAATGTGAGGAAGATGGAAACCTGTATTGCAACATGCCGCTGCCCATACACACTGCATTCCTCCTTTACTGAATCCAGCCGCTCAGTTTCTCGTCTCTTGTGTTGCTGCAGGCTCAAGCTACAATGTTAAGTGATAAGCAGTGTGTGGGAGGTGGGGAGGAGGAGAGGAAGGGGAAGGAGAAGAGGAGGGAATCGAGACTTAGATGAAAGGATCAGGATAATGGGAAGGGGAGGGAGACAGAGAAGAGATTAAGTAAATTGACTGATTTTCATTATATTACTTGATTTTTTAAAAACATTTCTCAGATAGGATGTAGTTTTAAAACATTTAAAATACATAAAAAAATCAAAGATGAAACAATTTGACACTGTTGTCTTTAAAAAGTTTAATTTTTCATGTGTATGATCTGTGGAGCTGATGTTGCAGGTTATTGAAACCAGCTCAAATGTCTCTCTTTCTCTTTCTTGACCCCTTCCTCCTGCTCCTTCTCTGTCACACACCTCTACACACACACACACACACCATCCTGACATACTTGTACACACAAAGTCTAAACAACCTGTGATAGATAGGTCTTTCCACCCTGCTACGGCCGTTTGCGTGTTGATCCTTTCAGCAGGCCCTGCTTCTCCTGTCCTCAGCGTCCGCAATGAGTTACTACATGGATCCAGTTTCTTCCTACCCAGCCCTTCACCCCTGTGACCGTCTGGGCGCAACGGTAAGACCTCCCTCATAAATTATCTCAGTGTTAAGGCTACCTACCACACAGCTGGCTAGCACTGTGAGAGAATGAGTGTGTTTATGTGAGTGTGTATGTATGTGTGGGGATAGCAGTTTGGACACATTGCAGGGCAGGAATGTACACAGCAGCACTAGGATGTGTAGTAAACTCTGGATTTCATCACCTCACAGGAGCACTCCATCTTCATATTTTCTTTTTGAAGTTACTCCACCAGTATTGCACAAATGTTTTTTTTTTTTTATCTGGATGTACTGTTCTTCATAATTACATCAAAAAGTTAGGAAACAGTTGTTGAACAAGACAATGTTCCACTGTATTGCACAACCACCCTGAGCCCTACACTTCTCTTTAGAAACTTAGATTATAAAGCGCAGACTTGCAAGCTGACAATGTTGCTACCAAGCTGGAGTCAGACGGTACTCACTGATCGACTCTCCTCAGCTAAACTACCTTTGCGAGGCTTAACAATCTGCAAATGAAAGAACAGAATACACAGTCAGAGGCGGTTGTTGCTGGGAACATTGGGATTCCTGTCAGGTGAGCGTTTGAACGGTGAAGGCCTAGGAGCGGCAAAATAAATGCCTCCATTTGTATGCAGAGCACTGGCATATTAGGATAATAGACTGAGGTTACATGCAAATGGCAACCCCACCCTGGCCCGATAGACAACACGGAAAGATACAGCTCCCAGAGTCCTAATTGGCTCAGGTGCGGGGCTTGCCTTTGAAATTGAGAATACTGTATACCAGGGCTGCTTGGTCAAAAGGTGAACCCATGTCAACGCAGAGCCACCACTGATTTGAATTTAATGAATTATCTAAAAAGAAAAAAAAAGCAGATGTTCTTATGTCTTTTCTTTTATGTGTTTACCCGAAAGACACATTATAATGACAGATTGTGCAGAAGTGATGAAAAAACAGTTCTATATACATTAGCAGTATAAAAGTAAGATCCCACTGCTAAATTAGTTCATTATAGCGTGCAACTTACCTTCCGAATCCTTTGTAAAACATAGGAATACACATTCAACAGAGGAAGCTCAGCCTTCTACCAATTTTTGCCACACAACTTTTTCTATTAATAAACACACAGCTTCACATTATTCCATAAAAGCCAATGATGTGACACTTACTCTCCTTCATTTATTTGTTAGGTTGATATAATATATGAGACCCTTGGTTTAGATAGAAAATAGGTTTTAGGTGGGAGATTTTGAGCATTTTTAAACGGCTTACTATGTGAGTCTATAGAACTTGACACAAGATGGGGTCCTATATTTACCATTGACCTCAATAATTCCTGCTTTTCACCATTTAAGCATGAGGGGGAGTTGTATGAAACTGTTTTAATGAATGCACAAGGAATGGTGATTGTGATGACACAAGGAAAAGAATATGATCTGAGTAAAAGTCTTGTTTAAAAAAAAAGCCCTCTACTAATTTTAGGGATTTTAGTTGTTTTTAGTTTTAGTTGCACTTTAACATTCGTGCGGTTGTGTAAAACACTTTTCTTTATAAGTTTATGCTTACTTTGTTTAATGACTGAAATGTAACAAAAGTATCGATAAATGGTGTAACAATAACAAAGTAATCTAACTTAATATAGGAATTTTAAGCAAACTATAAACTATTAAAAACTCAAAATAGCTTACAATTAAAATTGTAAACTTTTATAAACATGTATAGGCTTAGTCATACAGGACCTATGAAGTCATAGGGAAGCGGAGTGCATGTCGATAATGAAGGTAAATAGACTTGGGCCAAAATTATGCATTTTAATTTTGCAGTAATGGTAAATTTTGTTTATACATAAAGGTCTGAAAATGCATTTCACACAAACATTCACTAATAATGAGCTTGAACAAAAAATAGCCACAAATTATGAGAATAATGTCTTTCCTGCAGATGTAGACAGTATAAGCATCATACTTTGAATGCAATGACTCAGCAATTGCTAACATAAACAACAAAATCAACTACACATTCACTGTTTTTTGGATTAATCCTATTAAAATATTTAGTAACAATTAATACAAGAGATTATTAAACCTATACCAAAGCAAATCCCAGTGTCTGCATTGTTTTTTTTTTTTGTTTTTTTTTCTATTTGAGTCATATATGACTTAACAGCTGCATGTTTCTGCCAATCTGGGCTTCTCTGTGCTTATGCAGAGTATTGGAGAATTCAAATTAGACCAACATTGTCTAAAGATATGTACATCTGTGTAGTATATTAACAAATAACCAGCATGTCACCCAAGAATGATGAAGCCACACTTAAAGGAAGAAAAAAAGGCTGAAACTGGAAAGAAGACGACAATGGCAGACATCACTTTTGTTTGGGACTCTTGATGCAACAGGCCTGTCAGAAGCAATGCATTCTGATGGTACACAAGGTCTGTGTGCAAAAGTCATCCATCCAAGATGACCTGTACCTTCCCCCTTGCAAGAATAAAAGAAATCCCTTTGAATAATCTTTTCACCATTGGTCTGTATTTTACTACTTTGTTCTATGTTCATAAAATTTGTGGTCTTTAGACTTTGAGAAGTGACTGGAGACATTAGCCAGTTTTACAATGTAGGTGTAAAGAGTATAAATATGTATTAATCAGTTCAAAATGCTGTTGTCTCTTTCTTTTCTGCATTCTGTCCATTAAACCTAAACAAAACACAAATAGGCAAACTCAGCAGAGCAAAGACTGTCAACTGAATTCAATACATGCTGCATTTATTGATTGAGTTGTTCTACTAATAAATCTTGTTATGATGGTGATTTTTAGTAACTCAGATTTACTACTATTTCTGGAGCTAGTCAAAGTTGCTTTACACCTTTTCTTTCAACCCCTTAATGTCTAAATTAAAAATAACTGGGCAGAATAATCCCATTTATAAAATCTAAAAACTTTACTTGACTATTCATCAATTTCTGAAAAAAGCCCAATTTATTTGTTCCATATATTTATTTATTACCATGTAATGGGTCAAAAATATTATAGTGTAATCTTCTGCTTTCTGGTATTCATCAGGGTGGTGAAAACCAGTATCATATGGTGAACAACAGGTTTTTGACTAGAATTTCTAACATAAAGTGATACAAAATGTCTCAGTATGTATCAAATATGATATATTTGGCTTTAGGGAGTTAAATGAAGAAAAAAAGGGGAGTTTTTAATGTTGATTCTGCAAACCAAATCTGACAATTGTGAGACAACTAAAATGAAAAGGGTTTCCAAAATAGTGTGGGTTCTTTGCATTGACATGACAAAGCATTAGCTTAATGGAAAATTTTTTTTTTTTCCAGAATTACCACAAAAATTAAGATATCTGTCAAGTGGAAATATGTACAAGTGTAAACAACACATAACATACTCCATTCTCAGTTAGACAAGGTTCCCTCAAATTGTTGGCTGGCCTCTGCATTTTAAGTTATTCTCTACCTAAACTGAAAGAACTAATATGGCGTCAATTTTATCTTCACTGTTATCTATGTATGATCCATGTATCATCCATCTGGTACCCTCCCTGCCTATCTAAATTTTCCTGCATGCTGACTGACTTGACAGGAGATAGCTGCACTTCATGTAAACCACTCCAGAACCCATGAACTGGCCTCCCTGTCACATTAGCTATCCATGAAGCTGAATGGCTACTGATAACAGCTACTGGCTAAATGGAGGCTGCTTATCAGATTGGCAGTCACTCGGTCTGCCAGGCTGTCAGATATACATATGACAAATGAATGTCTTGCATTGCTTTTAGCCACATTTCACATAGTGCAAATGCATACTTGTTTCAACCACAAGTCCCCAACTGAGTTTATTTTCTTCAAAACTAGCATAGATGCAAACAACATTAGCATTTGTAACATGAAGAAGCTAGCTGGTTTCACAATATTTGAAATCTTGTAAGAAAAAATACTGTGATAATAATCAGGAATAAAAAAAAAACACTACCTTTTGAGGTTTCTTTATTTATTTTTAAATAGAAGTTAGGATTTCCTAAAAACTGTGAGTGCCTACCGTCTTTCCCACTCTAATCCAAACAGAATTTAATATCTGTCCTGACTCTGTGCTGACTTTAGGGTTCCCCTGCGTCCTGTCAGTTCAGCCACTTGCATGTGATAAGCAGCAAAAAGCAACACAGCAAAGATAAACTAAATCAGCTAAATTTAGCTGTGAGGCTTATCTTTAGTGAACAAAAACAACATTAAAAAAGAAAAGCAAAGGAAAAAATGTTTTTAAAATCTATGATTGCTTTCTGCCAAATGTATTCCACAGTCCAATCACCTATCCTTAATCAACACACATATATATATATATATATATATATATATATATGTGTGTGTAATACTGATCGATTGTTCTTTACTTTATTTGGAAGGAGTAAAATCTGTGTTTTCTGTACACATGCAGTGCTATATTATAACAGTCTGTATATTACAACAGTCATTTTATAAATAAATGATCAAACAGTGAAGTGAAGAAAGAACACATGCTTCTCTTCCATGCTGTTTTGTACATGTTGGCTGAACCATGTCATGCTCTGTTTGCCCCCAGAGACAGAGTGGAGGCGTGGCTGTGGGCCCACAAACCCAGCTTCCAGGTGTGGTTCACCCCCAGCAGCAGTTTTACCCATCACAGCCCCTTCACCCACATGACATTCCCTTACAGGAGGTACCTGACGGTCATGACGTATGTCCTACAGGTAAGAGATACAAAGTCGGCGTTTTTCTGAATGCATTGTGGTCAGGCATGGTAAACATTTAAATGTGTCTCATACTTGTAAATGGATGATTCTGCAAAGTTGCTTAGTTTTTTTTTTTTAATATTCTTGTTAGGTTAACTGTGTCCTAATAGATAATATGGTCTTTTTACTAAAACCTGTTCCAGTATTTAATGAAAATCTTTAAACAGTATACACAATATTATTTTCCATCTCTTGTAAAAAGCAACATATAGGTTGCGTTTTTAATACACAAGTGCATTATTTAGTGATCCATTCACTGAGTAAACAAGACATAATAAACAAAAGACTTGTCAAATGGCCAGTCACAAATGAACATTTATCTTTGTGGTCTTGGCATAAACATAAACTCCCTTATAAAGTATTTAACACACACACATGCAGTCTTACACAAAATTATATTTCTATCATTTTAGATGACCGCTATTCAGCCCCATCCTAACCATTAACTAAGTTATCAAACTAAACAGAAATAATTTACACATTTGTCTCCCTTATGCCAGGGAGTACTCAGAGAGGGACTAAGAAGATTTACATCCCCACAAAAGTAGTTATGCACACAAACACACACACACAAAGTCTTAACTTGGCCTGATGTTCTTGATCTGCTGCACTAAGAATGCTGGTAATGCTGACCCTGAGGGCAATGCCTTTTCCAGATACCACTCCCCCTAAGCCCTATAGTTTTGACGTCTCCCTCCTGCTTTACTTCTGGGAACAAACACGTGCGCTACATTCTTCTGCCTCCAGTCTTCTGTTTCTACTTTTGCTGTATTTGTTTTTCATATTAGTTTTATTTTAATCGGGAACATTCTTTCTAGTGCATTTGCCTGCGTTTGACTCTGGCCTCTTCGAATGTGATTGATGCTGCTGGACTGGAACACACGACACATGAGGAGGGTAGGGGTGCTCGAGTGCACAAGCTTTCTTCCGTCACCTCCCCGTGTTGGATGCAGGGAGCAAGACAGGGGGCCAAAGGCCGGCCATCTTTTTCCCAAGCCTCTGGTTTGGTCTCTGGGGAGGCGGTGGTGGTGGGCGGGGGTAAACATTTGTGCATGTGTGTGCGCATGGTTGTGACTACACAAGAGGGAGGCAGGATTTGATGAGATTTGCTGATGTTTGTTGCCAGAAACACACTCCTTTGGAGCCCTCATTTCATTCCTCCCAACGCTAAACTGTTGACGTTAACATCGCTGAGTGGAAAGAAACGACCGAGCGCTGACCTTTTTTGTTCTTGTCATTAAATATATGCAGACCACATTTCAGCCCATTATACACCTGGAGATTTTGAAGGAGTCGCTTAAGCTTCTATCAGTGGTGTGTCATATAGACTGACTGAGGTTTCTGTGCTCCAAGTGTATGCTGTTATGAATTGCTGCTAACCTCAAAGGCAGTTAAATAACCCCTGACGCAGGCTCTTCACACTTTGCCGTTGCTTTGACTCATTTCTCACAAACTGAACACTCCTCCTTCCTTAGATACTCGACTCTTGCCGTTTCACCATATAATTAGAATTTATCTTCAAATTGCTCATGCTGTCTGAGCAGTTTGGGCACTTTGGAAAATTCAACTTTGAACTCACATGCAAATGTAAAACGTGGCATTAAAAGACATTTTGTTTCATAAGTTATATGTATGTTGCAGCTGACCCATTAGACATTTTATTACATACCCATCTGTTAAACTGAAGTTTTTTGTAAAATAATAGGGTATAAAACATTTTTTGGTTGTGTACTTCTTATTTTATCTTTTGTTTTACTTAAATCACTTTGAGGCTAAATGAGGTAGATTTACAATGAATTTCTTTTTTAACCAAATAACACAAAGCTACATATACAACATATTTTACTGCTGATGAGTTGCAAAGAGTTAAAGGATGACTAACATTAGTTTTTTTCTTACTAATTTTCTTGTATATGCTATTTCTGGATTAGACTGGCAGATTTTTTTAGTGACAGGCGATAAGCATCAGGATACACTGAGCAGCCAATGATTTGTAGTGTCATGGAAATTTTTTGGTTTGGAATAATATTGACAAAAGGGAACAACTGTAGCTATGTAGAAGTGATGCCGTGTACATGTGGGAATCCATGTAACCACTACAAACTTTTCTTTGAAAGGCTGAGTTGTTTTTAAGTTTTCTCTTTTGAGGTCAAATTTGAGCTCTTAGCTTAGCCACCAGGCCTTTCTGGAACTTCAACAAAAATGGATTCAATTTTAGGTGTGTGCACCTGTCACCATTAGTTCACCAGGCCGTTTGACCCTTCTTTATCTTTGTTAATTCTTGTAGAATTGTTGTAATAGAGATTGTTCTAATATAATAATAACTTGGCTCATAATCTTGTTCTATTTGTCATTTTTTCCTTCCAAAACAAGCAACATTTTTTTCTAACAGTGTAAACATGTGGAATGAAGAAACCGAAGAACAAATGATTATGATGACCTAAGAGAGGCAGCTGTGTGAAAATGGGAAAAGCAAACAGCTATGTTTACTTTAATATAAGCTATAATGCATGTTCTGTTGTCTCCTTCTGCGCCTGTGACCTTGGTCTTTTCGATGCATTTCCTAAAGAGACAATTGGAAGTCATCTCTATGTTGCATTCAAGTGCTGTTTTTTTATGTTCAAACACTGGCAATACAAGAAAATCTTGTAAAAATCTTCTCATCAGTGCTACTTCTGAAAAATCAGAGCCCGAGCAAACATTTGCTCAAAAAATATTTAGCAAAACTATTCTTCAATAAAAAAAAGATAAATATCCCTTTAACTTAACTGTCCCCATTGAATTTTTAATCATAGCTAGTCATTTTATTCAAAATTTGTACCTGCACCATAACCCTAGAATCATGACTTTAATGGGATAAAATCCAAAGTCACAGATAAGTAAGTCCTCATTTCAAGTCAACATTTAAATTAAAATCACCTAAATAAATAATCTCAGGAACAGTTTATGGGATAAAAATACATTGTTCATAGTTAAATTAGAGTTTAACAGCTGAGGTAGCTTCTTTTTCATTGCGAATGGACTGGGTGTTTTTAATAAAATATGTCAGTGTGGGAACGACAGAGTACAGAACAGATGTGAGGCAAGGATGTTGGACGTTAAAGATACATTGCATGTTTGGCCTCAAGCCCAATGTCATACACACTGCTTCCTGACAGCAGCCATGCCACAGTGATGTTTATACTAACCGGGTTATATACTCATCAGTATCCAGCATTCACACCAAAAGGACCTGCTGCAAACTCCCACTGTGCAAACTCACCATTTATGCAGTGTGTGTGTGTGTGTGTGTGTGTGTGTATTTTTGCATGGTAAAAAGAAGGAAATGTGTATCTCTTTGCAGTTCCATTCAAATTCAGACAGAAAACACACATGTGTGTGTGCTCCATCAATATCCTGCAGGGATGCACACTTCATGTATTCATTCATGAAATTCACACCCTGCACTCTGGTGTGTATTGTATTACAGCATCCTTTCCATTCAGTAAAGCAAACACACACTCACACACACACATACACATCCACTCCCAGGCCCACATCAGTTCACTGTACATTTAAACGTGCACTCCCATTTAGTACGCGCAGACACAGCTGTGATCTGGCACTCAGGGACCATTGGCCTGTGTTTTATTTGATGTGATTTGACAGCTGGACAGTTGGATGGGGAGGGGAATGAGGCGGAGAGCAAAGGGGGAGTGGCTGGAATACAGTTTGAGGAAAGAGGACGGATAAGAAAAGGGATAAGTCACAGGACTGGGACTGTGACAGGGGGGAGATAGGTTAAGGGGAGGAGGATCGGAGATGTGGATCCTTGGGTTGTTGGGTGAGTTGAGGAGGGGAGCTTTGCCTCTGATGAGGGGCACGTCCTCACGGGCGCAGGCCCATTTTTTATTTCTAAAAGTAAACAAGCAGCCTGCTGGGGTCTGGGGGGTTATGGGAAAGGAGGAAACAGTGATGCTAATCAGGCCTGTGCATACTTCCCCCTCCAACAATATAACAAAACAAGAGAGGAAACACGGAAAAGCAACAGACAACTGTGGAGGAATGAGCCACACAACTGCTGGGGTCTGATTTGTGTGCTACACAGCATGATAATAGCACTGAAGCAAGGGCTGTTCCTTAATAAACAGAGGAAAGAGATAATCTGTCACCACAACTCAAAGTTAGTAGATTTTATTTTTAGAAATCTCTTACTATTTCAGCAAGTTGACATATTTGACTTTAGAGGAGCAGTTGTGTTACATGTCTAATCAAAGTTATTATGTTAATATAATACGCACGCTGATTTAATGTTTCTCCATTGATTTCTCACATATTTGACTTTTTCCACACACACTTTTTCCTCTTATCCTTGAGGAGATTTGTCATACACCTCAAGATCTTCCATCCTGCGGCTTTTGGATGTGCCTCTTCTCTAACACACCTGAATCAAATACTTGAAATCCTTCTTCTGCATGCTATCCACCTCTGCATAGGTAATGAGCCATTCATTTGATGCAGCTGTTGGACACGGTTTGCATCTAAAAGTTGCAGGATTTGATCTCGAGGACCAATAGGCACTCCCTGCCATAAACCATATTCACTGCTTCTAAGATTACACTTCTCTTCCCAGGCATTTGAGTTCTTTTTTTTATCAATATCTTTCAAATATGTGCTCTAAACTTTCAACCTCATTGCTAATTGTTAAACTTCCTCTTACCAGAGTACAGTAAGCATTTCTTCTAGGAAGTAATGATGTGTTAAGTTCCTCTTGATGGTGCAGTGACTAATTACTGTCTTCGGTTAGGGAACACATAGTTCTGAAAGGCACGCAATAGCTGACAGATGATGATACAACCCATGCCAACTTGTCTGCAAAGGTGGTTCTTTAATGAGGCTTGAGGGAGATATTCTATTGTTTTCAATTCTATTGTAAATTTACTGATCAGAAACAGTTGATTACCATGTGTGGGAACCAGTCATTGTATATGTGAGTACTCTGTGCGTCATAACTTGATTCAAAGTCCATCCTGTTGTACTTTAAAGTCATTCGTCATTTAATACAAGTATTTTATCCTACATAAGAGAGACATAGCCTACTTTTTATTATCTGGTGGTTCATGTTGATGAGCAATTTTCTCTCTCAAAGTCTTCTTTCTTTGAGTGCTGTCACTGAATATAATCCACTTTCACACATTTAGTGAGGAATCATTTAAAACCATAGACTGCTGTATTGTGCTGAGTCTTCTGCTGTTGACCGTGAGGAGGGAGGGCAAAATGAGAAAAGGGGAGGCTGGGAGGCAAAGAGCCTCAGAGGGGGTGGGTATAATTGAATTATCTCCACAATGGAGTGATGGGGGGCACGTGGTGCTGCTAATGGAGGAAGAGATGTCCTTTTTAGCGGAGCTAATTGTTCAGAAAAGAGCTGAGCCTTTGTTCAGAGAGGCCCCGCTACTATCCTAGTGCACTTACACGCACACAATTTAGAAGCGCTTGCGCACGTGCTTACACACACACAAGAGCGTGCTCTCAGAGGATATTTGGAATGTGAGGCAGAAGCAAGAGATGCACACACACTCGCACACACACACATACAGGAATCCTGTCCCAACCAAGCGTCTGATCTCAGCAGGAGTGCATCCAGCCCATGGCACCTTTAGACAGTACCACGTCAGAGCAGAGCCTGATTTGCTAGACAGCGGCTACAAGGACCCCGCTGTTTTACTGTTTGACTGTCTGCTCTCACACATTTTGTGCACGTGTGTTTGTGTGTGTGTGTGTGCGCGGGCACATGTCCGTGTCCATCGCCCATCTGTGTGTGCGTGCTGGAGCGCCCGTAAATGAGTGACTGATTGATGACATACTAAATGTGGTCTGTTCTCACTACATACCAAGCCCATCACGTCATTCTCTTATCTATTGTCTGAGACGCACTACACTTCAAATCCATCTTGGTTAACATTTCACATTTTATGGTCATGAGAAATATGGAGTAAAGTACAAACTCTTAAGACTTAAGGGCAGCCCAGACTTTTGCAAATCGCTGCAGGGGTGCCAACATCAAACACAAATATCTCTTGACAGCTGTATGGATTGCTCCAAATCGAATAACCTTTCAGTTGACTCTGTGAGAAGTAGCAGGTGCAACGGTTACATGTAAGGATTATAAACAGCCAGAAAACACAGATGTGCCAGAGACAGACAGGCAGCAAACAGCAGACAGTGGCAAGGAAAGGGAAAGCTGCTGTACTGCAACATAAATGAGTAAACTGCTTACGGTGAAAAGCAAAGCATGGAAAGAGCATTTGCCAGGTGAAGAAAGGAGAGAACAAAACTTACAAATCTTTAATCTGACAATGTACTGATACTCGCATCGGATTCTATGGCTGCAACACAATGAACAATCCTCTTGTCTGAAAAGGAAATGACACAGTTGTTTCAACAATAGTTATTTTTGTTTAAACTGTGCAAAACGTGAGGATGAAAAAAAAAATGTTTATGGTCATTCTTTTCCTGTGCAGCACTATTTATAAGATATGTGTTTGTTCATTTGTGCACTAGACTGTTGAAAAGACAATAGATGCTTTGAGTGAAACAATTGCCAGTTTAAATTTTGATTATTACTTTTCTTTAATAAACTTAGTTTAACTCTGTCAATTAGGGATCGAAATAATCAACACAGTTGCTTTTTATCATATGAAAACCAAAGTAAAAACTGAAGAACAGTGACGCCAGTGAAGCGATTAGTCAGCAACACCATTAAATCCTAAATGGTTGCCCTCGGGGTCTAAAGGACCCAGGCTTGTCCTTTTAAGAACAGATACGAGGGAGTTCATTAACAGAAAACAAAGAGGTTCAGTCAGAGAGGGAGACCGATGAGCCGACTGGCTGAGATGAATTAAGAGGTACTGTTCCCTCCTCTTCCATTCTTGTCCTACATCACCCTTCTGCTTTGCCCCTGGTGAGGCAGCTTTTCCCACCACAGAACCCACCAGCTCTGCTCCCAGATGAGGCTCCTATCAGGCCAGAGAAACCCGATCTGGGTCTGCTAATGGAGCAAGCAAAGTACGGCCGGTTTAAAAATCCATGCCTGATCAATATCCCTGGCTCCCCAGCCTCCCTCCAGATCATTCCATTTTACCATGTACGCATGCGTTACATGCAAAAGTATCATATTGATGAGTCACAAAGAGACTGTGAATGAAAAAAAATGTAGACAAAGAAAGGGGCTGCTGGCTTAAAGAAAATCTTTGTACTTTTACAGTAATGAACAAAAACCAGACAGTGGGTCTACTTACAACAACCTGGGTCCACATTATGCCTTGAGTTTTCTTCCTTTGTTAAAAGCTACTGTATAAAAATCTAATATTACCGTTTCTGTTGCTATGGGAAACATTCCCTAATAGCAATCCCTCATACTGAATGGAATATCCTATAGCTGAGGAGTCCAATCTTTCTCTGTCTTTGTTCTTTTTCAGTGGCAGAACAGATTCTTGATTCAATTTCCACCAAGGCATGGTCATTGTTCCTGATTACTGTCGATAAGAAGCACAAACGCCATAAAAAAACAGGCTAACTTAGAATCAGAGCAGGCAGTTTGCCTTGCTCAAACTATATTTTTGTGGTCTTGGTGACAGGAGGTCTAATAAGACTGACAATCCATCCATTATCTGTCCCGCTTATTACAATGAAGGGTCGCAGGTAGCTTATAACAGCAACCATTGGGTGAAAGTGGGTGGGGTACACCCTGGACAGATTGCCAATCCATTACAGAGTCAACAAAGAGAGGCAAACAACCAGTCACATATACATTCACTCCTGAGGACAAGTTTAAATCACCAATCAACCTATCAGGCTTGTTTCTGGACAGTAGGAGGAAGAGAGAACCCACGTTAACATGGGGAGAACATGCAACTCTGCACTTTGCTGAGAGGCTGCTGTGCTAACCCCCACACCACCCTCCAGCCCAATAAGACTCATTATGATGCTTTTATAAGATATTTAATTCATTTCATTTATGCTGTCTGGTATTTTTTAACTTTGGTTCCTGCACATGTTGTCAAAGTTGCATATTTGCACAGTAAAAAAATCAACATGGCAGGTTTTATTGATCACTACAAGGTGAACAGGAAATACTCTGAAGTGTTTATGAGGGCGAGTTACAAGTAATGGGGACACATGGACCTGCGAAATGTAAAACCCTGACTGATATTCATAGAAAAAAGATGTGATGTCTGTAAAAATGCTGAAGTCTCGGGGCTCCTGGGAAGATACATCACTCCATACAGCTTTTTGCCACTGATTTTCAGCCCAATTCTTGTGACATTTGACTTTACTTACCTCTTAACAGTGGCCATTTGTATTGTTTACTAGTTGAAGTTGGTTTTGTGTATGCAGCATAAATTTGTTTGAGAGGCGTGTTACTGGTGGCCAAGGTACTTTACCATTTTTTAGCTTTAGCTTCTTCACAGCTACCCTTGTAATTTGCTACTCCAATTTCCTCATTTTACACACACCATGCTGATTAATGCGGAAATTTTGGCTGAAATTTTTAGGGGAATCGTTTTGTAAAGTACATAAAGTAAAACATTGCTATCTTTTAGGGTAGCATTACATTCAGCTAATAAAATGTATTTTTTTTCTGACAAACAGCCAATTAAATAGCTTATTATTTTAATGATGATTATTTAATAAGTCAGCTGGAATGTGTATAGCCTAGCAGATCATTCATACAGCTTGGTGTGTATTTATTAACTTGTTGGAAGCAAAATACTGGGAAATCAGGGGTGCCACTTCTGCATTAGTCTGCTGTCAACAAAACAACAACAACAATAATGATCATAATAAAAATAAAGAAGATGGAAACTCAGTCATATTCCATACTAGAGCCTATTGTCCTAAACCACTTGGTTTGGTAAATTACACAGGGTAAAGTTCCTACAATGTTATGGTTTTAGCATGAAGAATTACCACTAAATTAACAGTTTTAGTTGCCAACTTTCATTAGCCTATGTCTCATAAATAAGGCTAAACGCTCATTCTGAAGCTATAAGACAGCATCGTTTCAGTGTTTTCCCATCTTTGTAAAAGGCTAATTTTCGGGAAGTATGGACTGATAATTAAGTCTGATGACGTGAGGGGTCTTGGCACAAGCATGTTCTCAGTGTGTAAGCGTGCGTGTGTCTTGAAAGGTGGTGGTGGAAGGAGGGGAGAGGGTGGGTGTGTGTGTAATTGAATTGTGAATCAACTGGCAAGTCAGCCTCTAAGCTCCGCCCCCCTCGCGCTGTCGTCTCGCCCAGGCTCCTCTCAGCGCAACACCCATAGGCAGAGACAGAGGAAGGAGTGAGTGAGTGTGTGAGTGAGTAAGAAAGAACGAGGAAAAGAGAGAGTGTGTGTTCAAGTACTGGAGAGGGAAAGAGGGAAAAAGATAAGTTAGGAGTGAAAGAATCTCAGTCAGGCCGTAGCGAGAAAAGATAGAAATAAGTTAATATTGAAATCCATAAATAGATCGGCTTGTAAGATAAAACTGCGGAGCGCTTAAGGAGGTGAAGAAAATTCTTGTTTTGACTTTTTTTTTCTTTTTTCCGTTTTTCTGGAAGCTGTTAGAATAAAAGAAGGGCGCGCGGCGTTTTTAAGTCACACTGATGGTCATGACGGCAGCTGTCGATATGAAACCAACGTTAACGATCATAAAGGCTGAAAAAATGGACGGTGAGTGACACAAGTCCTATGTAAGAAATTGACAGCTAACACGAGACTAACATCACTCTTGAATGTCTCCTTGTAACACAACCGGTTTGCTGGAAAATCACGAAGGTGGGAAAGTGTACTGTTGTGATCTTTGCATATTTAGATGTGTCAGCAGGGACAAAACGTCCTCAACACATTTTTGTGCCAATACGTTGTTGATTGCTCAATATTGGACAATACGCTAAAAATGCATTCACGCCGGAGGCATTGCAGTCATGCAATAGCAGGGTGTGCGATCCATCACAATGCTCTGGATGGAGGAGGCTGGGAACTGTGTGTTTAGCTGAAAACATGATGTTATTGGAAAAAAAGCAAACTTTTTATAGCATTTTCTTTTGAAGACATGAACATTATTATGTCTTGTAATCAAATGAAGCTGGCACACTGTGATAATATTAATATTAGTCATAATACAGTTTTTTTTTCATGAAATGAAATGCATTGCACATTTTTATGTTTTCTTATCTGTACAGTTTTGTAGCACACCCCTCTCTCTTCTTTATTTGTTGTTTGTTTTTATTGTATATTGCTTAGATTAAGTATTTATGAATGCTTTGTTGGTTTACTGGACTGTTTTCTGTCACTTATACAACTTTGACCCCCCTCAGAGATCTGTCACCCATCTCTGACCCATATATCCCATGTCAAGCAGGGGTGAGCCAAGGCTCTCCGTCCAGTCAGCTTTAGTGGGGAGGGGGGAAAGGTACCTAACAACTCCCTTCTCCCTCCCTCTTCTTTTCTCTCCATTACCCCTCTCTCCTTCTCATATTCCTAGCCCTACTCTTACTCCTCCCCAGCTTCTGAAACTGACTTTCCAGAGAAGGAAGGGGAGGCAGGCTGAGGTGATGAATCTGCACTGCTGAGGCTTGCCTCTCCAACTCCGCTGCCTGAAACACTCAGCCTGCTCCAGTATGAGGTAGTGACAAGGAAGGCAACAACTATGAGCTGTTTTTGCGTGTAAGGGTTTAAACCTCTGTATGGTTTCACTTCTCATTTTCCACAATAAGTTTAGTTATACACAGTGGCATGTTTGGATTTGCATTTTGTTGGTTTTAAAATGAACTAATCCCCCTGTGCTTTTGCTGCTCAGGTGGTTTCAAGCCTGTCAGTGGAGCTGCATTGATGCATCATGGAAATTTGATACTTGATGTGTGTTGACCCACTAAAGGGGCTGTGACTCACCACATTAACCAACTTCACCCTGCTGTTAATACCTGCAGACACAGCTTCATACATATACACCTCAGAGCCTCACAAAATCTGCTGACAGTTGCTCTACAGTTGCCAGAGCGTTGCACTATTTTTGCAAATACCATTTTGCAATGCTCAGTCCTACTTGCGCACACTTGGGTGCACTCAGGTCACGCTAAGTCGGCCAAGGAGCAGTTCACAACTCCTTGCAAACTTTTTCTCCGGCTCTGTTTTGAACATGCACGCCGTTGTGGTTACTTGACATTGCCATGTTTACAGGAAAAATGTTTTACCAATGTTCAAGGCTGTTGCTAATCCAAATAAGACAAACAGAGCCCCAGGCGTACAAAGCTGGTAACCAAGTTTTTGCCTGCAATTTGCTAAAAGAGATCATTCAAAGGCATATTGCATATCTCAGAGGCTATTTTCCCAGTGCTTGCTCAACTCTTAATGGAACTATGGAAAGAACAGCTGTCTGATTCTTTTTTTTTTTTCTTTCCAAAATGCCTGTTTCCATTTAGCATACTGTACATGGATGGGGGGGGGGGGGGGGGGGGGGGGGGGGGGGGGGGGGGGGGGGGGGGGGGGGGGGGGGGGGGGGGGGGGGGG
>JBAMIG010000009.1:21395841-21406424 GCA_037177335.1 Kiunga ballochi | reverse complement strand
TGAGACACTGAGTGTGTGTGTGTTTCACACACACACTCAGTGTCTCACCTCCTCTCAATCAATTCAATTTTCCATCTTATAAGGTTTATCAGCATGAAATACAATACAGGATGTGTTGCTGCGGCTCAGGGAAGGCAATTAAAAAGACAGCAGAATGTAATGTTTGCATATCACTTATTCCGATCTGAAATTAAACACATATTGATAATATTCAGAATGAATAATTTCTTTTTTTTGTGTGTGTGTTTGGCAGATCCGGAGTGTGGAGATGTCCCCCTGCTCACTCCGGGGAGTAAAGAGATGATGTCCCAGGCTCTGAAGGCCACCTTCAGTGGCTTCACAAAGGAGCAGCAGCGGCTGGGTATTCCCAAAGGTGAGAACTGTCTGCTTCTTGTAGTCTCATTAGTCCTTGTTAACATTTCCACTGAGGAAATCAAATTTCACCAGTTAAGCGTGGGCCGGCAAAACTACATTGGTGTGTCACATGCTGGGAACACACATTCTTTCACAAGCTAATTCATAGCTTGGAGTAAAGGCATCTCTTAGTGAGACTGGAAACCAGATGATACATAGTGATGCCATATATTCTGGTGTGCACATTTAAGTCGGGGCAGCTTTGACTTTCAGACAGTCTGCACAACGATTTAATGCTGTTTGCAAGCAGCACGATTGCTGGCATCACCATGGGATCGTACTTAAACCGACAACTATGGTTTTTAGCTTTTCATTACCGCCGCGGTTTATATACCTTCCTCCGTCTTCTTTCCTGCTTACTGTGTGACATCTTGCTGTAAGCGCCTCACCAGAAACTACACATTCTGTCATGTGTCAGTCACAGGTTGAAATGAGTGTCTGCATGAATGTTCACAAGCAGCACATCTTATTGGATGTTTACCTGAACATGTAATGTTGTCAGATCCCAGACAGTGGACAGAAAACCACGTGGCTGAATGGCTAACATGGACAGTGAACGAATTCAGTCTGAAGAACGTCGACTTTGACAAATTCGGCATGAATGGAGCCAGCCTGTGTGCGATGGGGAAAGAACGCTTCCTGGACTTGGCACCTGACTTTGTGGGTGACATCCTTTGGGAACATTTAGAAATGCTCCAGAAAGGTAAGACAATGGGAAGCTAAATTAGACAATTAAACTGATCATTTCTTTAAGTCTCTGCTAATGAAAGGAAAAAAAAAAAAACTGTCATAATGGATTTTTAAAAAATTTTGCTTGTTCTGCTTGAGAAAATGTTGACATTTACTTCAGTAACCGGAGCCAAACAGGAAAACACTATTTGGCTGAGGTCATTAATTTTTGATAATGCTGGATGGAGTTACATGATACAAAAGAAAAAAATAAATCAATGATGAGGTCACTGATGCTCTCTCTCTATCCATTTTTCATGAAGAGGATACAAAGCATTGCCCCATCAATGGACTGACCTCCAACTTCCAGGAATCCCGCTATACCTCAGACTATTTTGTCAGTAAGTACTCATCACATTCCTTCTAAGTCATGCGCCTTATAGCTACAGCGAGTGAGCCACTAACTGTAAAGATAATTTACTTTTAGAAACATGTTCTTTTATTTTCTTTTTTCACATTTCTATTCTTTACATGGATTTTTATACCATTTTGCTGCTTTCTTTTCAAGTTGGTCAGACATCATAGGGAGTAATCACTGGTCCAGTCAATATTCCAGTGTAAAATTTTTGAATTCTTCTTGTTAGCTTAATGCTGTGTTTTGTTGTGGATCATTCACTACCCCAACGTTTAAGCAACAGTTCTGCCCAAGAGGAATAATGACTCTACTCTTCTCAGATTGATCTTCATCCTTTTCTGCTCTCTATCCACATTAATTTCCTTTGTATCTTCAGGCTATGAACATGCACAGTGTGTCCCTCCTTCCGAGTATTCGGAGCCTGGTTTCATCACAGAGTCCTACCAGACGCTCCATCCCATCAGCTCAGAGGAGCTGCTCAGCCTCAAGTACGAGAGCGAGTATCCCGCTGTCATCCTACGAGACACGGCTCTGAATGCCATTCAAGCCGACTACTTCTCTGTCAAGCAGGAGGTGGTCTCCCCTGACAACATGTGTGTGGGACGCCTAAGCAGAGGTGAGGGGCTCATATGTATAACATGTGATGAGAAGAGTGGAGATTTGTGGTGCAAAAATGTGCATTTCTTTCATCCTGAGACTTTTGCTTAGCTTTTTTTTTTTTAAAGAACATGTCTTACAGGTGCATGCATGCATGCATTTGTGTGTGCGCATGTAAACGTTAAAGGTGTCTGTGGGCGTCAATCCGTGTGCGTTTGTGCTGAAGCTACCAGAATCTTGTCATGCCACATCAGTGTGCATGTATTAGAAAAGAAAAAAAGCAGGGCCTCTGGTTGGTTTGTGGTTCAAGCAAACCTGCCTCACACCCTCTAGACAAGGTTGGGGAAAAAAGTAAATGCTTTTGTTTTTGTCAGAGTGATACACGAACCAAAGCCACAATGTGTTCTCTTCTTACCGCCTGTCCCTTATGTAAAGCAGTTGAAGTGGTGTAACCTTAAAGAGAGTTTTTTTTTTCCCTCTCTCTCTTGTTTTTGTTGGCCTCTTTTCCTCGACTCAACCTCTACATTCTGGGTAAGGAGATAGAGGTGTCATCCTCAGTTACAGAATGTGGGTTTTCTCATGAAACTGTTTGCTTTTGCGAATACACAGACTTGTTTTTTTTCTCTGTGATAGTTTATAGAGGAATTAGCAGCATGGTTTACATTTATAGCCATAAAGCAAGGCTTTTCTTCTCACAAATCCCCAGCTGTATAAATGAATAGCATGGGCCATGAACATCCTTTTGAGCGCTTTAAGCATTTGCCTGCAAGATTGAAGGTAAAATCATCATGCAACATGCATGCCAAGCTTTTGAGTGTTGTGTTGAGCTTTCCCAACGTGGGAAAGTTTGTAGCACAACTGATATCCACATGTGGCTTCAATTTTGCCAGCTGAAGATTTCAGCATCAGTGGAGGCACTGCATTATCTGTCATTTGTTAATGACTTACCATTCAAAGCTTATCTTTCCTGAAGCCAAAAATAGCAAGACACTGTGTGTGATTGTCTTTCATTTAGAATCAAATCCAAATGGTGGTTGTAAAAGCAAAGTTAGGTGTGAAATATAGAGAGGCACAGAAGAAAATAGCTCAGTGAGAGGGAATAAATTTACTGCTAAGATGTTTCTTTTAATCAACATTAATAATTTTTTTGCGTCAATTATCTAAAAAAAATATACAATTCTTTGTCTTTAATGTAATCAAGACCCTTTAGCCACCTCTTACTTTCTGTTCAGACTTTCTTGTAAATAAAAAAAAAAGTTGTTTTGATTAATCATTCTCTGAGATTTCTTAAGAACTGTCAGATTTTCTTCACACATAAGCTGTTTTTTTCACACTAATGTTCAGGCCAGTTCTTTTTACCTGTAAGTCTTTAATTGTGTGTGCTCCTTTTGTACAGCTATTAAATGCTGAGCTATGAATCAGTCATGCAAATAATGAGCACCTAACTCAAGGGAGGTACTAAAGTTTAAATGTACCTTTTATGTAGTACTAGCAGCTTCTGACAAACACATTTATTCCAGCTTTTTTTTTTCCATCAATGGAAACAGCCAAATGAACAGTTTGATAGACATAAAATAGAACTTTTGCAGCAATATAAAAGTGTGGAATATCTCAGTGATGTGCCAAGTGTTCGTAAAAATGATCTTATGGGTGGTGGACAAATCATATAACCAAAAGGGGAAGAAAAAATAAAATAATTTTTAACTGAACTATGGCAGATGAACAGTACTTAAATGTTATGCAGTTGAGAAATGGGAATAAATCCAACAAAGACCTGACACAGAACTGGGAAAAGGCATCTGGATCCATGTACCAAGTTCCAAATAAGTCATTTGTATGGAAGGAAATTTGGGAAAGATAACTGAGGTAAACCAAATGACAAATGCTGAACAGAAACCTTTTTGGTAACTGAGCTTATTTAGTGTTAAACCCAAGTGTGAAGATCAGCATTATTGATGCGGTGTGGGGCTGATCTTGACAGAAAACAAAACAAAAAGCAGCAAAAACCCAAAAGAAGACATTTGTAATAACATTCAAGAAACCTTGTCTACTTGGAAAAAAATATCTTGCAGGATATCTTGCCTTACGGGGTTCAAATTGCATAAAAAATAAAGTTGCTCACTAAATATTTACTTTTCAGGTAAATGGAATAGTAAAGATTGTGTGTTTACTTTAATGAATTGGTTTTTCCCTAATGTTTGCATGCTTAACATATGAGTGTGCTGATTTGTTGTTTTATGTACAATTTATAAAGACAAATAGGGTGGTTCAAGATGTGGGCACAGGATAAAGCACTAAATCATCTTAGGTTAATAAGACATGGTCCAAAATCAGAAGATGTTTTTTAAACAACATTTATGAAGTAAAATTCTGTATTGGTAAAGCTTCATCATCCTTGTCTCTCAGGTAAGCTCGGTGGCCAGGACTCCTTCGAGAGCATTGACAGCTTTGAGAGCTGTGACCGACTGACCCAGTCGTGGAGCAGCCAGTCCTCATTCAGCAGCCTGCAGCGAGTACCTTCTTACGACAGCTTCGACTCAGAAGACTATCCCACTGCCTTGCATGGCCACAAACCCAAAGGAACCTTTAAAGATTACGTGAGAGAGCGCTCGGACCTGAGCAAAGACAAACCAGTCATCCCAGCAGCGGCACTGGCAGGATACACAGGTAAGAAGTCGAGAGGTCAAACTTTACATATTCCTTTGAAAACTGTCTCAGCATTTTTTATTCCTGAAGCATATTATATAAAAGATACCAAATTAAAGAAGGTAAATGAGAAAACTATTTGTGTTTTAGAATGACTATATTATTTGTAGCCTCAATTTTATCATCTTAAGTTATCATGTTTAAATATATTCATTTATTTCCTCCATTTCATTTCCCTCACTTCAGTGCACAACTGCAACATGTTTGTTGATGCTCTGCAAAAAAAAAGAAAAAAAGAACCCACACGTGGGAGTGCTGAAATGCACCACTTTTAGACACACACACACACACATAAACTTTACCCAAGCTGCCCAAGTTATGCACATCACAGGAAGCAAAATAGATTTTGCTCATACCTACTTTTTGCTTTTGTTCTTATTTTCTTTCTTTCTATCTTTCTAATTCTCTTGCGCTGTCTTCACTTTTCATCTACTTCGAAGTTATCTGCAGCCCGCATCTCAGCCTATTTTTTCCAGGTCGTCCTAGCAACGCTGGTGAAACCCAGAAATTATGCCTGCCCCTGCGTGTAGAACCAGAACAAAGCTATCTCTTCATCTCATATGGCACCTTTTGTACACATACACATGCTCAAAAGATTTTTTTTATGTATCTTCTTTATGCAAATGCACCATTTTAGCATCTGTCATAGTTTTAGGTTTGAAAGAAGTTGCTACCGCTACTTATAACTATCTACTTGGATGTCAACACTTAGCCACAAATGCTAATTTAATGCACATCACTGTTGTTTTATTGCATAAGCTGCTTCTCGGTATTAAGCACCATATTGGTTAAAAGAACGCTGGATTGCAAAGAGAGCTGAGCGGTTACACGGAGAACCTGCGACACTTTTGGAGTTTTTCACCCTCGTTTAAATTCTAGTCATAAGGCCACATGATTGCTCGCGCTTTAAAAAAAGGGGAAGTCCAAGCATATTTTTTCCTACGTCACAAACCATGCATACATCAGCTCTCATTAGACTGAGCCAGAGTTGTCGTGCCTTATGACACTTTTTAAACAATGAGTTATTTGTACTGATGGGAGGGATGTTGTTATGTTTTTATAATAATGAAAAGTGCAATTTACCCTAAAGGCCCTCCAGAAACATCAGATACTGTAGTTCTCCCTGCACCAGAGGCCAACTAAATGAACTCTGATAAATCATAGAGTTTTTATTGGCATTTTGGGCTTTTATTCCTGAGCTTTGCAAAAAATTTAGACAAATGTTGCCAGGACATTTTTAAGTTTCTTCCTATTAGAAAAAATATCTTCAGCAGCCTCCGTTTTTCTGTACTTTAAAGAGTGACCTGGAGAGAGTAAAGTTCTTCAGAGATGGAAACATTTAGCGTGTGCCATATGCAGATGTGTGGGAATATAGAAAGAAAGGAGGAACGAGAGTAAGAATCATTCTTAATAAGCAAACATAAATATGGTTCATGTCAAAATAAAGGATGAACTTAAATTGGCTTCCAAAATAATGTTTACGATCGCTTTACAAGTTGCTCTGCTTGTTTTCCTGTTCCAGTCAGAGTATGACAGGTGACACTTGTAGCGAGGACAGGGAGCTAGATAAGGCTGCACAGAGATAAGTAGGGCTTCAGTTGTCATCTCTGTGGTTTCCTGTGATAATTTAACACTTACACCTCTGTCTGCAGTACTATCAGGCAGCCTCTCAACAAGTTCAACCCTCAATCAGTATGATCATACTTACCTCTCTCGCTCCTCCATCTTTCACATCTGAAAATGCAAACAAGGATTTTACTCGCATTGCAGCAAGACTTTGCATCTATAAAGCTGATCAATCTTGCCGTGCATCGTGTGAAAAACACTTGAGGCTCAACAAACTCTTAGGGTTCATGTTAAAGCTACAAACGCTCAAGCCTGGTTAAGTGTGCACGTAATTCTGCTGGAATATAGTGCCCCCTCCCTTTTTGCCACACTGTATGCTCTTTCAATGCAGACCATTGTGCATACAGATATTTTTTGAACATATTTTTGGAAACTTTTTTTTCCCCTCATCTATTTTTTTTTTTTTGGAAGAGGGTCGCCTGCATTCTGGCGTGAGAGCACAAGGGGTTGGTATCACCCTCATGTGGGGCGGCTATTAACAACGGCAGACTTTTGGAATGCGAGCTGAAGCTTTCCATCTGAAAGAGACGCTGTGTTGCAGAGACACTTATTTTCCAGACCCACCATGACTGCTGTCATGTACCTTCGCCAATCCTAGCAGGACTCGGAGAGGTCTCTGAAGTGCCATTTTCAAGTGTTCAGCCCACACGTCTGTTTCCCTGAAAGCTTTCGTTTGCATTGTGTAAGGGTACATTGAGTTTTTCTGAGGCACTTGAGAGAAAGAGAGAGAGAGGTGACTTTTGTTCAGCCCCAGTTTTGCTGAGGCGGTGTGCTGTTTAGGCAGGTGTGATTTCAACATACAGGCCTTAAAAAGTGGGTGGGTTCGTGTATATGCAGAGAAACCACACGATCAAAGTAAAACGCTCTGAATCTAGTTCACAAAAAAAAACAGCCTTTTTTTGGTTGTCTTTGTTCTGCTTTCCCTCCTTTTTCCGTAAACTGTTAAGAAGTCTTTCATTAGTGTTTAAATAAAATTCTTTTTTGGTTATTAAATAAGTCTATAGTCCTAAAATGTCTCCTGTTGCATTAGCATAGATTATTTTGGAGCTGTTTTCCCCCTAAAATGTCTTACTTGAAATCAAATAGATGTGCTTTAGAAACCCAAAGGCAGCTCAGCTTATTTTAAAAAAGTGATTTCATCGGTAAGGAACTCGGACACAGACTCGCATACAGTACAGTGCAACTGGCAGACAAGGGAATACATGATGAATGAGGCTGTTGTATTGAGGAGGACATTTAGTTCTACTGCTGTTTTTCAGCCTGACCCAGATTAGAAGCTTTACTTTGTCTCTTTTCAGATCTAATCGAATAATTGGCATGAATATTTTAACAGTTCCGTGTGAAGAATGACTACACATTGCTGCAATGTAGGAATGTCTCCAGTGGTAGTGGACACCAACCATGTTGCATTTACCATTTACACTGTATTGCTGTGGTGCATTTATGTCTGTAAAGTTGTGAATATGTTGATTATGACATTTCCTTATCCCAGCAAAATTAGTCTGCTTAGAAGAATCTCGGCCTACGAGGCTCAAATGAACACCTTGTCTCCTTCCATCTGTTCTCCAGGTAGTGGCCCCATCCAGCTGTGGCAGTTTCTTCTAGAGTTGCTGACCGACAAGTCTTGCCAGTCCTTCATCAGCTGGACAGGCGATGGCTGGGAGTTCAAGCTTTCTGACCCAGATGAGGTGAGAGGTCGTGACCCTGCTGGTCACTGACACACGAGATGGGAGGTCTTAAATATCTGGCCAGATGAACAAGATGTTTTCTTTGTAAAGACAGTTGCCTGTTGTGTCTGGCTCTGCTGAGGCTTTTAAGAAGAATCTTTCAGCCAAATTTGCACTTGTAGCAAAAAAAAAAAAAAGTTTTTTTATTCTGATACTGATATGCTTATTTCTTGTGCTGTTGCAGGTTGCCCGGAGGTGGGGCAAAAGAAAAAACAAGCCCAAAATGAATTACGAGAAACTGAGCCGTGGCCTTCGTTACTACTATGACAAGAATATCATCCACAAGACGTCTGGGAAACGCTACGTCTACCGCTTTGTCTGTGACTTGAAAAGCCTGCTGGGCTACACACCTGAGGAGCTGCACGCAATGTTAGACGTGAAGCCTGACACAGATGAGTGAACTCCAAGACAGAAAAATAATGGAGACAAAAGTTAGGAGCCACATGGACTGAGGCTCATAAAGTGGTCTTAACTGTTAGATAGAGTTGGTAAACTGTCTTTTCTGGGGGACCAAAATGTTTCTAATGACTGGCTGGGATCTTTGACAACTTCGAGCTCCTGTCTCTCAGACCATATTTTAAGACGAGGGCAGTATTGAAAAATCTGAAGTTATACCCCATTGCATTTGAGATGAGTGTGTGTCGGTGCGCGTGTGTGTGTGAATGTTTGTGATGAATACTGTTGGTTTTTAGCAGCTCGAAGCAGGTGAGGCGCTATCGAGAAGAGTTCAGGTTCTGTTCTACGTAGCAAAGTGGGATGGGGGGAAAAAGCACCAAAACATGCAAGTGTTAAGTACCATAAAAGACATAAGAGGATTCTGCTGAGAAAACAGTTGCCAAACTGTAAAAAAAATTAAAAATAAACTGACTGAGGAAGGTTATATATCACATTTACACACATGCTCACTGCTTTTCTCAGGCAAGAATGTTTTTTTTTTCTTTTTTAATAGCTAGGACCCCCAAAAATGTGTAATTAAGAACTTGTTATTTAATGACCGTACGCTTGTGCCAGTATTACATCATTGATTGTGAGAACCCATTGTAAGCAATTATTAATAGGTTTTTATTTTATTTTTATTTTAAAAATTTAAAAGACGACCAAACATTAAATGCCAATTAAGACATTTCTGAACTCATGGAGCTTTTAACAGAATTGTGCTGATTTGTTATCAGACAACACTATAGACACTGGCCCTGTTCTTTGCAGGGCACAAGGACCTGTTGGAGATTACTCATACTCAGTGTCTGCAAGAAAAATGAAAGTAGCCGTTGCTTCTGAAACTGACGCTTTCTTCTTTATGTATATGTTTGCCACCTTGTCAGAGACACATTGTGACTGAAACGTATGCATTTTTGCATATACCACCAGTATTAGCTAACTGTAGACAATCTATGTGGGGGAATTCAGGAGTCTTTGGTAAGAAAAGGTATTTAAATGTGCTAATTAGATGATCAATTTGTCAGGTCACTGTCCATGTTAGCATTGCATTAGATGTGTTTTGACAAACCTGTTTGTTCAGTAAAAATCCAAGTTATTTAGATGAGGGAGGAATTTTGACCAAATCCGAATAATGTCAGATGTCAGTTTATTTTAGTCTTGCTAGGTTAGGAGGTGTACTTGGCCAAAAGGATGAAGATGGCAGTGTGATGTAAGAAAAAGGGATAGACAGTTGGGGAAATGTTGAGCAGAAATGAATGGAAAGGGTTTTGGTATAGATGAATGTGACAAAAAGAAATCTTGCAATGTGAAGTGGATAGCAGAGAGGATGCAGGTTGGCTAGCTTGATAAGTTTAGGACTGACGTTTGTTCCGTTTTGAGTTTTTGTCAGAGTGAATGTGATGCCGCTGTTATTTGGGCTGTCTGCTCAGATCACATGCATAACAATTCACTGGTTACGTTTAAGCAAATTGGCAGCAGTTTCCTCCCAGCAGTGGGAACAGTGGCTGTTACACTGGGAAATGCCAAAGTTGAATATTATCTTAGAATACAATGTTATTGTTTACAGTGGCTGAATGTTACTCATATGGATGAAAATAGCTTTTGCAGATGTCTATTTGTACAGATTGTATTTCCTAATCCTTTATTGAGACCCAGATTACACAAATAAGCAGGAGACAAAGCAGGAATAATAACCAAAGCCCATGTGAGGTCTTTGGCCACGGTGCTTCGGGTATCCACAGTGTTAGAAGACAGGGACCAGAAAACTCTCATGAATTTGAAAAATCTTAGCCTTTTATCTTTTTTTTATATATATTGTAAAGCACACAGCTTTATGACAGAGACTTTGATTTGAGTTTCCCACTGATTGCAGAAAACGAATGCTGTATGTTCACAATGTTTCACTGGGTCACAGCTCGTCCATCATTATCAAACTCTGACTTGAACCCATGTTGCTTATCCAAAACAAAGATTTGGACCTTAAAGAAGTG
>JBAMIG010000009.1:21348605-21359919 GCA_037177335.1 Kiunga ballochi | reverse complement strand
AGAGAGAGAGAGAGAGAGAGAAGCTGTTTCACAGAATGGTTACCACTCATCTTGCTTTCTCCCCCGGGTGTAAGAGAGTGGTGTGTAACCTGAGCTGATGAAGTAACAGTGAAGAAACAACCCTTTACACCCTGAGGTCAGACTCATGTGAACACCAATAAACCAGGTTCTGGCACACATTCCTAAAAATGCACATACGGAAACTAAAAAGAAACGTCAAAAATGAAAGTCTTGAAAAGTCAACCTTGAAACTCTGTTATTTAATTATTCTATTCTGAAAAGTCTG
This sequence comes from Kiunga ballochi, assembly GCA_037177335.1. Classification (NCBI taxonomy): domain Eukaryota; kingdom Metazoa; phylum Chordata; class Actinopteri; order Atheriniformes; family Pseudomugilidae; genus Kiunga; species Kiunga ballochi. The sequence goes on along the minus strand of JBAMIG010000009.1, from coordinate 21,359,633 downwards.
GCAATTATTTAAATTTGATTTAACTTGGCCATGGCTTTGAGCTGTTGTTCTTATTTCAGATAAATCTTATTTCCACAAAATTTTCCATATTAATGCAGAAATGAGATTCTTTTGCCAAGGATTTCATCTGGTATGCTTTTGGTTAAGTGTGATGCTTCACTGAAATTAAGAGGTCGGCCGCTCTGCAATGCATAGTTCCACTCTCGTAGCCACTCAGATATACATACAAGCTACACTCGCACAAACACAAATGCAGTACTTGCATGTTTTTGGGTGAGCAGATGGAGAGAAATCGGGGGGTACATCACAAACCTCCCACGCTCTTCATGTCAGCCCTGGTGGCCACACAGCTTTTGATATTTCCCACATAATAACTTCGTGGTTTTTCAGCTAAGCCTAGGAATGTTCTCATGAAACAAATAGCACTACACGCATTCATTGTACAGCGTCTAGTTGGTATACAAAAATCCAACAATGACTACCTGAAAATACACACTCATATCGTGCACAAGTACTGCACGCACTTGCATGATTGTGGGTGTGGTGATATATTTCCATGTCAAAGCTGATGCAGTTTGAGTGTGTGGAGATTTCAGTAAAGAGGTCATCCAGAGCCAAATAGATGATAGTGGTCTTGTTCTACTGGGTTTCCCTTTCTCATGACTATCTGTGTGCTGAAGCATTAACTGGCATTCACTCAGTTAGGGCTGAGAGCCAAAAAAAGCTGGAACTGCAAGGTGGCATGCTGCGTGATTTCCTGTCTGAGGGGTCTTCTTCTAGTTTGTAACACGATCTGCCCCAAGTCCAAAAATAGCCGGCATCCCTGGTACAGCCAGCCTTGCTTCCTTCCTCAGAGGATTCCTGAGAGGATCTGATAGCGGTTGAAAGCCGGTAATACTGTCAAAGCATGGAAGTCATACAAGGCCTTGCATTTGTGTCAAACAGGTGATTCTTTTCAGAGAATCTTTTGTCTTTGTTGCTTTCATGACTTACTGCCATAATCTGACAGTTGTACAGCAGAGTTTCAAAAAGGAAATGGATGTAAATCTAAATCAGCACAATTTCATAAGCCTTAATGCTCCATGTTTATTTTCACAAGAATGTCAGATTTGGGTGTTGTGGTTTCACAGTTTCTTTGCTGTGTGACCTTAACCTGCACCAGCATTGCAAAGTTAGAGCAATAACACATAAACACTTTTGTACTTGTGTACTGCAGACATAGAGAGAAAGAAAAAAAAAGGGTGTAAGAAATAGTGAAGAGTGGTATTTTATCTAAACTACTGGGGGGCGGGTATGGGAGTTGAATTAGAGATCATAAGTGAGGGTAAAGAGGGAAAAGAGATAGTGCACTTTGAAATATCTGACCCTAATGGGCTGATTATTTCCACAAGGGTCTTGCTTGTTCATAAACAGAGCAGCATATTTGTAGAGGTCTGTCTGTGTTGTTTCAGAGCACCATGGTTCTGCTGGTGGAGGTGGTTTGGGGGTCGTTTTCCCTGGCCTTCTATGCAGCATTATGGGTGGCAGGGATAGCATTTTTCACAGCACATCACATATTCCAGTACAAAAGATAGCAAAGAGGTGGAGACATGAAATACACTCGTTCCCTTTGTAAAGAATTCACAACAGACGGAGGAGTAGGCTACACCAGAGACCTAAATTGACTTAAATTGCTGTACATCAGTTAAAAACCCAGAATGTATGGGAGGAGCTGGGAAGAGAAGGATGGGGGGGGGGGGCAAAATGAAAAAAGTCTCAATAATGAAATAAATCTGCCCACAGCTTTTTGTTTAATGAATATGGAGCTGATTTATTTTTCGTATGTGTCGGCAGATTTTCCTGAGTGCAGAACAGAGCACACTCTGTTCGGTGCCAGGCTCAGTGACCAGGTGTGGGACAGACGGCCTGAAACAGTTAAAAGTAAACTGAGTGCAATGGAAATGGGTGTGCTTAAAATTTTGCCAAACCCCGCACCACCACCACCACCACCTTTTTTTTTTTGTTGGTTAGCCAGGGGAAATAGAATTGCTCCAACAATCATAAACAGTCTGTTTTCTGTCCCCCAAGTCGTAGTCACAGCACCAAACACAGTTTCTTTTAAATAACTGAATTGGTTTAAAAACAAATGGCGATTTGATTTTTTGGACCTTTTAAACGCATACTTATTCAGATACACAAATATAAGCCTATGATTTCATTCCAAAATGCTTTCTTTAATCTGAATTTGGATAACGACTAGTGACACTGAGTGAATACAGAGATGAAAAGAGGAAGAAAAATAAAGGATAAAGAGCTTTAGCTAAGAAGAAAGGACCACAAACAAACAGTGGAGTTGTGTTATCATAAACTCATCTAGAGAGACCATCAAGCAAAGTAAATATGAAAAATGCCAAGCTCAAGTACATGAACCCTTACAAAAATGAACCCCCTCCCTCCTTTGTGCCCAAATAAACTCTGTTTATGGAGACAAGTGAATAAAGCACTTAAACTGGGCCTTGGAGGGCGCCAACAAGCACAATCTGTCCTCTAAGTATTTTAATGTCCTGCCCTCCCCCTGTCATACCCAATGAGCAGCAAAGAATGTCCTCAGAATGCTCTTTTGACAGATAACAAGTTTCCACCAGGCTGAGCTAGTTATCTGTTTTTACTGCTCTCCTTTATAGATTTCACAAAAACTGATACCCGAGCACGACCGTTTCAGGTTGAGATCAGCACACGCTCATTCATAACTGCCCCAGCCTCCACTCAGATTGAAACTGCTTGAGTTTCAATGGAAATCTGGATGTAAAACGAGTCTTTTGAATCAGCACCAAACACTAGATTATTTACTGCTCAAGTGGCATTTTTAGACTGTATTTGAGAGCCTTATGCATCAGCTATTGGTTAGCTTTGAAGCATCAATGAATGTTTACCCTATGTAATTTTGACGACTAGGCCTTCTAATGTTCTTTCCCCCACCAATTTCAATTGTAGAATCACCTTTTTGGTTAATCAAAGTAGAAAGCTACGTCAACAAAGAGCTAAAGGCTAATGCACGTGACCTATCTCAGCGTCTTGATAATATGAAGTGAAAAATGTCATTTCTAAACTGCTACATCTTTTTTATTTTAAACTGTCTTTTCATCCCATTTATTGTAGAATCTAACAACTGCTTTCTTTCTCACCAGCTTATAAAGACTTCTTGCACAGGTGCTAACTGAACATTCAGGCAATCAGGAGGAGGTTATTCCTGCAAGGTCTTCAAGTGTTGTTTGTTCAAACGCTGGCAAAATGAGGAGATCAAGGAGAGGGTGTCTTATTAAAACTACTTTTTTGTTTCTGTTTGGTGTATAAGTACTCTTATATAGAGGAGTGGAGTAATTAAAAAAAATCTCAAAGATTCATCAAAGCAGTCTTAAAGATATACAAGAAAACTAAAGGTATTGACTAAAAGTAGAAGGTGCCATTTAACCTGTTACTTCTTTTGTCAAACATTTTGTTACACAACACCAAGACAACCTTAACAGCATGTTTGCTTATTGCTCAAATTAAGTCATGCTAGAAGCTGACAGATTGTTTCAATATAGTAAAGTGCATGCAATCCCAAATATGGCTGGCAGGCATTCAACTATGTTTTGGAAATGAAGCAAATGGTGGTTTGGCTCCCCACAGTGAGATGGTTCTTTTTAACCAATGAATCAAACAAGCTTAAATTGGACAAATTAGGAAGAGTGTGATCAGCTTAAGTTCATGGCTTGTCTTTGGCATGTGGCTCTAGTTTGACACCAAAATGATGTGTGTTTGTTTTTTATGCAGCTTACTGCTGCCCTCTGTCAAAAAACTATGGTTACTGCAGCAACACATGGAAAAGAGACAGTAGCAAAGCTTCAAAGTCCTTTAAGAGAAATAAAACTACAACAATGAAATGTCCATCAAATAATTTCCAGAATACCATTTCACTGGTGACAGTTATTCTCTTTTTCTCAGTCTGTGAGTTGGCTGTCAGGAATGCAACTGCAGACACAGCACTTTTGCGCCTCAATGTGTGTTTCATTTGGCCTTTCTGTCTCAAACACACATGTGGCTCAAATATGTGGCCCAGTGCTCCAACAGAAACAGACTGTGATCCAGTGCGGTCCAAGTCTGCACCTCGTTGGAACGTGCCACACTGACACCAAACTAAGTTAGACAGGGCCACGTGTTGGAAGATTTAACACACATTCTTCAGAAGCTCTGTCACAGTCCTTCAGCATATGACTCTCCACTGAGTCAGAGGGTGCCCAACGCACAATTTAGTTTAACTATATAAAAAAAAGGACGTCTTGATGTCCTTAATATAAAGTCCTCCTTTGGTATGTAGTTACTCTGAATTATAAAGAATTGCTAAAGACTGAAAATAAGAAGCAAACCTGAATCCAACTGAAAACTAAACCTTAACCTACAAGAAAGTATCCACATGGACCATTTTACATTCAATCCCTGTAATAATTTGATTAACCTTGTCGCTTTAACAGGAGAAATACATTTTTTTAACTACAAAACTCTGTCCCAACTATGAATGCTTTTGAGACATTCATAGCTACATTCTTATATGCAAAAAACATTGAGTTCTTTTACAATTATTTTTCAATATTGTACATTTATAATGCATAAAATAAGTATGACATTGTTATCTATGTTACTCTATAAATAAGGAAACCTCACGTTATTCTAATCCCAACATAAAATTAGGTTATGGTTTTTTTGCTGTTCCTCAATAATGGGATGTCTGCTGTCATTGTTCATTTATTCAGTGGACTTTAGAATAAATCACCACCAGTGCATACAATTCAATTCAGTTAAAACAAGAAGATAATGTTTGTCATGGTACTTTTTTCTCTCTTTTTCTCAATTGGAAACTGATTTCCATATTTCTTATTTCTCATTGAATGTATCGCCATTGGCTCTAACATAAATAAAACCAATTCTTATACTTCTGCAATGTAGGCCATACTTCATGTTAGCTTTGAAAAAAAAAAAACAGATGCGGGAACAGATGGACAGTTAAGCCCAGAGTTTATGATCCAGACAGAGGAATGTAATTCAGGTGTTGTTGAGCACTGCCAAAGACTGATTTAGAGATGCTAAAGACTTGAAGAGCCCTTTCTCACAATCCTTTTCAATTGAGTGACTGCATGTATTCTCAATTGCAGCTGCAGATCACTTGCTTATCTATATTTGTGCTGCTTCCAGTCAAGGGTTGGAAAAAGTTAAACTCCTCAAGCAGCCATGAAACTGCCAAACAATTTTTATTTCAATTCCCTGTAATGATATTTCTGTCAAATATCTGGCAAGTTCACCGCAAAGCATTAATGTCATCCAATGTGTGCATTTTAATCATTGCCTTGGGGAGCTGTTATTAAATAATCAAGCTTGAATTGGCCACCACAGCAAGAATGTCATGGAAGTGTGTTTTAAGAAACTATAATCTCTAAACTTCAACGACCTAAAGAGAGCTTCCAAACAAAGCACTAAATTGGCTGGTGTAATTTATACCTTGAACAAAGTGTTTATGATCTCATTAGAGGACATATACAGGGATCTGAATATTTCTGACTGGTCTGTGTATAAAAAATACTGATCTTAAATAACAGATATGATGAAGGGAGTGATGAATGCATCAGCATAAAGATTACACGGGATGATCAATATGCTCACAGTGCTGGTACATAAACCAATCTAACTTATTAGAGTTCGTTCTTGTTTATTTCTAAAAACGTCTTTCCTTCTGAAAATGTCATACTCTTCGCTGAGTTTTCAGGCACTTGCATAATGATTAATAAAACTTCATTCCAATTCAGATTATAGTCAGTTAAGACAATGTAAAACACAGAGAAAGAAACCACAGCTGGGAAGGAGAGAAAAGTCGTCTTCCAAGGTATAGCAGGCTGCTTGCCACATGCACTCCTGACAGCTGGAGAACAGATACAATGAAATTTTAGATCATTCTATAAATAATACCAAGAACAGCGGTTTCCAGTTAATGTCAGATGATTAGTGAAAAGTGCTTCAGATTAACTCTTTGCCATCAGATGTTGTGCAATAATGTCCCTTTTTTATATACCCGACCACCAAGCGGCATGGGGGGGGATGGGTAAAAGAACAAGATCTGAGCTAATGAATGAGGACCTTAAACTAATCTGACAAGAATTGGATTTTGCAGCATTTATACTGCTGGTTCATTGTGAGTTATAGGGGGGAGTTATTTTTCTTGGTGCGTTTATTCATGTGAATGAGAAATAAAACATGGAATGATAATAAATATGGGGAAATCAATATGGTGAATGATTTATAGACGTGACATGGGGACTAACAGCATCTTTCAGCAGCCCCCTTTGCAATGTCCTGGGTGGATGTCGGTGGGGCTTGGGGGAAGATGATTCTCCTATTACCTTCAAAAGCTCCTTCCAGCTTTTGTCCAAAGATGTTGAATAAGCAAGTTAGCATACACACTTCCTTTTCACTTAACTTTCATGTTCAAATCAGTTTGCAGACACAGGAACGCCAACATAAGTCACATCCAGGAAACCAGGGAAACATACAGCCCTATAAGGCATTCCTAATCCCTTTGAGGTCTAATATCTCACAAACAATTCAATTATTTAAAGTCAAATTCACATTAAACTGAGCCACCTGTGCCACGTTTTGTATTCAATAATTGATGCATTTCTCTTTTTACTCTATGAGAATGCTGGAGTTGCCTTCAGGGTTAATGGAAGCAGCCTTCTTCACCTTTACCTGACAGAAGCGACAATAGATTGTTGGTACTGGCATATTCTAAATGCCAATATTTTCTCAAGAACTGTGTATAGGTAGAAGGGAAAACATAATAATATAGGTATAATAAATTAGACTTGGGTGGCCTTCCAGATGGCGATGGTGAGTATTTGTGTCTGTATTATGTTAATCCCTAAAGAGCCAACTGACACGCTACACACAAGCCAATCCAGTTTACATTGTTACGGTTTAAAAGAAAAAGTGTCAACTGTCATTGATTAACAATGAAGTCATTAGTTGTTGATTGATTGTTGTGTTGTGTCTGGCTTGGAGAAGGGGCATGACTAAATTATCCAGACAGCAACATATCTTTGTTGCAAGCTTCAGGGTTTAAATATAATTTTTTTTCTGCTTAGTTTCTGCTGTTATTGTAAAAAACACAAATACATTAGCAATTAACTAAATCAGCCAGATTTAATTTCCCAAGAAGAATCCATAATTTCTCAAATTCCATGCACCTTCATCTTCATGGCCAGCTGCAGTCCAGGTTGACAGCACGCTGGAGCCTGTGCCTGGGTAAATGTGCAAACATATTGTGGTTTTTAGCTCGGTAAAAGCTCACCTACATGCAGTTTGATTGATTATGGTTTGTAGTGTACTATAAGCCTCAAACGGCTGTGCACAGACTACCTCTACCCTGCTCTCCACAGCTGTTTCCTGCCCCAAACTGCTGAAACAGTGGTGTAGCAGTATCAGAGGTGAGCCAACACAAACTAAACGCTCTTTGCCACACACACACAAGTGCACAAATACACTTACTTTGGCAGGACGTTCTGTTGATAATAAGCATTCACTCGCCCTGAACTTGCTCTGATATGATTATGCTCGACAGTAAACTCATCTTAAACCTGTGATATCTTGCCTTTTAAGCTTTACAATATGTGTTCATAAGTGCAATGAACCCACAGAAAAAATGTACGATCTATCTCTCACCCCCCTCTTCAAACTGCTACTGGTCACCTTGCAGACCTTCCTGTTTGAGTTGGGTCATTTCCTCTTTCTGTCTTTCGAGAGAGGGTTCAGGCTTTGCTGAGGTTGAAATTTGGGAGGGATGAGGGGCAGACAAGGTCATGGCTTCCTCTTCTTAATCACACTCAACCTGTCTGTCACTCACTTACCTTCACACACACAAATTATGCATGTTTAAAGCTTTATTTTCTTTTTCTTTTTTTGCCTGTGGAATCACCAGTAGTTGCACTGGAAACCACATATAAGTCCCTTGAAGCACATTTACTTTATGTCACATCTGGGCAGAACAAGGTCTAATGTAACTGTGGGACTCATATAATTCCAAACAGGGACTCATGGTGGTATAAATGAATAAAAAATGCTTAGGATGGAAAGGTTTCTGGTTCAGGCTGTGGGAAGGGGAAAAAAAAACTGAATAATAAAACCTAGTTAATGTGTCTAGCCTGATCATATACAGTAAGACACACATGACAAGTAGTAATTTTTTTTTTTTTTTTTTTTTTGCTCAGGAGCCTCTAATGTGTATTTATTTACCAGTAGAAACTTGGTATAAGCTGATGAAATCTCTTTTGGATATTGAGTATCTACAAATAACACCGACTAGAAAAACACATAGGGAGTAAATCCAAAATGAGGCATCTGCTTTGAATCCTGCGAAAACAACATCAAACCCAAAATTATGTGTCTTACTCACTGAATATTTTCCCTCAATCTCTGATGATGAATCAAAACAAATCTAAATAGGGGGCTTTTTATCAGCAGTGACTAAAAAAAACTGTTTAGAGACAATCCCAAAATGCAAACGGTTGAGGATAGGGGAAAAAAAAAATTCTTGTGAAACACCACAGAACACTTCAAAGTAGTCCCAAATGAGCAGACTCATAAATGGTTTGCCCCTCAAGTGTGCTCAGTTCAATCACACTCTAGTAGTGAGAGCAGAGAAATGAGGCAAATTGTTTGCGACAATTAAGCTGATGCCAGATACTGCCCGCTAAGGCCTCCACAATCACTTGTCCCCATCTGCCAACTCTGTTTATCAGTAATTGCAATTTGGAAAGAACTCTGTGGCGATTAGACCCAGGGAGTGGTCAAACAGAGACCTTGCCCAGCCCTAAACAACAGAGGAGTGTTTAGGTAGAGTCTGCACGAGGTCCCACTGAGCGGGAACAGGGGGTTATAAGATTATAAGAGAGTGTGAGAGGAAGGAAGACAGGAAGGAAGGAGGGAAAGAAGGAAGGAAGGATGAAAAATAGCTGTGGCAATGCTTATGTGTCTAAATATCAGATTTTTAAACACATTTTGTTTGAGAAAAACTTTTTTTTTCTTATTCATTGTGTCAAGAATAAATGCAAACTAATGATGAACCAGTTATAGGACAGAACACCGTGAAAATCCATCTAATTTCAAGTTGATTCAATGAGTGCTATGAAAAGAGCATGAAGCAGTCATGGCATGGGCAAAAGAAAAAAAAAACAGTAACCATGAGTATCTGCTTCAGGAATGTGCTCAGTTCCCACAGATGTCATTAGATCCCAATAAATGAGCATCTGGGAAGTTTAAAGGATTGTATGAACACATTAGGCTTTTTTTTATTTTTTCTTCAAGTTTTTTTCTAAGCAGTTATTATGTAGAGTGCAGTGATGTCCTGCTGGTGGACATGTCCTGTTGCCCTTTTTGCTTAAAAAAGTCAACACCCGTGTACTGGAGCAGCTGTAGCTAAGGTGGAAGAGACACCTACCTTTCAATGGGAGGGTTGGGATTTCCATTCCAGGCTTTCCTTCTTCAGCAGGACACTGAATCCTAACTTTATCCCTTATCCCTTATCAGGGATGTGTCGAGTGTGAAAGTGCTATATTAATGGCCTAGTAGTCAGCAAAGTGAGTATTGACCTGGAAGACTCAGGTTTAAGTTCTCAGACTTGCAACAGAGATGAACCACTGTGGAATATTGTCTGATGCAAGGCCCTTAATCAGCAACTGGTCTCTAGGTGGTGTAATATGGTATACGTTCCTGATTAGGACAATGTCTTGGAAGCAATAATCAGCTATTTAAAGAACATAATGGGTTTTGTTCTGTTAGTGATTTAACTTTGCTCTGTTAAAGAAAACAAAGAGCATACATGTATATTTTGTGATGGAATGAAACTGTTTGTGCTTTGTTTGTTCCTTTGCTATTTTTTCTTCCTGTTTCTTTTTCTTGTCATTTGTCAAATGGGATGATGATTTCTGGAGCCATGAGCTAGAATGCACTAACACTACTCACTTGACTCTTTCAGGTATATCTGGTGTTTGATATGCGTATCATTTTAGAGAATTATGTTAAACTAATCTTCAATGGTCTGGTGACCTGTCCAGGGCGTATCCTGCCTCTTGCCCAGTGATGGCTGGGATAGGCTTCAGAAACCCACAACACTCCATTGAAATAAGAGGTATAGTTAATTGATGGAAGGATTCTAAACAAACACGTTTCTTCGCCTTTAACATGAGCAACTTTAATATTTATATTTTGTATTTTTTGTTCACTATTGGTCGTTGGAGAGAGCTATTCTTCCTGAATTAAATCTAGCATTTTCTTGTTTAAAACTCAATTTTAGTAAATCATGAAATCCACACCGGATCTGACATTATCACTTAAAGCATTAATCTCACAACTACACCTCTCTCACAAGCCATAAACATGGACAATAAAAAACACTATGTTGATTAAATCAGAAAAATAAAGCACAATGATATATTTTAAAGACTTTGGGTTGTTAATACATAAATTCATTGCAGCTCAGTTTTTATATTTAAAAATTGCATCTGGTATTTTAAATTTTCCAAGGAAACATGATAAATATGGTAATCTAGCAGAGACACAGAGATAAAATGACACAGAAAGGCTATAAAAACAACATCTGCTCAGATAATAAAAGATCCATGTGCAGGCAATACACTATACTATCACTCTGTCTGTATGTCACACCAAAGACAGCTGAAGTGAAAAATCATGCATTGTTTGCCAAATTTTCATAAAACATCCATTCATTTAGTTTTCCCTTTAATACCCCAGCTCCATTTTCCCATTATATACCTTTTTTTTTCTTTTAAGGAATATGTCTGCCATCTAGTGGGCACATTTGGTAGTTACAGTACATTACACATGAAGGTGCGTAATAAATCAGGTCCTTCAAGACGCCACCTGACAGATGTTGCATATGGTGCACAATCTTTCTGTGTGTGTGTCTATATATATATGAGAGAGAGAGAGAGAGAGAGAGAGAGA
>JBAMIG010000009.1:21322320-21332978 GCA_037177335.1 Kiunga ballochi | reverse complement strand
ATATATGCATTAGTACAAAGATGACTAATTCCCCTTAAATCCACTGATGCAGCCACACACACAAAAATAGGTATACTTGCACAGTGCCACAATACTTACATATCACACTTTAACATAAACAATATTAAGAGCCCACATGCATACAGTAAACCAAGACAATAAACTTTGATACTAAAATGGATTATTAAGAAGTGACATTTGAACATGTGCTTACAGATATTTGCTGGATTTCATTTTTGGAGCTGGGGATGGGTAAGGCTTTAGTGATGCATGCATAACCAGCCTGGTTACTCTGGAGCCTCAATGGGAATGGAATGAACATCTCCTCCTACAACCCATTCACAAAACAAAGGAAGAAAATTATATCATCAGTTTGATCATAATATGATAAGCCGTGGTGCAAGTTCTTTCTGTTATTGTATGGTAAAAGGATACTACTCATATCTTTTGTGCAGTATTTATAGTATTTGCAGAGTATATAATTTAAATAAAAGTGTTTTTAAAATAAGGCATTAGTGGAAAACAAAAAAAAAAACTTCACTAAATATCCATCCATCCATCCATTTTCTACCACTTTGTCCCTAATGGGGTTGCGGGGGGGCTGGAGCCAATCCCAGCTGTCAACGTGCGAGAGGCGGGGTACACCCTGGACAGGTCGCCAGTCCATCGCAGGGATAACACACAGAGACGAACAACCACTAATTGTTACAACCAAAATCAACAGAGAACCATTTTGTTCCCCTTCATTTTTCTTCTGTAAATACCATGCAGCACATTTTCTATATCATTTCCTTTTAAATGACATTCTGATTCCTGCAAACAGAGAATTCAACAGGCTGCAGGAACCTGTGCTTTTGCTGTTGCAGTGTCTCATTATCACATTTATATTACCTCACAGTGGGTTTGCTTCTTCAATAAAACATCTTTGGCTCAGAAGAGCGATATAGTATTACTTTGAAGCTCAGCAGTAAGAAGATGATCATGTCAGAATCAAAAGAACGGAGAGAGTGAGTGTTTCTGGTTCAGCATTGCTGAAAGGCCAACAAAAACGTGGGTTTGATCATGCATTGTTTTATATCTTTGGAGATGTAGTTTCTCTCAGCAACAACATGGAAGAAAACAGATTTGCATAATGCAAATCTGTTATCTTTCTAATATACGCAATGCAAATTGCATTGCGTATATTATACATTTTTGTTTCTTTTTTTCTAACAAATTAGTTTTCAAAAAGACATGATTTTTTTTTTCCTTTTCCAAAACAAAGGAATAAATCTCACTAGAATTAAGTTAGATTTTTCTCTTCAGTGCTTAATTTAATTGAGTTCTTTTGGACTGTTAATATTCCAGACACAAAAAACTATGATGTGATGATCTGTGTGAGAAAGGATTTATTTCTCCTGAAGTTAGAACCTACACTAGAGCTGTCAAGTTTGGTCCTTGAGATCTTCCATCCTGCAACATGTAGATGCAACCCCTTATCCAACACAGCTGAACCAAATGAATAGCTCATTATTACCAGGTTTCTGCAGAGCTGAATGACATGCAGAAGAGGCAATATTTTCATGTGTGTTGGGAAAGGGTGTCATCTAAAAGTTGTAAGGTGGTAGATATAGAGGACTGGACCTGGGCACACCTGACCTACAGAAACCCAACCAAGCCAGGTGTACAGAAAAGGCAGGACAGGAAGACACATTTTGGGTGATGTTAGTGGTACTCACAAATAAAGAACAAGATTCTTCAGCGACACGGTAGATGAGCTCCGCATGGTGGATGACTCGGTTTATAAGTTTCTCTTGGGAGATGGAAGAGCAGCGGACAAGGCTGGCTTGATCTTCTCTACAGTCTAACGGAGTGCTTACAGTAAGAAGACAGGGCCATAGCAATAGGACCCATAGAACTTGCTGCATGACTGAAGATGCATGACACACATTGAATAAATGTTCAAGACTAGATTTTAAATGAAAAAATATGCAATCCACAATAACGCAGTTGTAAACTTTAAAAAAAAACAGATTTAAACAATCATTAATATCATTTATCAGCAAATTCAACGAGGAAAGTAATTTTCTGAGGGGATATATTACCTGCTACGTGCATTCTGCCAGTATTCTTCAAGATGGTCTTGCTTTTTTGCCTGGCTAATGACTTTATAAAGCTTGAGAAGGCCATGAATAAAAAACAAAAGTCATTTTGGCTTTACGTGGTTTCCTGTAAAATGATACTTGTCTTCCCAAACCAAGAGATTACTTTTGTCATGCATTAAACAGAAATGGTGACCTTATATGGTGACCTTTCAAAATAGGAAGAGTGAAACAAATGTATTTATATATTATTTTAATATTTTTGTGCAATTCCAATTTCAGAAACTGTTTTCCAAGAATTCAAGGAATAATAAAAAAAAAAAAATATTTGAGAAAGAAGACTCAATTATTAAATTTGGGAAGGAAAACAATTCTTGCTTTTAGGCCGATGTATTTACAGTCATCCTAAAATCCATTCCATTTAAGAAAAGGCTGAATTTTACTATGGTGTTAAGTAACGGGAGACTAAAAATGTTTTAAAGTTTAAAAACTTTCCCATCTTTGAACGGGACATATAGATAAATTTAAGAACAACTGTATGTGATATGAATTTTGACATAAATAAAATTTATTTTAGATGCACCTAGAAAAAGCTGGGGAATATACAGTATAAGGCAGCAAGAAAAGTTTCACTATTAGAACTGAATAAAAAAGATCCCTGGAATAAAAAAAAATGAAAAAAAAGATTTTTCTCTACTCCTTTTTTAAAAGCACGAGTGTGCAAAAGCCATTATTTCATATACCTGAAGGTATGGTGTTCCTCATGTAAAGGTTGTGTTTAACTGACACATAGGAAAACACATATATCATAGTAGCCCCAGTCCACCCGAATTACAGTATAGGTAGGCGTACATGGCACCAGTAAATACTTCATTCCAGGGTTCTTCATGGTTTTCTTTCATTGCCCAGAGTTCTGTTCTTAAAATTACCTCTATACAGTATGCAATATTAATGGTGCATGAAATTTGAAGAATTCCTTGGATGGGTTGTCTGACATGATGATAAATCCATCTATTCACATATTTTAGATGCAAATCACCAAAACATTGGAACATTTTTAAAGGAACTTGTTGTACTTTAACCTTATCATCAAATAAGTAGAATCAAATAGATGATAACCGTTTCCCTCAATGACAACTTGAAAAGAGGAACTTCATGAAAAAGAAAACACTCAAGACATTTGAGCTCAAATGTTTATTACTTCAGTGAAGTATGTTTAAGGAGAAGCTTCAGATGGATAGGGGATCAAGATGTAGCAGCTGAAGGGTGTAGTGTTACTTAACTTGACGTCACAGAGACAGTTGCTATTTGAGAAAAGGGCAGCTTCTTTTCACATGTGTATGTCAGACTTTTACATATGAATGGCTGTCCTGTTTTGTCACCTTTCTTTTACTCCTCCACTTATTCCATCCCCAAAGGGGTGCTTGAGATTTTCTTACTTTAGCTTACTGCTACATAAAACCACTTTTGTGCAAACAATTTCAAAACATTAGAAATGGGATGAAATGCCAGATAAATAAAGTAAAAAATAACAAAACGACCTTTTTTAGATTTGATTCTTGGATAGAAAAGTTTTCTTTTTGGTTTTCTTTAAGCAAAACCAAAAGGGGAAGAATTCAAGTCATTGTTTTGTTAAATCATTGGTCAATGTAAGATTTCCTTTATTGCAGTGAATCAATTGGCATGTGATTTTATATTATAATATTATTATTATATACTTGCTTGTAGGATACTTATGAACCTTGAAAAAATAACATTGATGCTCAGCAGGAAAATAGCAAATTATGTAAATAAAAGAAAGGAATTTTCAAATGTGCAATATTATCCCTTCTTCCTTTTAAATACAATGTCTGCAACAACTTTCAGGGTGATTTAGCCCACATTGCAAATCTTCCTCATGTTTACCAGCGAGATTTGAAACAAACCCACTTACAACACATCTGATGGTTGCAAATGTTCATGAAAAAGGACATTGAGAAAGGTCGGGTGTTCCAATACTGCAGGCCTTTGTGATAGAGCCAGGCAAAGAGCCCTGGTTGGATATTCCTCTATCCTAATGTTTCACTTGGTTCTGTTTTTCTACAACTTTTAATTGCTTCATTTTCCTGCATGAATACACAAAGAGTCAGTTAGGCTTTTGATTTAAATGATAAGATAGATAAGATGTGCAAAAAATTTAATATAAATGGTTTAAATTGATTGATACTGATGCTTTTAATAACCACAGACTGAGACATTGCTATGAATCAGATACATATGTATGTATGTGTTTCTACTAAGACTCATCTGGACTTTCAATATTTGAAGATACTCTTTATGAATTACTAATGTGACATTGTCTTCATATCGGTAGTAGTTCTGATTCAGTAATTGGTGAAAGTTGCAGGTGAATGGCTGGTTTAATGTTCTCTAAAAAAACTACTAAATGAATTATGTAATAAAATAAATCAGACACTGCCAAAGGCTTTCACAAAGAAAGGTTTTGAGGAGGGATTTGAAGGCAACTGTGGATGAAATGTGCGTGATTTTATTGTTAAGTGGGCAAAACAGAAGAGAAACAAAGCCTGATCTGTTTTTGCCTAAAAATGATCATTTAGCCATGCACTCACACATCAGCTTGGTAAGGAGGGCACATATCAGGTCAATACAATTGTATTTGGGGGCACGGTAATTTAGGACAGTACGATTTTGGGAATAAAAACAAAACAAAATCTAACAAGGAATAAATGCAGAAAGACATGCAGAGGGGTGGTGTGCACACTGCCTTTTTTAATGAATTTAAATTCAGCATTTTCAGCAGCCAGAGGCAGTGCGGGGAGTCTTTACTGATAGGTTGAGTACAGTTTACTGCAGTTCTCAACGAAAGCAAAGATAAGAAAAAGCATGCCTAACTTTTTGCAAGTAGTTGAAAAACAGATCTATTTTTTGTCTTGGAAAAAAAAAAACAGGACTAAATACTGAGTAAAATTAATTGAGATTAAAACAAGTCTTGACAAGTCTTGAAACCTCTTGTTACACCGTATGAGCTCACCAGTCTAAAATTTAAATCTCAGTGAGAACATAACCAACTAAGAGCTAAATCCTTGTTTTAAGATAAAAATTCAGCACTTAAATCTATATATATATAAAAAAAGAAATCAAACAGGTTTTACTACATACATTCAGTAGTAAGTAATAGAACATGAACATTCTGAAATCAAAGTGCATGGTATTAAAATACTGCAGCGATCCATACATAATTGTAATATAAGTTTGTGTAGGTGGTTTAATGCAGAGCTAATTGATTACGTAATAGATGAGGGGGACAGGTATTATGGTTCTTATGGTGGCTGATCAACAGCAAAGCAGAATTATGTATGGTAATAGGACCAACTATGGAAATCCTTATCTGTGCATCCTAGTGGGAACATCTACACCAGAGATAATGACAAAGACTGTGTGAGATAAGACTGCAGGCAAAACTACAAATAGGGCACAATGTGAACATTTTGATTATTCCATGTCTGTAAAACAAGTGAGCTTATTTCAATCAACATCTGAACCCAGGAGTAGATTCTTTACTCTGCAATGATACAGATAAGTTTCCCGCCTTTAGACAAAATGTCATTTCCTTCAAAAATGTCAAGACTGTTATAGTCATTTGCTTTATTTCGGGGCTTTAGGAGGTTTCTAGAATCTAAATCAAATGTGGCATCTATCCTGATGACTGAAATATATTGTGATATTAGCTTGGGGTGTACATAAGTCTGCTGGCATGGGTTATAGCTGGGTGGGCTGTTGGGCCTTTTCAGGGTTTGTTTTCAGCTGAGTGACCAAAGTGAACAAAGTTTTTCGGCTTCTTCGATTCTACAAAATGACTGTAAATGTACACATTTTCTCATGATTTCATTACTATTTTTTAACACGGGTTAAGTCTAAGGTTTAATAAAATTAATCTGTAAATACCATTGTCTATTGTATGAATTAGTTTTAGGCATTTCTTTGCTTAAACAGGGTTTATCTAATGATCTGCAGTTCTCAACTCACAGCAGTTTGCATTTCTGAATTAAATCTATTATGCATGTCTGCCCTCAAGAACTTTGACCAAGCCTCTCATTAAAGATTCACATTGTGAATGCCAAATAATATAAACGGAACATAACCCCAGCTCAAACCAGGAATTGATTTTTTGCGTCACTGGAAGCTATCGAGTCCCAGAGGTCATTAGTAGATGAGACTGGCTTGATTTCTGCAGCAAATATTTTGAATCGCTGCCCAAAAAGGAATGTTGTGCTAATATAGGTCAGCATAAACTGATCCTATGATGTATAGAAAATGAACAAGTCAGACAAATGTATGTAGTCTTAATTAAATATTGTTTTACTTGGTTTGCTAAAACAACTAATTCTATTATAGCAGGCAGAATAAAAAATAAAAAAAAGATTTACTTACTATATATTACATTTTTTATTCATGGACCATGATCTAAGTGGACACAGTTGCATATTACATTTAGGAATGATCAAAAGGTTTCAACCTCAATATGCATGTGAACATACACCCAAGTGTTTTCGACATAAACCTCATTGCCAGTTTATTGTGGGGTCTGTACTCACTCCCACTACAACGGAAACATTTTAATCAGCAACGGACCTAATAAGCCTGTCTTTTGGGACTGCTCAAGTAAGCTGGAGCTCTTTGTGAGAACCCAAACATCCAACACAAAAAAGACCTCAGCTGTTTAAACCAATAAACTTTTTATTGCGAGGCAACAGTGCCACCACCACATCACCATGCAGTCCTTTCCTACACCAGTTTCAATCATGTTCTTACAGTCAATACATCATAAACTGATAGCCCATTGTAATAATTTTTAATGCCTGGTCTGCTGTAACTTGCCAACAAAAACAGAACCACTCTTTATTGCCTGTTATCCTTCACTGGCACTAAATAATTGGCCATACCAATGGCAACAAAATAGACAATTTTCTTTTTTTTTAAATAGCTTTTTTGATTGTCATTTCTTCACTCTCACAATACATCAATAAAGGGTATTTGGTTAAGGTCTGAGGTAGTAATTGAAAGGTACTTGATTAAGGTAAGTAACGCATATTTTGACATATTCTCCACCATATATTTTTTAAATAGATCATATCTCTTAGTAAACCATGCAGTTCTAAGATGTTTTGGGGCTACCTTCTTCTTTCAATGTCTTGGCAAAGCTTTAGTGATACAACTTTTGCTATTTATTGTTGTTGCACTCCATTATTTTCACAATCTTATCTATAATATATGTACAATACATATGCTTGAAGTTGGGCTGTTGTATAAAACATAAATACAAAAAATGTATACATTGATTTGCAAATGCTTTCTGATCCATAGTTGAAGGAATAAACTACAACGACAATCTGTTCAAATTGAAAAACGGTTTTGTTACTTAAAAAATAAATAAATAAATAAATAAAACTTTCATTCACTTACTTTAAATTTCATACCTGCAATGCCTTCCAAATGATGCCACACCTTTTAAAAGGGTCAGTAATGACACTCGCTATTCTGTTCCCAGTTAACCATTTCCACTGTAAATTAGGGCGTTAAAAGGGTTTTAGGAGCATATGAGTTTTCTTACAGTACCAACGGTAGGCAGCAATTTAAAAACATTTTTTAAAGAAACATATCAATGTTATTAGTTTGAACATTAAATGTCTTCTTTTTTAGTATATTAAATACCTTAAAAACCAATTTCAAAATATTGTATCATGTTTTTAAAATGACACTTTCCATGATGTTCCAACTACTGGAAATGTGGTTGCAAAGCAGTTGATATTATTTTGTTGACTGTTTTCACTGATACGTCCTTATTATTAAACGGTGAACATTTTTAGGATTTAAATAATGTTTTTTCTTAATCTCATTTTGTAGGAAATCTTTCCACATAATAAAATCAGAAACACTGATCACATTGTGTGAACTCTTTATAGGCATTATACCAAAATTCATCGCTGGTATGACCTTTTACATCGTCAGAATGTGCTCTTTACCTCTTTAGTCGATTTGTCTCAATACTATATTTTTATTCAGAACTGGATTTATTAAAATACATTAGCAGTCCCTAAAACTCTACCTTTGGGGTGTCATAAATACTCATTTAAATGCAGTTCAAATCACCTTTTTGATACAGAAGCTCTTAACTATGTCTCCTAGACCCCTGTAGTAAATCTGTCTTCTTTGAGATAGTAGCTCTACTGTAACACATTGTTACAGTTGGGATGTTTTTTTAATGCATTTTCAAACATTTGGCTTTAAAAGTAGCAATCAGCCTCAAAAAATGAAAGACAAATAGTCTGCTGATCCCCAAACATAAAACAAAAAAAAAACTAAACACACATATACATGCACGGAGAGTGAGAGAGAGAGAGAAAGCGAGAGAGAAAAGGAAAAGAAAAACAAGACAGGGGAAAATGCCAAAATGAAGAACAACAAAATAGTGAAGTTGTTGTATTTCTTCCTTGGTATTTAGCACATAATAAGTTTAGATAATCATATTGTATTATATTATATATTCCCCCAAAGACAAGACACTTTTGACAAAAGATAAATACTACATTGGCATATAAAGAAGCTTCCTAAACTTTGACATGTTTAATAGTTGTTCCCTGGAATACTCTCAGCTCCCAGAGGACTCATTTGTCATGTTTAAAACTACTAAGCAGCTTGATTTAAGTAATACATGTTAACAGGACATTTATATCTTTAACTTTTAGCTCTTTTTACCTTTTTAACGTTATCCAGTTTGTTATTTTGTTAGATTTATTTACTCTTAATATTTTCTTTATTATACTTGTTTTTGGTAATCATGTTTAACATCACATTCAGTTTCTTTTCTATATTCGACCAACATCTTACTTCTTAGGAAAGTTTATATGTGGAACATAAAGGGGAATAAAGTAATATTTATTTTTAGGAAAGGCATAAATTAGGTGCATCAAATGGGAAAAAATATGTGAGGAATTTCATTTGCACCAGTTTTCATTCTAATTTAAAAGTAGGTTAAAAAAAAAACCTGAACCCAAATGCCTATGCAGTGTTACATCTGGCACCTATCATTAATTGTGTTATAACACATAGCAGCAGTCTTTTGATAAAGGGAGCACATGGATATGCATGAGGCAGCACAGTGACATAGTGGTTAGCACTGCAGCCTCACAACAAGAAGTAGCGTATACAGTGGCCAATCTGTGTGGAGTACCTCTTGCATCTTCTGATTGACACATTCCATGAAAAAAGCATAACTTTTTTCAAACTTCCATTTTACTGTCCCTTAGTGTATGATTAGAATACAGTTTTCAGTTTTCAGCTACTATACCAAATAACTAATGGTGTCCAGTCTTGCTCTGTTTTAGGCATTGGAAAATCAACCACAAGATTGTCATTGATTCCTAAAAGTGAGATATTATGCAAAATGAGTTTTTTACATGTTTTTTTTTTCTGTATTTTATCCTGTATATGAGACCCAAAAGATGGAAAATCAGCCTCTCTTATTTGCTCCCTCCATGTTTTACGGCATATTAAGCCACTGACTCTGCAGTCTTTCTGTTTGTGACCTCAAGAAGATAGTAAAGATCACCATTGGCCTATTCGCCATGCTCTGACTCCTCTGCTCTAACTTTTACCCTCAAAGTTGTCTGAATCCTCCTCTTCTTGATCTTCTTCATCATAGATCTCAATGGTAAATGGACTGTTTACAAAACACTCTTTTAGTCACCTTAAACCACTCAAGGTGATTTAACACCACATGTCACATCTAGCTCATACAGCACTTCTGCTTTACTAAATGCTACACGTTTACTCTCCAGTAGACAGATAAATAGCAAGGCATCATGGGATTCTTGCCCAAAGATACATGTAGTCAGAATTCAAACTGCCAACTTTCAGTTTGGTAAACAATTGCTTTTACTCCTGAGCTGCAGCAAACAAGACTTTACTTATGAGTTCCCTTCAACAGTTCCTTGCAAGACTATCTGTACTCTTTTTTTTTCAAGTGAGAAAATACAGAAGCAACTTTATGATACCCATAAATATAATTTTTGTAAGTTTTTTATATTGTTCTAATTAAAAAAGTAATAGCTGAAGACTAAATTTGAATGAGAAAAGTATTATGTACTTACTTTTTCTATTCACATAAAATATCCTTTGGATGTCATTTTCTCTAAAAAAAAGGAACAGAAAGTTCCCAAAGTCCCATGTAGTACATGAAGTTCATATACAGTGATCTCTCGCTATATTGCGCTTCACCTATCGTGGCTTCGCTGCTTCGCTGATTTTTTTTTTACTGTACTGTAGCTAATTGAAAGTGGCATGTACGTTTATAAAAATCTTCTTGCTCAGAAAAAGAAAAGAAAGAGTGCCAACAACTAACAATGTTCTTCTCTTGGAGAAAGACCCCTGCGGCGCCTTCAGTAGAAAAAGACGCTACAGCATAGCAGAGTCAGAGGCGCAGTTGGACGGACTGCAAAACACGCGACAATCTTTCCTACCTCGTATTCATTACTATTTAAAAAATATTGTTTTACAACACTGTTCGTCTCTGTGTGT
>JBAMIG010000009.1:21207136-21232060 GCA_037177335.1 Kiunga ballochi | reverse complement strand
CCTGGTGAGGTGTTCCGGGCACGTCCCTGTGGGAGGGGGCCTCAGGGGAGACCCAGGACACGCTGGACTGATTACATCTGGCAGCTGGCCTGGTAACGTCTCAGGGTCTCCCCAGATGAGCTGGTGAATGTGGCTGGGGAGAGGGAAGTCTGAGCTTCCCTCTTTAGGCTGCTGCCCCCGCAACGCGACCTCGGATAAGCGGCAGAAAATGGATGGATGGATTATGTGAGTTGATTAAATAAGGAATAAAGTAAAAGGCATGCTTGTACGGTAGGTGTCATATCTTTATATTTTGCTTCCAAGAAGTCTAATGTTTGTTCGATCATTCAACGTGCTATTTAGCACTAGGTGTTGATTTGTACATTTGTACACCCCTACAAAAGAGTGTGTGCACAATATAGGACACTATGAAGTGCAAATGGTGCACAATCGAAAACAGCCAGACTCTTCAATTTGTAGGGCGCTAGAAGCAGGTCAAGATGTTTGCCTGGTGGAAACCATACACACTAAGGACCTGTGCCATTGTTCCTTTTGCCATCTATCTGATGGTCCTAAGGCACAGAAAAACTCATAGGTTATTCCTTTATGGCAGTGTTTCTCAATCCTAATACCTAAGGAGCACCGCCCTGCATGTTTTAGACTTAACTCAATTTTTACACACCTGACTTTTGAACACACACTCATACAGAGAATATGGCGAGCGGTTTTATGAACCTGAATCATTTGTGATGGAATTGGAAGGAACACACTGAGAAGTGGTCCCTGGGGATTGAGAAAGTTTTTTGTCACAGAATCCCAATTTTGGCTAAATTAAAGAAAATAACATGAATGTACCATGAAACTGCTTGCCCCTAACTCCATTTCCGGATTTACACACATGCATTACACATGTAACTACTGCATATTTGTGTGGCACCCTGCCTCTGAGGAACTGCATCAGCAACAGCATCTATCTTGTTAAAGGTAAAAAGGGCAGAGCAGGCGTTGTGCTGTCAGCTTATTTTTCCCAAACCATAAATTCAGTGCATAAAACCTACTGGAGTATAACTCTTAAAGGGAAAAGTACATTTTCTTTGCAGCCTGCAGGATTATGCTCTGGCAGGCAGCATGATTTAGAGTGTCAATAAATGTTCAAAGTAAACTTCTCTTTTACTACCAAGATGGAAAGATTAAGCTACATTTAACATTTATGTTTGCATTACAAAGTAAACAAGAAATACGCAAGGCAGCCACAAACATTTCTTTTTTTATTTGGCATTTACTGTAAATAGGTGTTTTAGCTTATTTGATGCTAGAGCTGTTTCCCAGTCATTTTGATTGTTGGCAAAAAATTAAAAGTTAACTTTGTTTTATTACCGTTGTATTCAAGGTGACATTAAAACATAGAAGCAGCCTTCAGCTTCTGGAACTTACTGGAACTTTTGATTAGAGGTATATAATGGATTTTACTGTTGTGAACTCACTTGTCTCTGTCCAACAGTGTAATAGATTATTTGCAGTATGATGTCAGCTGAAGTGATAGAGTGTTATCAGTCGTTTGTGACCTGCGATCAATCACCACATTCAATTTGAAGTTGATGGCTGGGGAGGGGCCAGTGAACTAACAACGAGACAAGGTAAATTTAGGACACCTGCTGGCTGAATACAGATGACCTCAAGAGGATAATGTTGGAATCAATGTTGAGATAACAACTATAGATTGTTTCTACCACCATGGGAGGAGTGGTCAGTCGAGGCTTGCTTTTGCCTTATTGAATGCCAATATACAGTTTGAATTGTGACTCTGACATTTTTTTGTTTCCTCCCCATTTCCCCTAGCTTGCAACTAATAATGATTTTCATTTTGGCATTACAACTCTGTGTGTGTCATGCAAAGAACTTGTGTGAGGATACTTTTTGTCCCTTTACAGAAAAGTAAAAAGCAATCAGTGAATGCATATCTTGTAGCGCTCTTAAATTGAGGTAATGAAAAGTGTGGCAAGAAGATGGAGTGCCATGAGAAGACCCGGAAGGACTTTATCGACCTCGTGACATCCGTCGCTTTCTCTTTGTCTCTTTAACTCTGTTACCGTTTCTTCTGTCGAACTTTCTCCAACATCGCGTCTGTCTGCTTCTCGTCCTCTCCAGCAGAGCACAGTGTAATCTCCCGCTCCCCTGTGGGTGCGGGGAGTAAATCAGCACAGCTGGATCACAAGCATCAATCTCAGCCAGCCCCCGGGATGGGCCACTTGTGAGCCCGCGGGGAGGCATTTCCTCTTCATTTCAAATGAGAGACAAATGTTGCAGGGAGAAAGCAACCCTGCTCAGTTGGATCGGGGGGATGGGTGGATAGTTGTGGCGGGTGATGTGCAGAAGGAGGGAGTGGGCAGGCAGGCAATGGAGGTGGTGGTGGGAGTGAGGGATAGAAGATTGGCATAGAGTAAAAGTGACAGAGTGTGGAGAGGAGAAAAGTGGGTGAAACAAAGGAGAGTATGCACATGGCAGAGAAAATGTGCAGTCAGCACAAAGTGGAAAAAAGTGTCAGTGGGGTATGGAGGGTTTACTCATTTCCAGGGCAGAAGATTTAAAAAAAAAAAACATTGAAATTGTACTGTCAATGAGTAATTCACCTTTATGGCAAGAGAGATTTTAATATGTGATAGAGTGGTGCATTTTGCAGCAGATTGAGAGGAAAATGATTTCCTTCAAAGGAGAGAAGAGAGAGGCATGGAGGAAACCAATTGAATCCATGTGTAGCACGGAGCTTCAGAAAATGACACTGCTCTTCAGCAAAAACTACTTCAATGTGAGAATAAAACCATCTAAGATATGAATGATTTGGTTAACCAAATTAAGTGATATATTGCATTTTAAAGGTAAACTACTGTATCTTATGTCTGCATAAATATGTAGAGCCTTCTCTATTTAGTGTTTCACAATGTGACATTTAGTAAGAATCGAGATTATGTATATCTGTAAAGAACGTTTTAGGTTATTTATGACAGATTACCTCACTTTCTTGTGTTATCATTTAGAAAAAGGAGACACCAAAAGAATTGCTGCAATTTTGGGTGCACCCTGGATAGGTCACCAGTTTATCACAACCGACACTGTGAAATACATATAACCTCATATGCTTACTCCGAGGCTCACACACATTACATGTTACTCTACATGGAAGCCAAACATATAACAATATGTAAATTGTAATGCTGTGACCACACCTCTGTGCACCCATCACCATCCGTTAACATTTTTACTATTTGCCAATAGGTAGACATGAAAAACTATCCTCTCGTTGCCCACATTAGCTATTCTACAGCATTTAGTGTTTTGCAAAGGATACAGTCATTTTCTTAGGACTCACTTGAACTTCCATCTCAAAAAGAGCATTCTTTAGCATCAGTTCTCAAAGATCAGGTTATTGTATTGCTTAGCTTTTACTATGGAACAAGAACTTTTTTCATTAAAGCAGTTCCAATAATAGGCCTACTTAGATCAAATATGCAAAAATGTATTCTTTCATTTTTCATTACTGGAGTCTCGCATTTTCTCTCCCCTGAGAGCAGAGAAGAGGTGAAACTGACAGTCTTGGTCAGATGTGGAAGTGTGCAGTGGTGTTTAAATGCCAGATGATTCTGGATATAGCAGGTGGCAGGATTTAGACAAGTCTGTCTTCTCTCTCTAAAATTAAACCTTGCTGATGTGACTTCTTCTCATAAGATAAATTAATATCAAACATCACTTTTTCTGCATAAATATACTGGTCATTTAAACAGGTATATAATTGTTTGCCCAATTTTAACATAAACATCCTCATCAATGGCCAGAATTCTAAACCACAATAAGTCATTTGCTGTACACTTCACTATGCCGTCATGGATTTGAGAAAACTTAGAAAATAAATAGGTAAATAGTGTTCAATCAAAACTGCCACCAGGGTGGTAATTTCACTGATTACATGCAATATTTTGGTAAGTTGTGAAGCAATCAGTCTGATTGCAGTACACACGTAAACATTGTAGTGAACTTGGGTATAATGCTACATAATGGATGCAATAGTAACTGTTGAGGATCACAGGATTTAACAAGGTAAAGTATTTTGATGTCCCAGAAACTGTCTCACTTAGCTACGTTTCATGTGAAGAGACAATACATCAACATCAAAATACAAGGACCAATTCTTCATACTGACCGTGTCTCAATGTGTTTGTTAACTACCACACACTGTTTTTATTTATTTATTTTTAAGACATTGGTTGAGATTAGTTAAATAAACATTTCACTCTTTTCCTTGTCCTTTTATTTATTTACTTTTCCTCTAACTTCTGAGCCTCTGAAGGGATTTTTGATTTTTCCACAACTTCAGTCTTTTTACTCGACACGCAAGTAACCTCTTCAGACACATTTTATGGACATTGACTTAAATTATCTTCTGCTTGATTGCTATGACTACAACTTCAATCCAGCTGATGAGAAGATGAAGCCTGGAAGCTACTAATGAACCTACAGTGACAGACATCTCTATCAGATCTTATTAAGTGCTAGAACAAATTACCCACCATTTTGAGCGTCCACACCTCTGATCCAAACCAAAACCAGTACACAGGTTGTTACAAAAAGGAGAAAAAACACTATTTGTCAATTAAATTTGGATTTTAATTCACTTATTTATTCCATACTAGTATTATTTATTTTATTTAAACATGTTCTCAAGTTACAATTAACAGTCACTAAATGTCCATACCGTCACTTATGGTGAAGAGCTGTGGATTGTGACTGAAATATTAAGATACCGAGTACAGGTGGCCAAAAGGAGTTTCCTCTGAAGAGTGGTCGATGTCTCCCTTAGAGATAGGGTGAGAAGCTTGGCCATCCAGGAGGAGCTCAGAGTAGACCCGCTGCTCCTCCACATGGAGAGGAGCCAGATGAGGTGACTCGGGCATCTGGTTAGGATGCCTCCTGGAGACCTTCGTGGTGAGGTGTTCTAAGCACGTCCCTGTGGGAGGAGGCCCTGGGGGAGAACCAGGACATGCTGAATGGACCGAATACATCTAGTCTAGCGGCTGGCCTGAGAATGTTTGAGAATTTCTCCCGATGAGCTGGTAGTTGAGGCTGGGGAGAGAGAAGCCTGGGCTTCCCTCCTTAGGCTGCTGCTCCCGCGACCCGAATTAGATTAAGCAGTAAAAATGGATGGATGTCTGAATGTTAAAACTTATGGATCTCTTAATATACTGATTAAACATTTGCCAAATGTACTCAATGATATTACCTTGAGTAAAAAAAAAACAATAATATGTGCCAAGTTATTAGAACGGAATGGCTGCGGTTGGTTCTATTATGTTGTCCCCATTGTATCTCCAGCATGCAAGCATGAAAGGCATGACGAGATAACAGACTTTTCATTAGTTGTTGCTAATTTTAGCACTCTAATAAAGGCATGTCAATAAATAATTTAAACTAATAGATATTCCTCTCATAACATTGTACATTGTATTCTAAAACTTCAGTAGACTTTGTCTAGAAAATGATAATGTTACAATCAATTTTTACCACAAGGAAACACTATTTTGCAGATGTCCATTTTGAAATGCTTGTGATTTTATTTTTAATATTTGTTGACATTCAATAATTAACAATACCTGTAATTATTTTGAATATTTAGCCCTTACTTGTCAAGGGATGTAAAAGAATAATGGTTTAATTTTCAAAGTAATAGTATTCTCCAAATAACTCATGTTTAAGCAAAAAGTTGTAGGCTGGCAATAAACTTTTAATGTTATTTGCTCTTTTATAAACGTGGATTCACACATTTGGTCACACTGTATAGTGCTTCCATTATTGCATTGTGAGAGCTTCTGTCTAATTTCCCAGTTGGCAACACAAAATAAGCTACTTCAGAATTCCATTTATACAGTAGCACCCAAAATATAAATCATATATTTTAATATGAAGCTACTATACAACAAAAATAACAACAAAATCTGTTTTTTCAGGTGCTTCTAAATTGTGCAGTGTCTTCTTCAATTGACTGGCACTTGAAATATAACATTTAATAATATATAATGGAAAACAACCAAAGAAACTAGAACAATCATTTAAAAAAAATTAAACCTAAAAAAAATATTTTATTTTAATTTTGATTTGAAAGACAGAAATGAAAAGTAGCAGGTCTGTAGCTACTTTAACAAGAAATTGTCAATTTGTCACTGAGTTGCACCACAAGACAAACAATGAGAGGAGCTTGGTTAAGATGGGTTTAAGGATATTACATGGGTAAATACCTATCTTTTAATCAAAGTCCTGAATCAGTCAATGGATGATCAATTTGGCTGAATAAGAGCCTCAATATTTATAGATTGTCATTGCAAGTCTAAATCTGCTCAGTGCTCATGCTTGGATCACATGTGTACACTAAAATACACTGAGACATTTTGGTGGTAAAGTATTTCCTGTGGAATGTGAAAATGTTGACCACAGTGGTTGTGAGTGCTAAAACACAGGAGTCATCTCGTTGTTTTATAGCCTTTTCTGTCTAAATCAATTGTCCATGGTTTTACTTTTTCTTTCATTTACTTTCAACTTTTAAGCGGCTCTTCTCACCTTATGTTTTGCCTTACAATTATATATTTAATGCTCTTAATAGTATTTATTGGAAAAGACAATAGTCTTTTCAAGATTACCTCTACAAGTAGCAAACCTATTGAGCAAAAAATCCCACATAAAATCTTGTTCTTATATTCAGTTCTATCCAAATATTTTAATGTTTTTTTTTTTTTACTTTAGACTTTAGTTTAAACTTTATATTTTAGAGGTAAATGAATGTGTGTGTGTGTATATTATGTCCTACCATCCCATTCTGGAACTCATTCTGGGTGTTTTAATAATAGAGCAGCAGTGAGCCTTAGGTTACGCCTCAATATCAACCAAATGACGCAAGTGCATGGATCTGTGACACTTATCAGTCACTCACCAAAGTCTATCTTCTTTTGTGAGGAAGTTCATTCTTCCCTTTTTGAAGCTCTCTCAAAAGAGCTGAAACACCTCAGCAACACTGCCAAAGGACATGTTGACAAATCACACAAAGAGCACACCTGTACGTGGGAGATTAGACTTCAAACCGGAGCAAACACTGAAAGGGTAAAAGTAAGCAAACATGAGGCAAAGCCATAACAGCAACATAAGGTGCCTTTCAGAAATCTGGAAGTTTCAAGCACATGGACTCACATAATGTGCAATAAATCAATTTAAAATGTCACAGTGTCATTTATTATATTTTCCTATTCATCATCTCCCTGGACTGAACAGTACAGGGAACAATATGGCCACCATTACCAATGAATTTCATTGATTGGTTATTTTTTGTTCCTTTACGAAGCCAACCTTAGAAGCTGGCTTGTCAAAGAAGGAATCAGTACTTCAGGAGCTAAGCTAGAATAGTGCTTAATGTTCTTTGCAAATAATATTAGTCATTCTTTGGAAAAGTTGTCATAAATACCTGTTAGTATTAAATACTAATTGGAGCCCCTATAGTATCCCTTAGTTATCCTGAAGCCTTGTCAAAACAGAATCCTTAGTCAGTGTAATCTATTGCAAGGTTTTGAGGGCCCTCAAAGGAATCACAACAGAACAAGCTGCAGGTTTAAAACCTGATTTAATCATCTGGTACAATCTGTGAATGAACAGTCACTTTTATTAGAAGGGGCCCAAAGCAAAAAAAGCATATTAAGAAACATTACATATCTCTTTTATAAATACATTTTATTGCCATGGCTACATCTCAGTAAAACATATCCTCCAAAAAGCTCTCCATTAAACAGTTCCCCAAAGAGATCAAACTCTACTTCTCTGACTGATATTTACCAGTTACCCAATTATTTTTAGCATGCTGTCAATACGTGCTACACACACCCACGTACCAGGAGACACGGTTGTGGAGGGTGTTTGATTGCGGCCTTAATACAGAAACCTTTGCATCAGATGCAACAGCTGTCAAAGGAGCAGTTCCCTTCATTAGCAGTCCTACCAGAGTGTTCCAGCAGCTCTGCACCAAAAGCCAAGAGTTGTGCTGAAAAATGCTCTAATCTTACAGCATGGAATGATGGGAAGAGAAAAAGAAATAGAAGATTTGGAAAGGATTTACGCAGGGAAAAGATTAGAAACCCATATCGGCCTTATCGTGCAGCCTCCACACTGGGGAGTTGAATGAAGCAGCTGTCAAATTTGAAACATACAAAAGCAGTAATCCTACAGTAAACAGAATGCTGGGTTTTAAATACAGCAAAATCCAGAGAGGGAGAGAGTGAGACACAGAGAGCAAGCAAGCAAAGAATCTATCAGTGTCTAAACAGGCTGCCTATTAAGAGAGCACTCTGCCGGGGTCTTTCAGTACATGGGCCTAACTGTCAGCACTGGCAGAGGAGAGCTGGCCACATGGGGAGTGGGTGAGATTGAGAGTGTGTGAAGACGCTGACAAATTCACAGACAGAACAGGGCATTTGGAGAGTGTTGGTGTGTCATTCTGAAAGGCAGAAGGGTCTATGGTCAAGAGAAGAAGGGAGGTTTACATGGTTTAACAGTGGAGATTAGGGTGACACTCAGCTCCCACTGTGACCCCAAAATGTTTGTTTTTTTCATTTTTTCTTCACAAAAATGGCTAAATAGGTGTTATCTGTGTGGCAGAATGGTAGAGGCTTTATTTTAAGTATGCAAGCAAACATGAGGCTGGCTTGTCCCTGTAGAAATGGTATTTAAAAAGGGTGTGAAGGATGAGATGTGTATGAAAGCACCTATTTGATCATTTATGCATAAAAAGTCAAACATAGTTGATGGTAATTTTCCAATCCTTTCAATTATGAAGATGTAAATGAGACTATGCTGCCCTCCATGCCCTTAGCAGGATAAACCAGTAAAAAAAAAAAAAAAAAAAAAAACAGAAATACATTAAGTATAGTGGTTATTTTTTCCATACTTGATAAACTGTTCATCTTTTTCATCTTTAATATTTTACACTTTGTGACTCATCACCTTGTGATAATATCAATGATTTTGAGGCACAGATACTAAAAGCATGAATATTAAAAATGCTAAAATGCTCATAATATTATGCAGTTTTTCTAACTAGTTTCCCAGGTCCTTGGCTCTAAGCACTATAGTAACTGCTTCAATATAAGGAACACTTTTACAACTTTTATTTGAAATAGCCAGAAGTAAAGAGAAAAAAATAAAAATAAAACAAGAAAAGACCAAGGAAAACAAAAACTGAATATTATTGACAAATAAAGCAGAAATTCAAATGACTTTTTACTGTAACTAAAGCTTAAACTATTGATCAGAGAAAATACACATCATGGTTTAAATGTGCACATTTCTGACATCTTTAGGAGATGTTCCAGAGCATTGGCAGGTGAGAACATAAATGCCTACAGCATTCATTCAAAAGCTCTTGTGGAAGTGTTTCATCCCATCTTTTAGTAAAAGTAAAAAGCTGCCGCAGGTTGGAAGAGTATGTGAACATAGTAGTAAATTTCCTGTAAGCGTTTAAGTTAAACTTCTAGTGAGAATTATTGCTATTTTATATTTTTCTGCTGACCTGTATTTAGCATTCCAATGGCACATTGATATTCCGGCCATAGCATTATTATAATCCCAAAAATCAGTCATGAGGCGCCCTCATCCATCATATGACATTGTGTTAAAAAAGGTTTTCACACTACATATTTTGACAACGCCCTGCCTCTTGGGCACTCTAAACAGATGTATCCCCTCACACCCTTCTCACATTTCACACTGTGAGAGCACATCTCCAGCAGAAAATCTCCTGCTGTGAAGAACTGCAGAAACAGTCCAGACCAAATTGCCTGTGCATTCTCCTGAACATCTTCCGTGTTCAACACTAAAGAAAACACAGGCAGTCTTAAGTCTGCATATCCCACCAGACAAACAACCTTTGAAACCCACATAACCTCCTTACAAAGGGTTACAAAAATACACTCAGGTAGGAATCACACAGAGGTCTACAATTTAGAATTCCCGACACTCCTTCTACAACAGTGCCTCGTACATTTTAATGTAATTTTGTTGGTGACTGGTGGGTTGCAGGAGCAATTACAAAGGACACCTCCTGTGCGTTGCTTAGAAAAAAACTCTGTATTTACCACTTCTAAACTTAAAAAACAAATAAATGTGTATGTGAATTTCACATTAATTTCCTGGTACGAAAATAAAAGTGCAAAGAGTGAAGTACTTGTTTGCTGCACAGAAAAAAACAAATGTGTTTTCATCATTGGGCATAATTTGAATGCAAGCCTTTTTTGTAATGTATGCATGGTATATACCCAATTATGGCATATTCCAGGAGATATGCTTTCATTATGCAAAGTTAAAATGAAACAACACTATCATTATAGAGACCATTTTTTATAAAGCTCACTGAAGAGCTAAAAAAGAAACCAGCAATCAAACTTAGCATGCTAAGTACTAAAGATACTAAGCTTACCTCCTGCACAAGTAGAATATTAAGTTGTGATCAAACTTGGTGACCCTTTGAAGAAACAAACTCTACCTCATGCCTCTGCCGGAATTAAAGCATTTTGCTCATGGAGCACAATCCGAGTTTCCTCGGCATGCACGTATAAAAATGCCTCCGAACCACTGATATGAAAGACATATTTGTGGGTCTAATGGGGCTGTGGCCCAGCTGTGTCAAAACAGCCCCTGGAAAAATTGCTGTGTGGTTTTTCCATGATTACTGAACAGGTCATTTATATATGCATATTCAGCAGCCTGTTTGATACCCCCTCTCGACTTCTTTGGACGCTTGCTTTTAAAGCAGCCATATACTGCTTGGTATGCAACCCACACAGGCTCTCCTTCAGGGCATCATCAGTGGAGGCTGAAGTCTGATGAGGAAAAAGAGAGGGTGAAGAGAGAGAGAGGGAGAAAATGAAAAAGAAAATTCTTTACACAGCGAACCAGAAAAGGCACAGCATTTGTGAAAGTCGGCCATGTTTTGACCACAGTGTTTTGATTTGAACCATGACTGAAAGTCTGTTGTGCTTTGATCTCCCACCACACCAATTCAGACATCGATTGCAAATGAACTTCTGCCACCAAACTTCCTGGCAACTCTTTTCACAAGACAGTGTAGGTGTGTGCTTTATGAAAAGCTTAAACAGTAAAAATAAGCACTTTTGTTGCATTTATGCTTCATAACTTCTCCTTGTAACTCCTGTGGGAAATAAAGCAAGTTGATTTGCCATTCCTGAGCCAGAGCCTTAATTATGCACTAAGTCATGCCTGGCACAAAATTTTCATCTCCTTCTGCCATATTTGGCTGACACCTTGTGCTCTGCGTGAGGATTGGATGCAGAGTGGGTGCAGTTTGGGCTTGGCCCTTGATGATTTGTCTCTCCCATCAGCCCTGATGAGTGAAATTTGAGGTCATTGCTGTGCCTGTTTATAGCCCCTAATAGCAAATGTAAAGGGGAAAAACCCAGAACAGCTTCAAAGGCTATGCATGTATAATGACATACTGAACTAATAAAAGAAGTCAATCTGTTTTGTAAATCCCACTTGCACAATTTTAGAATTAAAGGAGAATTATATTGGAGAAACGATAGAAAAATGAGAAGGGGAAGAAAGAAATGAGATTGCCTCTCATTGCCACAAGCTTTCCAAAATATAAATCTTTTTTTTTTTACTTCTTTTTCTTTTTTCTCCCTCTCTCGCTCTCTGAGCTTATTGGTATCTTATTAGATATGTCTCTACCATACAAAGTTATTGTGTAGGGAGTCTTTTTGAGGCCAAATCCCAGCAAAGCCTGTAATAATCTGTCATTTGAGGGAGATGCCCCATACAGACAAGGACCCCCCTAATCCACATTGATCAATAGCAGACAGGCTGGCTACTTTTCCAGCTCTCTCTGCCCCATCCACCCTGTGACAGTAGCATACTTTATAGCTTGTGGGTCTCTCTCTCTGGTACAAATCACTTTGTCAAAGTCCTGGTAGGCCATCATGAGGTTAATGAGTGGGATAATAATATTATGGTTAATATATGACTTTCAGATACAGGTCAGTGAAAGTGATTAGAGAGACATCACATACACCAGAGCCAACCAGCATCACTTAAACTCATATTTATCTTTAATGCAATACACATTTTAGGTCCACGTTTCAACAAACATCTGTCTGAAGTTGGTTCCTTATGTGAGCAAGCAAGAAGATGTTTTATCCAACGTATTTGGATAAAAGAGGAAGACAAATACTTTCACTTTCTGTCTTATATTTTGCTTCTGTCTGATAGAATCAGATCTTTCCCTGTTCTTGTCCTTTCATTTATTTCAGCTTTAGGGCAGAACGGATAGTGCGCTGCAAAAAATGTGGACTTGAAATTAATGTATGATGGCAATTGGGATCATTAGATTACTTGGGATCACTCCTAGATTATAAACTCAGACGACTGGCTGTCGTCTCTCAGACGAGAGACCATTGGTATTTTGGCCTCTAATATGTCATCTCCCGGGATGTCCAAGCCAATCACGACTCTAATAAAGGAGGTAAAAGTGAGAAACACAGGATATTGTTCCTTCAGGCTGGTTACCCAGCCTTATAAATCAGTTTCTTGGTGAATAAAGACGCATGTCAAGAGCTCAAAACTATGGGTTAAAAGATGATTTGTGACACATCTCATACTTCTACATTATTAAAAGTGATGATGATACTGAGATGAAATAGAGGATGTAGCTAATTGTAGCATTAAAGGAGAAAATTCTCATTATGTTGCAAAATAATAATTTCCTATTTCCTCCATGTTATTGTTTTTATTTCATCCTGCAAAAATGAACTTTTTTTTTTAATAAATAAAGATGAACTTTTGGGATATAATGTACAAAATAAATATTCACATCAAGCCACGGTGTGGATACACATATTGTAGCGTGAAAATTGAGCAGTAATATGTCTCTACTGCTTACTTCTGACAAACAGTAGCCATTAACATTGCTTGTTTTCATTTATATTAAAGACATATGCAAGAACCAGATCTTTTGAAGGTAGTCGCCATCTCATTGTGTGTACGTGTGCTCTGCACTTGGATTAGAAATTCCCAATGGTTGAAATGTACCGAGTTTCTTCATGTGAGGCATCAATTCAACTGATGTGACCACAGAGTAGTCATAGTGATATACAGCAATTTTAGAAAGTAGAATATTATGTGCAAATGTGGGATACTTTTACCAAAACCGTGTATTTATTATCCTCCAGTAATGAAATGCTAATTATGCCCTCCAGATATATCATATACAACCCCTGGCAAAATGATGGAATCAACACTTTTGGATGATGTTCATTTCACTATTTTCTTTTATCTACTTAATTAAACAAATCAAAGGTATGACAGAAAATATTTAATTCAGCAGACAAACATTCATGCTTTTCCCCTCGTTTTTAACACAAAAATGAAGGGAAAATATATCCCCGCCCATTTTGCATTTATAAAAAAAAAGCAAGTTTTAAATTGCAAATTTATATGCATCAAAAATTTATAATTGCAGATCTTAGTTAACTGCAATAGTTAACTAAATAAGTAAATAAAGTATGACCCTGTGTTGGTGGAAGCAGTTGAAAGGGTTATAAGGCTCATTTTAGGAATAATTGAACTTAAGCTGTAGGAAAAATATGCTGGGTGTGTCTTTAAAAGTTGGAC
This sequence comes from Kiunga ballochi, assembly GCA_037177335.1. Lineage (NCBI taxonomy): Eukaryota > Metazoa > Chordata > Actinopteri > Atheriniformes > Pseudomugilidae > Kiunga > Kiunga ballochi. Next base: position 21,218,374 of record JBAMIG010000009.1, on the reverse strand, counting down.
AAACAAAATAGAAAGGTTGTGAAAGAGGAATAGTACTAATAAATAGTCATTAAAAAACACAGCAGATCCAATGAACCATACAGTGTGAGGCATACTGGCTTGAATGAAATGTATAAATATGAATTATCAGACAGTGTTATGATTTGATGTTTATCTTTTTTTTGCCATTTCCGTAAACTCTTCCATAACCAAACTTTGTTTAGTGGTTAGAAATAAATAGTTGATGGAAAAAAAAAATATTGTTTTAGATAAATAGATTGTGTTAGCACTATGTGATGTCAGGTCAACATCAATTTCAGGGACAGGGCGGTAAAGTTTTATCAACAGAAAATATGTCAACCTTTAATTTTGTGTATTTTCCACTGTCCTTGTTGTATTGTCCAGTTTTATTTTATGTTAGACATGAGAAATTTCCCAAAGATGATCATCATGGTCACTGAAAACACGTGTGCAGCTCTCAAAGGAAGTAATTATTGCAAATTTGAGTGCTCTGGGACAGAATGTCTCTTCCTGCGAACATGTATGTGGACCTCAGTGAGCATGGAGCACAAATTGAATGCTTATGTTGTGTCTTTACTTTAAAGTGAATCAGTAAATAGATGTTGTTTTAGTTGAAGTATAAAAGATACGTGTATGTATCATCCCCTTATGCCATGAAAATTAACAATGACATTGTTTTTCCATAGAACTTACAATAATTCCTGACTGTGTTCTATGCGGTCATCAATTGGTTTTTCACAGAAATTGAGCAATTTTATCTGGGATGAAAGAAAACCTCACAATCATGAAGATTTTTCATTGTTGTGTGTATTATCACAGTTTGTACTATTAGTGAGATAATGTTGTGTTTATTGTTGTAAGAAAATGTCTGTGTTACAACGGATGAATCTACTGCTTTGATAAAAAATGTGTTTGTTTTGAAAAAAACACACATTACATGCAGCTATGCCTTAGAGACATGTTCATGTAATGGAGTGATTATTCCAAAATATAATCAGCAGCAATGCTTGCATACAAAATTCATTGCCTCAAGTCAGATATCAAAGTTTCTTATCACAACATTTGTTACAAATGTACAAGTCAGCAATGAGCAAAAGCTTCCAGATAAGGGTAACTAAACGCTCTGGTTTGAACTCCTTTAGCGATTCATCCATGTCCTTATAAGAGACACATATCTACTGAAATCCACCATAAAACACCAAGACATGTCACAAACAACTTTGAACAATAATAGAAAAATAGATTATCAGTTTTGATATATATATATATATATATATGAGAAAATTTTTTGATCAGGTCAAAAGTAAAATTAATTTTGAAAACTTTGTTTTTTAAGTTTTTTTTATTATGTGCAAAGTATAATGGAAGGAGCCCAAGATTGTAATTGTTAAAGTCTTGTTTGATTGCTTCAGGACATACGTAAACCAAATGCTGTGCTTAACAGAATGGCCACAGCTAGAGTGCATGTGTGTGTGGGGGGTTGAGGGTCTGAATAATAAGCGCAGTGCTTTGGCAGAGCTACAATGGGGGTCTGCTTTAACTTCAATGCACCATGGCTAAATTGACAGCCTACAGGGACACAAATACTGTATAAATCAGAATCACAGCAGTTTTCTTCGGTTGCAATGGTCTGCTGGAGAGGTAGATCACAAACTGGCATAAAAATTCCCTGCAAAAGCCACAGGTACTTCCAAGAAAATGCAATGCCATCAACGAAACCATGTGGAGGAGGAGAACTTTTACACTGAATGCAAAACAATCTTGCATTCTGAAGAAAAGAAACATATTTTTATCCAGTCTCATGGGTAAGTAAAATCTTATTCTATCTGCAAGATACTGGAAGTTCATGATGTATAGTGTCATCAAAGAGAAAATGACTCATATCAGATTGAGCGCGGCTGTCAGTCCCTATAGGGGAAAAAAACTAACAAAACATTTCTCTTCTCATGAATTAAAACTTATTCCACTCTCACCCTCACCCCTTCTGCCTCACGTCGAAGGTTTGATGATGAATCGGTCAAGTGTGAGCATGCGATGCGAACTGCATTGTTCATGGACGATCAACTCTCACAGAAAAGTCTGAGGCAATGATGTGTTAGCACATCCTCCTGAGATGAGTCACCCTGATGCCTTTTGACAGGCCTCATTCCACTAGTGCGAGAGGCTAACCAGGAGTGCAGCTTTGCCCCAAACACATGCTTCAGGGCAGACTCCATCTGGCCCAAATGAGACCAAGGGAGGGGGTGTTAAAAATAACCAACAGGAAAGGTATGGCAAACAGACAGGGTAGGGATGAGATGAAAGCATGGAAGCACAGTAGTAGGCTGGCACTGAGGCAGAACTCTATAGCAGCTTGGGATGGGCAAACAAGCTTTATTGATTTGTTTTTCTGACAGAGTAAGGTTCAAATGAAAACATAATCCCAACAGTTAAGTCTATTCAAAAAATGGGAAGCAAGCGCTAATCCACTGGTTAATCCATTGAACTAATAGGACAATACTTAAGACTTTTCATGGCTGTTTTTTTATTTTTAATATATATTTTCAGTCAACTCCAACAATATTATCCTGGTGGATGGACATATGAATGGCATTTTCATAAAGCTGCTTGGATTAGTATCTGATCTTTCATTTTAAAAAGGGATTAAAGTCAGTCTCACTATTATGGGGATTATTTTTTTGTGGTTAAAATATTGGCTTTTTAGTCAGTTAACAATTGAAGCAGAAATTAAATACCTATCATAGAGTAAAAAAAAAAAAGACCAAAGCACTGATAAGCTACTAAACATTTAGAAACAATAATACAAGCATTGACTAATATGGACATCAACCATGATTGTCTTTATTCCATTGGAAAATTTTGGGAGCTTGTATTCCAATTAGCAACACGTCCCAAATATATTGGACAATTATTAGCAAGACCATGTGTCTTACACTGCAATGACCCAAAGTAATTATCAGGAATTCTTGAGGAATATAACAAAGAACCCATGGGATTTGTCCAGGCCTGTAACACCTCAGATTGGCCAGCTATGTGAAGAAAGATGCTGGTGCAAAAAAAAAAAAGCACTACTGAAGGTACCTCTAGAGCTCCTTGCAACTATAGGTCGAGATGTTCTGGCAGATCATTATATTATTGTAAATCAGTGCTTTTGCTGTTGTGTTGGAGAATGTTTTAAAGCTGTTTGTTTTGTGTTTGTTTTTTAAGATGCTTGTCATATTTATCTTAAAATTACGTTTTAAACTTGATTTTGCATGTAGTCCAGTTTGGGCGTTTTCAAAATCCCCACACTGCTCCATCTCTGCTTTTTTTTCTCTCTATCTTCAAAAAGTTCTTATCATCTCACCAGACTGCAGGCAAAAAGACCAAAATCAGACCGCACACTCTTTTGAAGACTGGCTCTCTGCTGTCACGCTCAGTTGTGGAAGGATATCTGTTCATTTCCTCTGAAGAAAAGGAGAAATGATTCAAAAAGTTCAGTTTGGATATGTAGTCCTGAGCCCCAAGCCTGGCATTGGGGCTACACAGCTCTATCTTTTGGCAGCCTGCCTTGCTGCTGAATTCTGGTATCTTCATGTTTGGTTAGTGGAACTTGGATAAGGGGTTGGTGGTATGGGTGGGAGTAAAAGGGTTTGCTAGGGATGAACTGACAGGTTATTACTGGCTTTGTGGGGGATTAGTCCATAAAAGCCCCTTCAGCCCCATGGCCAGAACTGCCAGAACCCCGGCAAATAAAATAAAATAATCTCTGTAAAAATGGACCAAAAGAGAGACAGTCAGAAAGGGACATAGATCCTCAAATGTCCTGGTTCTCCTAAACAAGAAGAAATATTGTTTTTAATCCGTCCAATTTTTTGTTTTCATTTTTTTTTTTTGAAAAATTGTGCCTGAGGACATGTCAGTTAGAATGGGATTAAGCTCCCACAGTATAGAGATGGGAACCCGGTGTGAAACACATAGAATGCTGAGAGCTCCTGTTTAGAAAAGCTGTGTTCTCTCATCTAGTTCAATAAATGAGAATCTGATTTGTGTGGGTTGTTGCAGAAGCAGGTAGAATCATTTGCAGAGACCCCACTTGTTAAAAATCTTAGAAGGTCTAATGCATTAACAAAACTTTCACTGGGATTCTTTGTTAAAATGACCATTTTATAGTAAATAAACAGTTAATCTGGTTTATGAAGTAGCAATTAAACACACACACTAACACACTTGGATCACACCCTTCAAAACATGTGTTCATCAGCCATTACTTTTAGCAGTAATGAAACAAATATACTGTCTGGGAAAAATTTACATTTGTTAATAATAATATATATAAACATTTATCTGGAAGTAGAAAATGTATTGCTTAACAAGTACCAACAGGTCTCACCTAGTGAGATATCATAATGCATTTATGGATGTGAACACAAACGATAGCAAACACAAATGAAAAAGCTAAAACAATCCAGAACAAGTACAAAAAGCATTCATTGTTTTGTAGAAATCAAATTAAATCAAACGGAAAATACTTTATTAATCTCATAGGGAAATTAAAATTTTTAGCATCCATTTTTTCATAGCAGCTGAATGATGTAGGAGGAGGTGAGAAGAACTAGATAATGGTCAGATTTTCCTAAACGCAGCAAGGCGTAGGAGCTGCATGTTTTATTTTAGTTGGTGGAGCAGCTGACAAAATGTTGAAATGGTTGTAGAGTAGCAGAGACGGAGGTGATGTTGACATCTCCAAAGATCACCACAAATGCATTTGGATGTTGCGTTTGAAGCCTAGCAAAGCCAGCAGTTTGATGTCTCTAGCAGTGTTGACAACACCTCAGTAAAGTAGCTACTGGCTTTTCTAAAAGTCTCTAGAAGTTGCTAAATGACATCACCAACTAATTTTCAGAATTGTCAATTTGGATGTAAAGTATTGGAGGCTGTATGAGTGAATATTAATATGGGAGACACAAAAAGGTGGTTTAAAACACCCTAAATATGTCTGGTACTATGAACAATCTCTTTTCTGTTGTATATTGTTTTGTCATTGTTAGTTTGTTTGTTTTCCAATGAAAAAGGTTATCACTTTAAAAAAGAAATTTTGCATATCTGTAGATCCACATGGCTCCAATCCATTTTGTTCCCCATTGTTAAATGCTAGAATATCACATATCACATCAGAATATCACAAACAATGTTGTGTTGTGTAAAATTGGAGCAGTCATATGTTGTTTTCTTTTTTATTTTAATGGCAGTGTTTACTATAAAAATCAGCCTTACAATACAGGCAGTGTACTCTTACATAGTTTCCAAAAAAACAGTTTCAATCAGCCTTTAAATTCAGGGTTTGATTCCCACCCATTTCTGTACTTTTGCTCCTACAGTTAGGCTGAGACATAATGAGAAAATAATGTTTTGCTTGTGTCACAGACACACAATAGATGAGGTAATTAAGTGACTGAAGCTGTTGGTTAAACCGAAATAATTTTGGCGTGACTGCAAAAAACATTTAAATTTACATTCAACAGAAGCGGATTTGCACATATGCAATTCAATTGAATTGCATATGTGAATATGTGAATTGAATTGACTGTGAACGTAGTGCAGGCGGCCTCTCTGGTCATTACTGCAGCTGCAGTGAGCAGTGAACCTGGCCGCCTGTGAGCGCATTAGGATGGGGAGGAGCTTCTGCTGCTCGTTGGTGGCAGTAACTCCTGAACAATATCTGCTTTTAAGTCAGTCGTCCGAACACCAGAGAAGTCTCCAGTAACTCTAGAAAAAGTCGCTAGATTTGGTGCTAGTCGCTTTTTTTCCTAAAAGTCGCCAAGGGGGTTTGGAAAGTAGCTAAAATTAGTGAGAAAGTCGTCAAGTTAACAACAGTGATCTCGGGTGCAGATCTTCTCTTTAACAATGGTATGTCCACCAACACTGGTTAACCAGCACTGCAACTCCACCTCCCTTTATTTTCCCGCTGAGTGCGATTTTAGTGCGATCAGCAAACACCGTCTTGAAGTCATCTACAGACACATTACAGTTTGGCGTATTCATGCAGCCATGTCTCGATAAAGAACATCAAACTGCACTCTCTGTATTCTTTCTGAGACCTATTGTTGGAACCTGGAGCTCCTCCATTTTGTTAGCTAGCAATCACACGGTACCCAATCACAATAGTTGGAAGAAACAAATTCAATCTCCATTGTTTTAGTTTCTGTTTCATTCTTTCCCTGCATCCTCTTTTCTTTGTTTTCAACTTAATTGGGATTTGAAGTGTTATTTCACAGTTTCATCCATCCATCCATTAACTACCGCTGTATCCCTAACGGGGTCGCGGGGGGGCTGGAGCCCATCCCAGCAGCCAACGGGCGAGAGGCGGGGTACACCCTGGATGGGACGCCAGTCCATCGCATTTCACAGTTTCATTACCACCAATGGACAAAGCAAAGCTAAAAGTGAGAAGTGTGGAATGTTAGCTATGTTAGCTAACGCTATCTTGCAATGAAGGATTGACACTGTTCTATATTTTGTTGATTTAAAGTCATGTCAATTTATGCAGAGCAGATCCTTCATGCAGCAAACATACTGTAGTAAATGCAAATCAAAGTGGATCAGATCCACTTTTTAAGTAAAAAAAAAACTAAAACAAACAAAAGAAAAACAAAACAAACACCAACATGTCCACTCTTTGAATCACATTTTATATATCCTCATTACCAGTGATACTGGTACCAATCCATCATCTGAGAGAGGTTCTCACTTGATACTTCCCACCTTGGACAACTTGTCAACTATCCTGGAGGTGAGATGCTGCACTGTTTTGTCTTGTTTTGACACCACACATCCTAACTATCAAAAAATGAAGAGCAGGCACGTGAGACACAGGTCAGAATGGCCAAATAACTTTTTTTTTGCTGGTTTACTCTTCTCTTAAAACCTACAAGTACACAAACTATCATGTAATGACCAAATCCTTGCAGGATAGTGTACAGCAGATCTGTGTTGCTCTGAAAAGCTTCTGAGTTTCTGTGATGCTTCCACAACACTCCTGCGATGGTTTGCGTTCAGTGAAACCTCAGTTAATTTAATTAATCCTTAGTCTGCTTGGCATTCTGCTGTATATGCAGGTTTTCAAATATGCATGTCTTTGAATTGTAGGTAAGAGTCAAAGTAAACCCACACATATTCACACATACATCTGCATAAGAAATATATCCAAAATGCAGTCCTGGCTAATTCAATAAAGCGTTAAAAAAATAAAGTGTTGCAACTGGTCCTCACTACGCTGTATTATCCCCTATACTAATGTTAGGTAATGAGAAAAAAATCTATTGTGTACTTTCATTACACAGTTATAATAAAATGTGTTCCCATTAATTGAATTTGTGAGTCTTCTCTCTGTTTTCGAGCTACAATTGCTCAATGAGATTGCGATTGATTACACCATTTATATTTGTACTTATGTACTCCCCAGATAAATAAAAAAGAAGTAAAAAAGATGTTATTAATTTGTTGTTATACATACTTTCCTTCACTGTCCATACACTTTATTACCAATTATATTTGGTCAGAATGTAACATTTTTCCCCATTAAAACGTCCCAGTATATTGCAAGCTGCATGACTTTGTAAGATCTCTGCACCCAAACAGTTGTTCTGTTCACCTGTTTCTGTTTTGACTTGAGCAAAATATTAGCAATTGTTTTTTTAGCTCCTCAGAACAATAATGGATGATAAAATATGCAGTGTAAATATATTTTTATAAGACTAGTTGTGGCCTAATCCTTGATTAATCAATCGACAAACAATTGTATGTCTTGTTAAAAAAGTGGGGTATGATCATTTAAGAAAACAATAACAAAAACAAAATCTGTTTGTTCGGTGGTTTGTTTAACGTAGGGTTTATAAAATATTGAGGTTAAACCTCTTGTAAAGTTCATCCGACTTTAAAAACTATTTAAAATTATTCCAGAAATACTCTGGAGCCAGTCAACCCAGTGTAATTACATTGGAGAGGATCCAAAGCTCTCTGACAATGTGACAGTCATGCTGGAACATATGTAAGTTATTAATGTTTGAATGTAGTTTAGTAAATGGCTTTATTGCCCTTTTCTTTCTTCTTTCTTTTTTATGAGAGAAAAAAGGGTATCTATTTTAAATTAATGATAATGACAGGAATCTAATAATTGGATAACGTAAACCGCTCAGATTATTAAAATACAGTCATGTTTACCTTTACAAATCACTAAGAGAGCAAACACAGGTTTAATTTAGTATGTACTTAATTTTATAAAAATGTCAAGTGTCTTCAAACTCTTATTTGCTGAATATTGTTTAACTTTACTGATTAAAAAAACGTTTTTAATTAAAACTTGCAAACTGCTAATTGCTATAAAAATGGTTTTATACATGTTGGCTGTGGTAACATATCAAACACAGACATTTTGCCTCCAGTAACCTGACAAAGTTATTGCAAACCTGAGAGTTTTAGGTACATTACCAAACATTTTTAGCATTTGGATTTTGGGAATTTGAGTCCAGCCTCTTAGCAAATCTTTTCATGTTTGTTTGTGAATCTGGCCCGGGCTTTTTGTGACTTTTGTCACACTTCCTTGCATGAAAACATCAAAAAGTGTCCAAAGCTTGACTAGAATTCAAGTTGTTTTTATTTGTTTGTTTTTTTTTTGTTTTTTTATTTCAGTATTTTTTTAATTCATACTACTGATAAACTCCACATTCACCAACCACAAGACCAACAACAGGATGATATTGAGTAAAGAGGGACAATTGAGTAAGTGTTATAATCTGCCAGTCTATTATTGGAAGCACTGCTCTCAATATTTTCTGTTTATTGGTACATCAATAAGTAATTAACTCTGACTGACCTACATCAAAGAAAAGATAATAATAATTGTAATTTCTTCTCGCTATCTGACATTCAATAAAAATCTTAAATTTTTAGTAGCCTACAGATTTTTCTATCCAGACTGTAGATATCAATCTGGTATCTTTAATTAAATAATACATTTTCTCAATATATGTATTTATTTATTTATATATTTATTTATTTTTTACTGAATACATAAATATTGATCCTCTTTAGCAAGAGATAATCATGTTATTTTAACCTGGCAGTCATTGACATCTGTAAGAAGAGCCCTTATTCTCCTCTCTCACAGCTTTCTGTAATAATTCTGCATCACATTTAAACTCACTTACCCTGGAACATTCTTACTTTTCATTTAGGACAATTCATTCTGATGTTCACTGACTGCCTTTCAGCCATATTCCTGTGATGTTTAGCAGCTATGATGTCATACAGTTTGAATATGTTTCAAGACTTTAATTTTTTTAAAACCCATCAATTAAATATCTATCAAATTCAGCATTCTGATGTAATTTGTGGAGGTGATTTGTGATAAGAGCATAACTGGCTTAGTCTAATATCACATCAGTTGAATATAATACAAGTGGCCTTTGGATAAAATGAGTGATAATTTTGTTTGATTTAAAACTCTTTATTCTGACTTAAGAAATTTAATGGAGATTAATTTAAATCTTAATTATTTGCTGCTGGCATATTCTAATTAGCTTCTGTGTTGTATTTTTTTTTCAGGGAACATGAGGTATTTTATAAGAACTATCTACGACAATCTGCATCCTAATTACAAGTAGGACAGAGAAGGATGAAGCTTCATTAAATATCCTTGAAGCGAATGTCACATTACAGGTATGCATCATTATTACAACTCATTAATCTTAATCTGCAAGTATGTGATAAGACTGTTCATTAAGGAGTGCAAGTTTCATTCCAGTAGCTAATTTCAGAGGGAGTGACCATCAGCCTCCTCTGATCACCAGCACTTACAATTACATCATAATGCAGCTTTAAAAGTGGCTTTGTCCTCTATATAACAATCAGAGCCTATTGTGAACCTCTAAATGTTAATCTTTCTCTCATATTTCATTTTCTTTTTTTAACCTAATTTCTAAAAGAGTGTGAATAGAACAATGGAAATTCAAAGCCTGCAAATGAAAATCTTAACTCAAAAAAATGTCAGTTCGACGGCCCAAAAGGCTCTGTTGAAATGAAGATGGAAAAAGCTCCTGTGAAAATTGTCCTTATTTTGTTGAAAAAGTAATATTGAAATCCAAATGGAAACAGATACAAGCACCAAATTATTTCACCACATAATAAAAACAAGTCAAATGTTGCTCTCAATCCAGTTAATGGGCTTGTAGGTGAAGGTGAATCTCTTTTATGAGTTTATGATTCATCACCAAAAAATATTTTCTCATTTAAATTATTTGATCTACTTTAACAAAATAAATTAATTAAAATAAATTAAAAAAAACAAAACAAAATAAAACAAAAACATACCTCCTAAAACCTTAACCTTTTGTTATTCACAGATAAAGTCATGAAAAAAAATAGCTAACTGTATCCCAGGTTGGAGAACCTTTTCAGAAACATCTTTCATGTGAAATTTAGATAATTCACACATCATATTGAAACCTCTCCTACACTATAAAACCATTTATAACGAAACCTCTCATGGTATATACTGAAAAGGTCTCTCATATACTGTACTCAAATATTTTTATATACTATTCTGAAAACATCTCAAAATACTAAAACAGAAACAGAACACAAAGAAAAGAGAGAAAGACACCAAAAGGGAGACACTGTGATCCAGTGTTTCTCAATTCTGCCCCTCCTTCCCCCCCTGCCCTACATGTCTTACATATTTCTACCCAACACACCGGACTCAATCCATTAACCTTCCCGGCTTGTTAACGAGCCATTTATTGAATTCAGGTGTGTTAAAGAATGGTTGCGTCTAAAACATGCAGAGCAGGGGGGCATGAGGACCAGAATTGAGAATCACTGCTGTAAACCAATTAGATGCTAATCCATCTGCAACACCCGTCCAGAACACATAAAGAATATCTCACTTGCAGGGGGGTAAAATTCAACAAATGTCATGAGTGCCAGAAATAAACAAGCAAAATGTATATAAATAAATAACAACAAAAAAACAATATATTTTAACATAAATCTGCAGTACAAACACATATAAGAAATAATAATAAAAAAAAAGGTTGTTGGTGAGTGAACCTAAGGGTAGCTCAGTGACTGTCATCATGCAGAATGTATGGGAAGAAAAGGCCTCATAGAAAAGTGATCCTGCTAAAGCTTGGTACATACTCCACGAGAAGCGAGAACTGAGTTCTTGTTCTTGAGGTCGCAAGAACAAAAAAAACGTTC
>JBAMIG010000009.1:21183267-21198590 GCA_037177335.1 Kiunga ballochi | reverse complement strand
TATATAAATAAAACATATATATGTTCAATATTTGCTAGAATGTTGTTTGTGTAGAGTCAGTTTTTACCTGTCACAGGGTTCTTTTGCAAATTTTGTAACCAGTTCCACTAAATAGGGATAAATAACAATTTAGTGTTTTCGATTAAACAAGATAAAAAATGTGATAAAATGATAAAATAAAAGGATGATAAAATTGTTGGGCCACTGAAAATTCAATGTGGTTCTTATATTTATTCACAATATTAGTTTAAATGGTAAAATGCACATTTTTCATTGAAATGTCCTCATGAACTACATGCACACATTATTGTACATCAGCATGTTTTACAAATGTGGAACCTCCACACCAGAATACATAATTAACAAACCTCAGCAGTCAAAACACTAAATGCATGTAAACCCAGAGATAGATTGAAATATGCAAAGATGTGATGTTGCAACTGTTGCATATGTTTGCACACTAAATGAGAACAACTTTCATCAGTTGGCCAACTGTGTATAAACCAAGGTGTCTCATGTCTATTGCCTGCACACTAATCAGTCATTCTAGAAACATTTGGCAGTGTACCAAACTGATAACAGTGAACACAGCATATAAGTGGTGGTATTGAAAATCATGGAAGTAATAATATGAAGAAAAATGACTAGAACAGCTTTTAGACAGCTACATTGAAATCTACTTGACTTACAAGTCTAAATGTGGTTTAGAGTAATAGCAATTGGCATTCTCTAACAATCTCAACACATTTCTCCTTATTTACGTTTCCATTCATTGTCATCTAATTATATTTCTTATCTAATGATTGACTAACGGAAGTGATTAGGTCGCAATCTGGTGAGTAAATAAGAAACAATGAAGCCAGATTTGCGGAGGTGAGTGGAGGTTATGTGCCCATTTAAACATTATCATTGTGAGTCAATGAGCTCAGTGAGTTTGAACTGTAAATGGACCGCTTGTACCTTGTAGCCGTTAAAAAGGCCCAAACTTAAAACAAATGTGTTTTAGTAAGGTCAAAGGAAAATTGGAGGTTTTTTATATCTTTAAACACAGAGACCATACCTGACCACTAACAGGACAAAACGGGAAAATCTACCAGTTGAGAATTAGAAAGTAATTGAGATATTTTAGTATGTTTTTATTTAAATATGTATAATTACTTTTATATCCCAAACATTATCTATACTACACATGTTTATGAGGTAATAATGAGTAAATACTTTTTAAACATCAGCTTAGACTTAGGTGAGGATACTCAACACAAACTCAATGAATTACCAGAAGAGGAACACGTCTGACAGGATTTCATAACAGGGCTTTTTTTTTTTTTTCGTTGGTTTACTTTCTTAATAAAGTATCTTTCTACAAAGAATTTTAACAGATGTTTGGCTGAATAAGGACTAGGTCTATGTGTTATTTGCCAGTAGAGAAGCATGCTTTTGTGCTAATGTGTTAACAAATTATAGACTGAGATGTGTTTTGCTAAATAAAATAAAAGAAGATAAACAGGTTTTTTTTTCTCTTATTAATATGTTTATAAGTTAAAATACATTTTCCCAACAGCTCAATCACTCCAGGACAGTCCTCCATCACAGGATCAGCAGATCATGGCATCAGTTAAGGAAAAAACTAAAATAAAAAAAAAAGAAGTTATATACATTTAATTGGTAAATGTGACGATAAGAAAGGGAACAAAAGCTTGGAATTTAAAAAGTCGTGCAGTAATTTCCAATTACACCACTAGAAGAAAAAACAAAACAAAAAAAAAAAAACAGGCTGGCGTACAAGTTTGATATTTTTCTGGTATGACATCCATCATTGATGTCTTTTGTTGTCTTAGGTTTATCTTGCTCTTCTTCTGCAGAGCAGTCCATCTCCTTCATCCAGTATGCCTACAGATGTCTGTTGAACTCAACTGACTTGTTACTGAACAATGCACAGCAGAAAAAAAAATACTTTTAAAATTAGTCCAAAAGTCTTATCTTAATTTTTCCTATTGGTCCATCTTTAGTTATTGCTGAGGTGAATGCCACACCTATATCATCATATATCCTCATATATATATATATATATATATATATATATATATATATATATATATACATGAATGTGAGTGTGCCTAACAAAAAAAGTGCAAAAAGAAGCTTCTTCTCCTGCTTTTGTAATAGTTTGTATAAAGCCAGTCCTGAATCAAGACCCTACCTTTGATCAATTGCATCATTGATTTTTTCTCTCTTTTTTTTTTGCTTGAACTCTGACTTCAAAAGATCTTTGAAAAATGTAAACTTTACAGTATTTTAGGTTATAAGAAAATGCATTCACAGAGGATATTGTTCATCAATTCATTTGAATTTATTTGGTCTTCTTAACAAAATGTTAAAATATTTTCACATTATTTATCATTTTATCATTTGTCATTTATCACTGTATGTAATATGTGAAAATGATTGAAGTATATTATTGTACAGGGACAGAAGAAAAGGATTCTCAGAAACTAAGACTATGAGATACAGTAGAGAACATTTGAAGGGTTAAGAATTCAAATTATAAAGAAAAGGAAAGAAAAATGTATTTGGTTTGAGAAAATCATATCTTTCACAAGTAATGCGTGCAATTGTTAGCATCTTTAACAACAGTGCTGGCACTTCTTACATCAGCACACTCCATGCTTTGCATCTTCTAAGAGATGCAAATGCAGGTGAAGCAAGACCAAGAGAGAGAACATAAAAAAAAAACACCTACAACAAAAAATAACTCCAAAGCTAACATGGTGAGAAGTTTTTGCCATCACAGTAAGGAGGAGTGTTCCAGGCATCACAAACAACAGATATGACAACAACTTTTTGGTCTAGAAAAGTTTCACTCTGTGAGTGATTTTCCCACGATGGCTGAGAACCTTTTTAGTGGAAAGGCAATCTGTAAGGCAACAAAATATTTGAGGTGGGAAATAAATGTTTTTAACTTAGTAGGTAGAAGTGAATACTTAAACAAATAAGATTTGCTCAGAGGTCAGTCATCCTAAAGTAAAGCTGAACAAAATAACAGTAGTAATACTGTAAACCATCTTTTCTTACCGCAGGGCATGGTTTTCTACGGGGTCCCCAGGAAGCTGTCATGACACAGATTTTCTTTGTTTGCTTGAAATATTATGCTTCATTTGGAATGTCATCATGATGGCACAGAGCCTGGGTTCTGCTGGCAATTTAAAAAAAGAATTATTATTTTCCATCCAAGAAATGTATCACATTCCCTGTAAGGATTAACATGTTTCATAAATAAATTGAATACCTTCTTGCATTATTTTTGTATTATAAATTAATATTTTCTCCTTTTTTCAGCTTACTGCATAGGGCTTCATTATCAATATGGGATGCTTTAGCCTACTTGCTAATCGCTTTGAGGGAAATATCTGCTTGTTGATTCATATTTGGTTTTAAAGAGTTTGAGAAAGCAGGTTAGTGGTCAAATATTTATCTCTAGAAATACTCATTACATTTTGCAACCCAGCCTATGACTGTCCAGAAACCATAATACAAATATTCCCAAGCCTGTGCTTACAACTAAATTAGGTCTTAACTAATAGGGTATGTTTTTCTTTCCACAAATAAAAATAATTCAACAGTTTTTAAAGATCAGATATTGTAGGAATCTTTGGTCCATGGAGCAACTCCTAAAGGGAGTTGAATTTTACCCGATTGTCAAAATATGGGAAAGGCACACTGTCCTACAAACAAACACTCACAATTAAGAGACATAAAGTGCTGGCAAGGGATGTAAGGCGTTTCAAAGTGCTAATTATTGGGGATAGGGTGATAGGCTAGGCGACTGGAGACAGGCAAGGCAGGATAGGTGAACTGAAAAAGGGTTAGAGGATTGACCAGGAGATTCTTTGGATAGAGGGGGGGGGGCAACACTGATTTATTCAGAGGCTCATTAGTGGAGACAGGCCAGGGCACAGGGGAACAGGGAGTTCACCCTCATTGGGGCTCATTACACACTGGCAGAAAACTGACCCAGCCGGGGTTAAAGTGGCACTCATCAGGGTAACACTGACTACCTTTATATAGACACAAGCAGATTTGGCTTCACTTTCTGTACTTGGTGGAACTCACCAACCTCTTTTTCTCTAAGATGCACACACATTTTGGATCCATTCACATACTTTCTTTACATCCCAATGGGTCGATGGGAATTAAATACAATGCCTGGATACTCCAATGTACACATCCCACAAGCTGAATATAAGTACATCAGGCACATCTGCTGGCAGGGAGTTCTTAAACAAGTCATGAAAGTGCATAGTGTGAGTAAATTAGCTTTCACAAAGAACAGCTACAAGGGTTTTGGCTTGAAAGCTTGTGTTTATGTGTATGGGGGGTGGTCTAAATATACTACTGTTGATTTTTCAGGAATATAGTTGTTCAGAAAAGCTAACTGAAAGACAGCCCATTGGCTCCCTGTCCTACAATCCATGTGTGAGTGATCACCAGACCCTTAGTGACACACTGTGTACCTGAACAATAGCATTGGCCCAATTATAATGGCATTTGGGTATCTGGCTGATGGGAGCCAATCCAATTTAGCTGACAGAACCAGGAGTAATGTGTATAGAGAGAAAATGGCAGGGCATGCTAGCCTTGGGAGCTACATATAACCGATTGATAGGTTGCAATTACTTTTGTCTACTCATACACTGTGCTGGGGTGTGAAGTGACATCACACAGCTCTATAAGAGGAGTCATTTTGCTCTGAAAAAAAATAAAGAAAGAAGATGGGACAGTCTTGGTAGAGTTGCTTACTATGGTCTTCTATCTCAACTATATGAGCGGAGTAATTTATGAACTTTCAAACTTGCACTCAAATGATAGAGAGGCTGACAGGCATATGGTAAAACAATTTAAAAAAATACAATATTAAAATATATCTTTTCAACTGAGAACAACTATAGGTTTTTTTCACTAAATTTTATTTTTCCACTCACTGTTGGGTAGGTTTAGGAATATAATACCTGTTTTTATATATACCAGGCCAACATTATTTTAAAATTTAAAGAGGTGATAGTCACAAGACCATCCTCTCAAAATATTTCATGTATACTCTTACTAGGGTGCCTTAGGTTGTATTGTTACTTCCACCTCGCAGAAGTTATGTTCTCACCGGAGTTAGTCTGTTTGTTTGTTTGTCTATTTGCGACATAACTCCAAAAGTTATTAATGGAATTTGAGGAGTTTTTCAGATCCAGAAAATATCCTGTATTCTGAATCACTTTGAAATGTTAAGTAACATCATGGTGCTGCCCGGCGGAGTTCTGCGCTCTCAGAGTGCCTTTTCTAGTTAAGTATGGTTCTGTTTAAATTCATTTTGCAGTTTCACATGGTTTTCCTTGTTTCTTTTTTGCTTCTAGAGGGTAGGTTTTATATATGGATTGGATCTGTGTTATATCATTTGATTCATTTTGTTTTGGTGTAATCGAATATTTTTGTTAGATTTTCCTAATATGGAAATGCCAAGAAATTACAAGCCTTAATGACTAAATCAATCAAAGGCAAAAGCTGAAAAACCTGTCATGCATGAACCATTAATTAACTTGATATAAAAGTCCTGTTAAACAAAAAGTGCCTTGTTTCTTTCTTCTCATCTCTCTAGCAAAGTTATGTGAGATGCTGTGTTGGATATGTCACTGTCAGATCTATTATTTCTGATTTTTCTTTTTTTTTAATGACATGGTTGGACACCAGTGAAAAGAAAGATCCTCATTAAGCTATCATTAGTTGAAAATAAATCACACCTTACGGAGACTATGAGGAAGTGGCACATGAAGAGGAGTGGGAGGGGGGGCGGTGAGAATCCTACGTGGCAGACTGTGGAAGAGAAGGGATGGATGACATATGAAGTTGTGTGTTAAAGACAGGAAGAGAAATAGTAGAATAGCAAGAAGGGAGAGGCCAGTGCTAGTCAAAACTACACTTCCAAGCTGGTCATAAAAGATGAAGCTGGAATTGAAAAGCACAGCTTTGGAAATTACTGCTTCTTTCACTGCATCCTTGGGAAACCTTAAGTGAAACATTTAAATACAGAAATAGGAGGATTAACAGTGATGCAAACATTCTTGCCTAGGCATTCATATTTCTCTATCTTGGCTTCTCATAAGGCTACCTTTTTACACACTGTAAGAATTCATGGATCGATCAAAGCTAACTCTTCAAGTTATGAATGATTTATTATTATTTCAAGGTTTGTCAACGAGAAAATTTCTAATCAATCTACTACTCATTCTCTATTCACATGTTTTCAAGTTTCCCCTAAATTTCAACCTTTGGATTAAATAAAATGTCTTGTTAGAGCACAATTTCAGTTTTGCAAAGGGTATATGCAAAATAATCTATAAGATTAATTGACTGAGCCAGACTTACAAATTTTGGGATCAAGGTCAGCCAAATTGCTGACTGGTGTCTGAAATTGATGGCAAGTAATTTAGAAAGCCTGACATCAGATTTGTTAAAGCCTCTGTGTTTTAAGTGAAGATGTGTGAGAAAATGGAGTCTTTCTTACACAAATCAGCAAGGTGAAAGTAAAAGCTAACAAAATCTGGCTTTATTTATTTCTCTCTGATTGTTTAACTTTATCTTTCTAATCTCTTTTCTTCATATATTTGTCAAGAAGACTACATGTCTGGAAAAAGTGAAATAATAAAGTACAAATGCTTTTTGAGTTTGCCTATATATGTTTTTGGATTTTATTTACTTGACATGTATTTCTATTAAATCCTGCCCTCAATGTTCATTAACTGAAGTAGGAAATTGTGTCCAAACTTTTGACCTGTTCTGTATCTCAACACTTTTTTCAGACTTAAAAAGAAATGAAGCCATACTTTTCTTCATACACCAGTCGGTGATAGAACCAGTACAAGCAATTACGTAACCTTTTCCCCTGTAGTCATTCCCAGAGGTTACATCTAAGAATGTAACCACAAGCACACTTCCACATAATGTCATTTCTCTATTAATGGCTCGACACAAATTAACAAACTGGTAACTTAGGTGATTTCAAAGAGTAATCATTTTCTACATGTTCACATGTTTAGTAGTTTTCTAAAAGTTAAAACTGGGATGGGTTTTGAGAATCTGAAAAACTCACAAAAAGCTCTAATTGTCATCCTTTTGCCAAAAAACCAAGGGGAATCACCTAGATTTTTAGTGCCCAAACACAGCCAGAGGCGCTCCTTTCCAACAGGCAGACAAATCTTCAGGCCCAGGGCCAGAACATGGCCCCTGAGGGATCAGCAACTTTTGCAAAGGAAGGGGTCAGGTAGTGCTGAAGTCAGGAAATGGGCCCTACATTTTGCTCTGACAAACAAGTAGTGTCAGAATGTCTGCTGTAAAGTAAATCCTAAATTATCTGCCCAGAACCGATGAAAGAAAAGAAGAGAGCAAGAGCAAAAAAAGACATCAAGACGATGTTAAGCAATGCAGAAGCTGATTTAGCTCAGAGCAGTCTGGCCAGCACATATTGAGAACATGGTTGCCGCGACAAGGGCATCGGTAATCACCTTGTTTACTCAGCTAGCAAGCTGGAAATAAAACAAGCTAACCTGCAAGTGTTAGAATTACACCGAGGCGTTCATGGGTCCTTTAGTTCAGGGTGTGTAGAAGCAACAGCCCACAAGCATGCACATATTAGTGCATGGCATATTCAAAAACAGGGTTATTTGAGGGTGATTTTAATAACCACAGAAAGCATGAAGCAATATGAGTGCTGGCACAAAAAAAAAATGCTTCAACCAGGGGTAGAAGTAATGGGAGATATGACCTTATATTAGTAATATGTCATAAATTGACAGTATCATTTACAGTAGTGTGAAGAACACTAGTTGCAAAGGCCATCTTTGACTTTGAACAAAAACATAAAGCATGTTTATTATCTAGTATTATCTCCTAATTATAGGTTGCAGCATTTTAATTTGAGACACTGCAGTATCATAATTCAGCTATTAAGCTTCTTTGATAGTCTGAATTTGGTTCTAACCTGTCCTTGTTTCAGGGACAGCTGTATTAGACAGATATTGAGAAAGTGCCCTGCATTCCAGGGAGTTGGTTGTGTTGTCCTGCCATGTTGGAGAAAGAAAGATGTCTCATAAAACCTTAATGTAACCTGCCTTTAACCCAAAGTTGGACAGATGAGTAAACAACAACAAATCATTTATGTATTTAACTAGAGGTTGTGGTGCAAAATGTCAGTTTGTTACTATTCTCTGCACCATCTTCTCTTTGGTTCAGTAGCTCCATGCTACTATTGCCATACACAGAATTCTAGTAGAAAGTAAGCTGTTCCACAACACCGACTTTAAATTGCAATGGTCTGCATTCATAAGATATGTGTGTGTGAGCTGCAACAAGCAGAATTTTACCCCAGCAAACTTCAGCAGTAGCCTCAGGATACAAGTATATATTTAGGCCAGAGATGTTTTTACGATAACAAGTACCTAATTTCCTTTACTTCACTTTTGCCTTCATCTTAAGGCAATTAATCAGATACATCTCAAATTAATTAGTAAATGTAAAATAACAGCAACATGAGCTGACATATAATCAGTCTGTGTTATGAATCTTACAGCTTAAAATCTAATTGAGAAAATATTTGAAAGTCATAACCTCAGTATTGAAATCTCAGTTTTATGTTGAATTATATTTGATTTTTGGACTGACCTAAGAAGAAGAAACAGTGATTCTAGCATACGGTGCAGCTGGGAAAGGATGGAATCTTTAGATATGAGACTGGTTCACCTCTCCTGGCAGGGACACTGGGAATGAGTGCCGAACAAGAACAATCCCAAAGGGGCTTACATGTCTAGTTCATAAGTTCACATTGTAGGTCAAAGCATGAAAATGAAAACACCTGTATATAATTTGATTTGAACCAGTGTGGAGGCACTATTGTGAATACTCTGATAATGCTGATCAACACTGTGCTGGGAAAGAAGTTAATAATAGGGGCAAAACTCTAACTGTACTGTTGCTAGTCAAATAATTCCCCAACAACAACTTGAATTTTAAAAGGACACGGTGATGCAGAACAGAGTTCCTTCGAACAATCAAGCATGAAAGGAAGGTGGTTGATGTTTTCTTTTCTTTTTTTTTTTACCCAAGACTCAACTGATATGTGAATGAACCTAAACGTGTCACTCAATCCAAACCATACATTTCCTCTTATCATTATAAAAATTTTGGATATTGATTATTATCAAAATATTTGAAAAAAATATTTTTTTGTTTCAACATTTAAGAACAATTTAAACACAAGACTTGTTTGTTTTTAAATTAACTTGTATCTTTATTGTCTGTAAGATAAAAGATATTGTAACAGTATAAAGAATTAAATCAATGATTTTGTGAGAGAGAGCTTAAAATTGAAAAGCTGATTTTTATGACATGTAAAGAGTTAGAAATCTCCTCCTGCATGATTTGCACATAGAACAGTGGATAGTCTGTTTATTGGGGGTTTCTTGTGGTAAAATAATTTCATTTTATTGTACAATTGCTATTAGCACATTGTGATATGAAGGTTTTTTCTAAACCTTCTCATAGGTAAAAACCCTACTTTCTAAATTTTGACTACAAAATGCAGTCTGCTGTCTTTACATTGAACAAATAAACACATTGAAAACTAAAACACAAGATTATTTTTTAACATAGTGAGTGTAAGGACAAGATGAAACATAATGGCAAGTAAAAGTACTTTAAAATATCTTATTATTAAAGAAAAAAAAGGAGAGAGACAATTTTAGCAATATGAGGCTTCCAGTATCAGCAGGGTCATAGAAATCATTACAGTCTAAGTATCCAATGAGTCCATATTCTCTTTCTGTAAGATTAATAGAGAAACGTTTGCTGAATAGCACAATGCATGATTACTTGTATTTTTACACCAGGATAAGATTAAATGTAATGGGCTGCAACTCATCTGACTTACCAGATGGAGAGCTCTTGCTGAGGGTGACTCACTCTGCCTGCAGTACTGCCACTACTTGCATCCTCTTCTCTCCACTTCTAGCCCGCCACTACCATGACTGCTGCTTCCACCTTTTGGATTGCTATATTTGTGACTGTGTCCATTGATGTGGAAAAAGCCATCATCTGGGCCAGTAAATCTGGAAATAGAGTACTCGCCAAGGTTGATCAGAGACAAGCCCAGTACTGTGGAGCTCACCCAGCCAAGGGCACTGGGGGCAATGAGTTCCAGCTTGGGAGAACCGGGGGGTCACTGCTGGCTATTTTCACAACATTCACTTGGGAGCCTGAAGTACTTGAAAGCTAAGACAACACTTCCCCACTGACTGAGGACTTTTCAGGCCTCTATTGTTACTGTGCAGTGAGCCGTGCACAAAAGCACAGCATGTTAGATCCCGACCGTCCAAAATTTGAATTTCTGAATGATTGGGTTCTGTGGAAGCTAGAGGCACAAATCAATAAAGTTGGCTAGATGCAAGGCAGTCAGCCAATTAGGGCACTGGGAAGGGGTGGTGGTGGGTGTAGTGGGGAAATGGGGGTGGGTGGGGAGGACTTTTGACAAATAATATCAAGATTTGAAATTTGAAATGTTTGAGTAGTACAGTATATTGATTATGAATATTTATCTGTCATTTTCCTCATAATCATGTTCTCTCTGATAATTTCTCAACAGCCTTTTGATTTTATTTGACATGACTAAACAATGGCTCTGAAGAAAATCTATAGCTGATGTTTGTTTGATCGATTTTCCAAATTTAGGAAGTCCATTTCATCAGTATTTGCTACAACACCATTTGTTAATACGAGAGAGAACATCTATCTGGGCTGTACTCCCACACAGGTTGATGGATTTGTTGATAAAGTAACAGCTTTTATGTCTATAACACTAAAGAAGTTGCTCCTCTAAAGAAGAAGATAACCAGTCAGAAGAAGCGGGTTCCTTGGTTTAATTCATCCTTCAAAACCATCAAGCTTTTAAATAAACATCAAGGCACTTGGAAAGGAAATGGCATTCATAAGGTCAAGAAAATTCACAATTATACTGGAAGGAAAGTTCATTAGTATATAAGAAAGTCCTGCGTAAGACTAGAACACAATATTATTTATCATTGATAAAATAGAACAAGGACAATCACAGGTTCCTCTCCAGCATCGTAGACAGACGGACTAAGATTAAAAGATCTTGAGTCATATATTCTCTTAAACTCTAAGCTGGGATGACTTCACAAGTTTCTTCCTAAAGAAAATAGTTCATTTTAGAGAGAAAATCCATTATTTCTTTCCCACTATTGATGATGTTTCCTCTGCAGCAGAGACATCTTTCAAACAAGACTTTTGTTGACCAAGTGCCTAAAAGCACAGATCAACTATACAAATATATTTATATATTTAGTCTTAAAATGAATATACATAGTCATTTTGAAGATAAAAAATATCATTCAAATTTGACAAACTAATTACAAATTAGCAAAGAATCTTAGTCAAATCTAATGATATATTATAATTTTGATCAAATGTGAGGCACAAGTGCACATTATTGGTGTTATTCTGTTTTTTTTTTTTTTTCTTTGTCTGGATTTAGTGTAAATCTAATAAATTGCTCTATATGAAGATATTGCCCACAGAACTGTACAATACACCAGACATAAGGCAAATAAATTGCTCTTGCCACATTTAATGCAATATGCCATTATTACATTTTTTCTCTCCCCATTCTCGTAATTACAGGTCCGTTTTAACCCAGTGGATTCATGGGATTGCAACGCTTAGCTCACCGGGGAGTGAGCTAACCTCTCTCCTCCTTCCCACTCTGAAATGGCCCGTAGGCCAATACTGTGGCATAGTTAATGGAGTGTGCCTACATAAATTATTAACACTGCTTACATTCCCTTTATACTTGCCATAGTATTGATATTCAACCCTTCACAGGCCCATGAGCGTGTGGGCGAACTTTTACACATTTGGGCGAATTGCCCTTTTCACATACATTCTGGTCCCTCTCAGATAAATATCTCTCCTAACGTGGAAGGAGCAGACCATGTTGAATAAAACATTTTGCAAGCTTGCAGAAAATAAATAAAAATAAACTAATGTGTTTACCCTTCACATAGTTACAGTCACAAATCTGGATTCAAAAGCTGTTGACAACTGTGAATTGCTACAAGGTATTACTCTCAATTCACCAGTTCTCAGGCTTTACACTACAGGGACACCTTGAGGTTTACATTATATAGGCATAGTTAGATTTATTACATCATCTTCCTTGGGGAGTAATCCAAGTGGTAAAATCAATGGAACAAAAAAAAAAAATACAGAAAGCAGCCCACAGACTATAAATAGTTACTCTGCAAAGTGGTTGTAAACCTTTTGGGCTATCTGTCCTAGGCTATACACTATAAACCAGACACATTCACATTAAGCAGAACAAAAAAAAAAACAGGGAAATGCTTCTTTCTTGAATTATATAAGTGACATGAGAGACAAATAAGGAAGCTATTACTGTAAAATTATCTCTCTCGCTTGTATGGAAGAAACCCTAACCAGGTGGCTCCCATAGTAAAGAAATGCATACTGGTCCAGCACCAAATTCTAGTAGCATCCTAACAATTACTAATCATTCCAGAAGCCCAACTACTGCTTGTATAAATGTTTGTGTGTTTGAGAGTTGTAATGACTTTAAAACAGATGGCAATTCATTTTCTACAAGCAGACAGAAAACCTCTAAGCCAAACAGTCAGCCTGCAAACAGTCATGAATTGAGGCATTTCTGGAGATGCCACAGGAGCCACAGCATTGATTATATGATATGTCACTATGATTAGCCTTTGCTGTGACCAGTGTAAATTTGAATTTCACCATTTCTGCAGTGGCAGCAATTTAGAAGGAAAAGAATGAGTGCAAAAAATAAAATAAATGAGTCCCCACAAATCTAAGGAAATATTCACTGCAGACTTCAAGAAACCAGGAGAGTAATGAGCCCAAATGTATTTCCGTACACTATGTAATAATGACAATTCTGTGCTAATTGCAAGAGATCATTTTCCCCTCTCGTGTAACACTGTTATGGAGGACATTTGTACACAGAGCAGATAGCTAGTGATGAAGGATGGCGTGTCATGTACTGGCCTTAATAGCAGCTTTGAAATGATAAATGTGTAATAATTTGGTTTAACAATAAAAATAAAAAAAAACCTTTAGCAAACATTCCTTCTCTCACTCTACTCCTTTCCCTATACGTCTCCTGTCATTTTATTCACCTTTCCATTCCTCCCATCGCTCAACCCCACTTTTGCCTTTCCAAACACTCTACTCTTTGTTCTCTCAGCCAATGTTTTCTCTCTTTCTGACTCAGACAGATCATCTCCCCCAAGGCCTGTGGGCATACAGGTTCTTGGTCTTCTTAGCCTCAGTAATTCCCTGTTTGCTTATATGAAAATGAATTTCTCCAGGCCCATTTCTGTACATCTCATCAGTCTCTGCCATCACAAGCACACTGAATATATTGGTCTTTGCAAAGCACCTATCTTTGTGAAACCTCCGCTCTTTTCTAAATTTTAAATTCAAGTAAAGACACAGGATGTTAGGAAAACATGTCCGAAAGTGCACTCTATGCCCTAACCCCTCATTCACTACATAGGGCTGCACTATATAGCACCCTACTAAGGACCCTCAATCTGTTGTTGGTTCGGACATGAAGCTCACTACTTTCACGTTGTCGGACATTGCATGATTACCAGCTGTAACTATGACAACCTAAAAGACCTCGTTGCAAATACAATCCAAAATTGTCAGAAAAGGTTTTATTTCTTTACTTTATATTTAATTCTTTCTTTGTACTGTATCTACTCAATAAAAACAAAATGAAAATGTATGACATATAGTGTTTTGTTAACCTTTTTTTAATGTTTGTGTCATATCTGCCATTGTAAGCTGCCTCCCGCAATGCATTGTGGTCTATATAGTCCTGTCTAGTGACCATCAATGCTCACTATTTTTTAAGGTGCATTGTGGGTAATTTTGAGGGCACTACTTTTTTCTGGAAATGCGTTCGGACACCCCTACAAAATGGCGTGTCCACTATATAGGGCAATTTGTAGGGTATAGGGTGAACAGTTGGACACAGCGATGGTTTCTCCAATCACCCCAGTACACATTATAAAGTCTTATTTAATTGCTTAGTTCCTATTTTTTTTTTGTTTTTTACATGTATTTATATATTTTCTTTTGCAAACCAGTATGTTCTTTGCTTAAAGAAACATGTTTACATGTTCCTTTCCATGTAGGTCAGATGTGATGTTGCATCACTATTACACATCTGTAAGCATTTACAAAGCGACATGGAAAGGTAGATGGTTGCATTCCATCAGGCCACCCCTCCCTCAACCCACAGCATGGGCTGTGCGTGTCAGGTCTAATGAAGCGAATGGATCCTCATTTTACGCACAAATGCAGCTCAGTCTGCATGACCATGACACCGGTGCAGGGCAAGGCACTCACACTGTTCAAAGACATGGACATGTATCCCAACCTTTTAGGAAGTGTGTGTGTGTTTTGTGAAATTCCAACAACAGTTTATTTCATATATGCTGAGATGTACAGAATTGGGCCTCAAAAAAATCAATGTGTTTGCTAATTGGAAATAAGGAGGAGAATATATATATATATATATATATATATATATATATATATATATATACACACATAAAATATTGTAAAAAAAAAATACAAAAACTAAAAAACAAACAAAAAAAAAACCAACTTACAATCAAGTTACAATACCAGTTGAGCAGTGGATCTCTTTCAACTGTACAGGGACAACTATGTGTTGCAGGTTGCACAAAAAGATCAGAGGCAGAGAAACTACACTTTAGTTGTTTTGTTTTAGTTCAGAGTTTGCTGTCACTGGAGCAGTTGCATTAAGAGCAAGTGAGTGAAAGACCAGCCTCATATTTCACCTGACCACTGTGAAATGTTGAGGAGAGGTTGTACAGGAAAACATCTCTTATCTTAGTAACACACACACACACACACACGCACACACTCACATACACACACACATGTGAGGGGGATTTTTTTTCCCCATTTCAAGAGTATAAAATTATTCTCTCAGCAGGATGGAATTGAGCTATTTCTGTGCTTATGCTAATTTACCAGTAATTGTTGAAGCCACACACTGACAGAAAATTCAATGTCTATAATAATGTGCCCTTACAGTAACAATTTCTATTTCCAGTGTGTCAGCACCTCTTGGCAGAGATGTATCTTTAAGAAAAGCCCTCTCACAGTCATTACAGCACACAAACGGAGAAACCCAAAAA
>JBAMIG010000009.1:21059606-21093411 GCA_037177335.1 Kiunga ballochi | reverse complement strand
CTTATATATATCAGCCTCAAGGAAGAACTGGAGTAGGCCTGGAGGGTGAAAGCTACAGTAGTGCCCATAGTCATCGACCCTTGAGCTCCCGGAACTCTGGTAGAAAACCCGAGCTAGGGATGAACAACCACCCGCCCTACCCAAGGGAGATGGGGAGGGTGGGTGAGGGAGGAGTTTTATATATACAGTATATATATATATATATAGACAGTCCCTGACATGACAAATAATAAGTTACCAAATCTGCATGTTTTCTCCTCTGAGTTCCCAACATGTTGGCTTCTTTTTAAATCAGTGGTCTCTACATTTTAGTTAAGATTCTGACATAAAATGTACCTAAAAATACCATCTGCAGCATCTGTTGGTGCAACTGTAAACAAATAGCGGCTGCTGGCAACTGCTAGGGATTTGCCCCTGAAACAGCCTAAAAGCTTCACAACATTGCAACAGTTTTAAGTTACATCGGCTATATGATAATAGATCATTTATTTGATCTAAACTAAACTCTCCTTGATATGAAGAACATTAACATTAACATTGATCAGTAGTTTTAAAGTTGTTCTGATGTGTATTCACTTAAATTTTGAGCATTTTTTAATCTTGTTTTTTTGTTGCTTCAATCCTTTTACAATGTGAGTGTTCGCAGTACATATTTCGATACAACCTGCAGAGAAAGTGCAAGAAAAAGCTAATGTTTCATGTGTACAATCTGTTTATGGAAGTCTGTTTTAGTTTTTGAGTTGAGGGTAGCCTAGCCTACTTGCTTTGCTTATTTTACCAAAAAATTAATCAAGAATATTGGTGGGGAATGCAATGTAGTGCTTGGCATAGATGACGGGCTGTACTCAACTAGCTTTGCTGATGCAGTGATCATATATTATTGCAAGATTGAGGATTTCTCCATTTAGCATTAGCTAGATAAGAAGGATGCATGCAGTAGTATCGCACCTGGAGGGAGAGGAACAGGGTTGTTGGGTGAAAAACACAGAAAAAGGATGCTGAAAGCAGAAATATTTCATTCCTTTGATGACACATCAATGTAAATGAGTTCCTCTGCAAACACAAGTAAATACTGAACATTATAAACACCCTGCAGACTGATCCAGAAAAAAACGTCAGGTGATGTATAATCTTCACACGATGCAGTTGCATGTTGTATCACATTATATTGGCTTTGAGCTCATCTGCAGTCTAATGTCTCACATACTTCTTTATAAACGCACCAGGGTGTGAGACGGATACAGCCTATATAATGTGATGTATTTGTTGTCAATCAACAAGCTTTTCATTGCAGAAAAAGTACATTTATATGTGACCATGAATTTGTTTGTAGCCATAGGGATGTGCTTTCCGTGACTGAACATAACCAGGAAATGAGTTAAAATAATCCATTTTAATACGATGAAGCAGTAAAGCAAACAGTTTAAACAACTCATGCTACTTTTTTTAATGTGTAATTTTCTGGGCATCTGATTTTACACATGTAATGGATGTCTATTATTATTTCTTAAACACATTTTCTGAGATACTTAAAGAGCGCACTGCTCTCCAATTTATATATATATTTTTTTTGTTTTGTCAAATGGACATTAACAATTTGAATAATAAATAGCTAAACTAAGCAATACGATATTTAAGATGTTTTATCAAACTATTAAATCGGCACATTACTGTATGATAAAAAGCTACTGTTTGGGCCTCAATGGGGACTAACCCTATTTTAAAAAAAAAGCAACAGGGAATTAAAGTGCAAATCCTGTTTATAACATGCACTGTAGCCTAGTTGCAAAGTCAGGGAGAGCATCTGATGTGGTGGAACACCAACGACTCTTCTTCAGTGAAGATTATCTACAGCCAGCCCAAGAGTCATCCATTTAAGTGACTTTATCATTACCAGGCACAGAGTATGGATCCACAGAGTGAAATAGAATAGCAAGGAAACTAATGGCACTTGACAGATACTGGTATGAGATAGCCTGCTTATCTTAGTATTATGTGAAAATAAGGCATTTTCCCAGATTAAATTGTGTGTGGTGGAACGATGGGGGGCAGCTGTGGTGGGCAGTTTGCTGGGGGATTGGTGGTAGAAAGTAGTGTTGGGGAAGTGAGGGATAGAGCAAAACAGCTCTCCCCACTTTGTGATTGTCAAACCGGTAATTTGTAATGGCTGGTTAAATGTTACTTTCTTTTCTTGCTGCAAATCTCATAGGAAAGGCAAAATGTAAAAGAAATGTGCGTTTTGGCTTTAGAAATGTGAGTTTAATCATTGACATTACATTCCTAACTTTTCCTCCTCATCTATTCACTTGAAGGTGATCACACCTCCACAGCGGCACTTCTCAGAGCAATGATTTTACCTTTGAAATACTGCTGTGAACTCACCGGAATAAAATTAATAGAAAAGAAATCATATTGAGGCCGAGTTACAGTCTCAGGAAACTATTGATGCACACATTGCAGCATATATATATCTGTAAAATGCATGTGGGTTTTCCATTATCTGTATGTGGTCTTCTTAATTGACACGCAGTGCGAGTGACAGCAGTGTTGTAAGGCTCCTTGATGACACACATGCTGTTTTCTATGAGGTGGGTGGTTCCACCCTCTGATTGCTAATTACAATTAGCTACAATTCAATTACACAAGGTCACTGACTAAATCAATCTTTGACAGAAGCAGCTTGGTGGCAGGCTATTAACTGAGAGGAACCACTCAAAATGCACAGAACTACCTGGTTTTAGTTCCTTAGATACAGTTGACATAAATGAATTTACACGATGAAGGCTGTCATACATACGTTTGTTTTTCAACATCATCGGGTGACGTACAATCTTTGAACTGAAGAAACGGTGGTGTTATTATCAGTATTATTTATTTATTCATGTTTTTTTGGCACTGATCTGAGACTTGACTGAGCAGCACCGGAGATTGCATTACCTCCCCATTGGCTGTTTACACAGCCTAAGTGATAAGAGAAATGACTTGGTAAATAAGCAAGACGTTCCTGTAAGCTTCCCTCCTCTGACTCTGCTTATGTGTGTGTGTTTGATACACTCATCTGCTAAACTGTTCTTAATTAACTGGGTGATTGTTTTCACCAGATTGGCCCCAGTGATTAGATAGTGGGTTCCGAGCTCATGTGTATTTGCGTGTGCGTTTTTAGCAGCTTTGAAGGTTGCCCTGATGAAGGTCACACTGGAAGAGCGCCTCATTAGATGTGTACAGGAAGATATGTAACATATCAGTATCTCTTCCTATGAGGCTGTCAGTCATGTTCACTGAGCACTGTCATTAGGGTTAAATCTACTTGTTTTGATTCAGCGAAGAGTTTACTGATGCATGCTGATCTATCTTGGATATCACTTATTATGAGCTAAAAAAAAAAAATGAAGGAAAAAACATGTAAATCTTAAACCATCTATGGGAGGAGGCTATTCGAATGTGCAGGAGAACACACTGCTAAACATCCATACGGAAAATTATTTCTGGGCTCTCAGTGTCTCTAATGCATAATGCAGTTTCCACTATGACTGCAACCACATGTTATTGGTTCTCTAATTTAAAGCTAAAAAGATGGGTGGTTGGCTTCCTGAGGTCATTTATTTTAGTTAGCCTGACAAAATGATCTTATATCCTCTGCAGCAATTGGCAGCCATTAGAAGTCTCCTTGCTATCATTGCATTGTTTTTCAATAACATAACTCCTTCACCATATGCTTTGAGTTTTCAATGTCCCCGAATGGCAATCCCACCCATCATTTTCCTCTTCCACCTACCTCCTCTGTTTCTTTTGAATTTAAAAAGCAATGTAATAACACAGCCTGAAAATCAAAGCTCACCTCACTTTTCCTTGCTGCCCAGATTAATCTGAGGCACTCAGCATGAAATTAAGAATTGATTATTGTAAGACGACCCTGCTTGGTTAACTCGATTCAGTGGTATTCAGTCACACAGACTGACACATCATCCTGTCCTCGGGGCGCTGGCATTTATTCTCCTAAATCTGCGCAGGTGACCTTACTGTTTAAGGATTTACACTTGTGAGACTTTGCCCCCGGTGTCCTTGCCAATGAGAGCCTTGAGCCTTGCCAGCGACTGCCACAACTCTTATTGCTTTAATAGATGAAAACACAGAAATCAGCAGAGCGGGCTCTCATACATCTCTTCTGCAATTACAGCCGTGCTCCTTGTCATGAACAGTTTCTTTCCCATTTCAATTTTGTTAACGATTTGCTGGAGGCCCGGGTGATACGAGGAGAATAAACAACTTATATTCGGGTGCATTGCATTGTGGTAGCAGACTGATAGCCAGTGACAGGTGTGACAGCAATGCTCTCACAAGTAAATTTTTCAGGACAAAGCTATTGTATATTTGATGAGTTGTGATTTGGCACACACTGTTGTTGGCCTCCGCTCAGAATTTTTCACTAAAGCAGATGGTTATGTTGTGATAAATGGATGCAGTCAATGCAGAATTTCGTCTTTTTTTCTTTTTCCAAAGCGGAGTTGCTCAGGTTTTCTGAATGACAGCTAAAAAACATCATACAAATTTTACAGACATAAAGACAGCGTGTGTGGTATTTTACATACCTGTTGGCCTACCTATCTCCATCACTTCACATCTCTGTGGGAGCCAAGCCAGTGCACACCTTGGTCATAATCCCACACAACATGCGGTCCAGACAGGAGCTAAAGTCTTGAGATAAGTCTTTAGGGGTTATCGGTCTCTCACTGAGATCTGACTGGGAAGCTTAATTTCTATCCTTCACTTGCTTCTGTCCCCGTTATCTTCTTCAATATTTCCTTAAATAGCCTTCTTAGAAGTAATCTGAAGAAAATCTGTTCTGGTAATGATGATAATCAGGTTTTTCTCTTAAGCACAACAAAGCTGATAAATGCAGCCATGCAGAGAACTGCAAATAAACAAACATGGAATAGGTGCTGGGGGAAATGTAAGCAATGCTTGTTTTTCCAAACCGTATCCCTTTTTTTCACATGTACTGTAGTCTAGAGAATAGTTTTCTGGTTTCAGTTGCAACTATTAAGAGCTAAAGAAGAGTTATTAGATTTTAGCTCAAAGCATTTGGAGGTTGCCCACAAAATACATTAACTTTGTGGCCTCTTCATGCCCACGTAGTGTCAAACTGATGTCTAGCAGAAATAAAAAAAGAAAAAGATTTGAACACTTCAGGCTTTCTCTTGTCAGTAAGAAACTTCTTGCAGGGTCCAAGAAGAATTCAATGGTAAATTTTATTTAGTTTCTCTCTTTCCTTTTTATTCTTTTTAAGGTAAATTGTAGGTGGAGGTTAGGGGTCTCCCAAAGGATCCACAGATAATCAATACCAGCTACAAGTGGAGAACTAATGCTTTTTCTGCTTCTACACCATGTTACAATGGGATTCTCTGCTAATACATTTTTTTTCATGTCCATCCTTGTTGAGATTCTTGCTCTGAATAGTTTTGTGTCTGTATCTTCTGTAATATTAACTGCTCACCTCTTTCCCTCTTATCCTTCCTGTTTTTCCTCTTTGCTCAGGCTTTGCAGCTCAGTGCTCCACAAATTCTGATTCGGGCTTGCCTGCGGCCAAATGACCACCCGTTTCCCTATTCTCCCCAATACAATACTTCCACCCAACGCACTGGCCTGATATTTGTCAGCTTAAGGGCTATGAGAGGGCTCTGTCTGTCATTTAGCGTGACAGCACCGCATACTTATTTGTCATTCTATTTTGAGGCTTGATTGACGGGCCGACAGCCTTGACATTCTTGCAGGCGTTGTGGAGCCTGTTATTATGCATACATTAACATTCTGATAAACACATGGTCGGCCATTGAAGAAATAATTACATGCCATCACTCTACTCTCTGGAAAACTGCTTTGTTGTGTGTGTGTATACGCATGCAAACGCATTCATCTGCATGTTTCATCTCATAAATATAATCTCTGTTCCTCTTGTTCCTCCCTACCCATTAATGGCTGCGACAGCAGTACTGCTCATTGAAAGCACTCATCATACACCTCATCTTGCATCACATGTCTCAGAATCCAAACAACAGCTGTGGTAATGTTTTGGAATAAGAAAAATAAAATATATTACCAAGAATATTTGAGAGTTTAACAACGCAAATCTACTGGGTGTCTGAAGGTAACCTGTTGGGTTACTGAACTCATAGGTGATAAATCTATGCTAGTATAATAAATTATTATATCATATAAACCACTTTTTGTGTAAGTATTGTTGCTGGCAGTAACAATATGTGTCTTTATATAAAACATTGCTCACATTGATGGTCTCACACTTAGCTAACTATTTACATCTGAGTCACATCTGTTCAAAGAAAATGTTCTATAAGTCGTGTTCTTTTGTTTTTTTTATTGCAACTTTGATATTGTGTTTCAAAAAGCTTTTATTTTGTTACATTTTTTTACACTAAAGAAGCTTGTAACAACAAACAAAATCCTTACTAGTACAACATGATAAAAAATATATATTCAAGTTGTGTTTAATGAACATCCTAGTCCATAATTTAGAGTTTAACACACTGTGACATCTTTGCCAAACAATCACTTTTAAAATTGACATTGAAATTAAAGTTGACAGTTGACTCTCAGTGTTACCTTGCCCCACGACAAGGACCTAGTGGGCTAATTAAAATTTGGCAAGTAGCATATTGACCAACTTCCCGAAGGCTCTCAGTCATCACCAAAATCGAATTCTGTTCACAGCACAATGACACATAGTATCAATCAGGCAGCCTCTATCTGCTGCCACCTCAGATGTAATTGATGGGTCATGGCAGTGAATGATCATCCGTGTGTCAGTGGGTTGTCCTGCCTAATCTGCAAAACCCTGACATTAACTTCTAAATAGAAGGATATAAACAACTGGATTTGTTGAAAGAGGAAAAGCTGCACTGTTTTTGCAGTGCATTAGTCTTGAGACTAACATTATGTGTCATGATTATTACAGTCCCCCTCCTCCCCACCATTCCCCTGATCTGCAGCCCTGACACTTTGTGAGAAATACATGTGTAAGCAAATGCATTATATGCAGTTACTGGAGATCTCTTATGGTACTCTTATAAAACCACAAAGCACACAATGCTTCACTAAGAGTTGCAAGTCTGGCAGAAGGCTTCAGATTGTGCTACAGTCAGCCAAGCTAATTTAGTGGTAACATTAGTGATCTTTCTACTTTTGCACTCAGCTTGCATGGATGAGGATACATCTTTAGAAGTGCAGTTAGTAGAATTCTGGTTAAGGATTTGCATTTCTGTGATATAAAAAAAAAGAAAAACAGAAAACAAAACAAAAAAATATATTATTCCACTGTCACACTGTTTCTGTCGTGCCCCATTGGGAGGAAAAACCTCCTTGGTAAAAGTGCAAATGGCAACATGAGCTATGTCAAGCTGACAAGTAGGATCCGTAGGTCCTCAGGGAGCTTTGTTGGTTAACTGCTGTCTACTAAGCCTAGTATTTGGAGCAGTTTGACTCACAAGTTTCTTTTATCTTATGGGGCCTCCATCGGTAAATCAAAGCCTGCAAACACTATCTCCCCTTTGTACACCGAATAGAGTTCACGCACTCATGGGAGAAACAGAGCTTACGTGTAAGAATACCAAATGCCTGTGTGCCAATAGAGGCTACACAGCGCTAAAGCGGAAAGCGACTGGAAAAGTGAAAGCAATGCAATGTGATTGCCGGGCTCTTTAACACATAGTCCTAGTGAGAGTGGGGATTTCAATTATTCAACCTGTTTCCTCGCCCTTCAAGTGTATATTCGTCTTATTTCATTCTGTGTGTGTTAACAAGCAGTGTCTGGCGTGCTCCTGCAAGGATGTGGTTGTCAACAGCATTACACGTCATTGCCTTCTTTAGGGGGAACAGACAAAAAGCTAAAGTGTTGTTGTATGCTAACGGCAGCCTTGTTGATGAACAAATGGAACAGTTGTTTTTACATAACTTAGTTCTCCAAAACGTAATGACAGAAAGCTGAGCAAATAGTCCATCAAGGTCTTAAACAATGATGATGAATTGTGGTATGGATTTAGTAGACATAGTTGGTTCGCACAGATAAGCATAGGCTATGTGCTAATTGCAGTAGTCTCAATATTGAGCTTATGTAGTCATTCATA
Source organism: Kiunga ballochi (assembly GCA_037177335.1). NCBI lineage: Eukaryota > Metazoa > Chordata > Actinopteri > Atheriniformes > Pseudomugilidae > Kiunga > Kiunga ballochi. Next base: position 21,085,273 of record JBAMIG010000009.1, on the reverse strand, counting down.
TTCAAAATGTATGATTGCTATCATTGGTTCACTCTTAAAGAATGCTATGTTTGATTGGTTGCATGTAATGCAATGATTTGCATTTGAATTTAATGATTTAGCCAAAATACAGAACTATGGAGTAAAACAGTGTTGGTTTTGAGTCAACTTTTATCATACAAGACAGAAATAAATATGATAGAGATATAGGATATTTTAGCATTTAAAAACTAAAATTATTTAACTATATCATATGTTATTTGATTCAGTTTTAAAATAATTACCATCTCATAAATGACAAAGAATTCACAAAAGCTAATGATTTCCAATAAAACCTATTTATTTATAGGCAAGCATTTAAATACCAGTAGAGAATACATGATGTGATATCCAGTGTAAATCTAAATATAATTTGATTATTTGCTTAAAGCAAGTTTTTCTTTCCCTGACCTGGATTTCAACATTGTCTCAAGACTGAGTCTTTAACATGTGCCAGCCAGCACAGCTTGAATGCTTATATTTAGACAAGACTGCCGTCTGCCCCAAAATTACTCATGCTGTGGCTCCCCTGGGTTTCCTGTTGGCTCATCCATAGCTCCTTTCTTTAAAAAGGCAAAGGGACTGTGACCTTTCCTCACTGCCTGTGGTGCTTGTCCTTTGCATGGTGCCATACCTTGACCTTTTCAGTCCGTTTAGATTTCAGCAGGTAATCAATTAGTAGCTACTTAGATTATCACAGTCAAAGGTGAATAAGGCTGTGCTTGGCTTGTGCAAAACGTTGTTTCTGATTATTACCTATGTTCTCCTATACCCTCAGGGATGTAAAATGAACTAAAGTATGACTTGTGTATATACTTTCTCTTTGTGTATATGAAGGTGGTACAGTCTTGTGATTAGATTTGTCCTTGAGGAGAGAAGAAAAGCACACGAAAAATGCCGGGGGTGATTTTAGGACTGATAGACAAACCTGCTTTTATCTGTCTTTGCTGAAGGAATAGAGGCAAAAAAGCAAAACCAGTTTAGTTCCTGATGGACACTTTTCTATCACAGCTTTGTTATTTAACTAACTGTGCTGTGAATGTCTGTCAATTAAGTATTTACCCTCACAGAATGAGGCTAATTTCCCACCTTAATGCCACATTTTAGAAGTGTATTTAAAAACACCTTGATTGAGATTTTTTTCCTATTTTCCTCAGTTTGTTTTTGTTAATGTGTCTGCTGTTTCTAAAAAGATTTCCATGTAAAATTCGGCAGCTTTTCTGAAAGATAAAAAAAAAGCCGTCTGATTGGTGAAACGGACCTCCCTGGTGACAAAGCCTGTGTGACGGAGCATCAACCCTCAACCTGTAAAGGGGCCTGGGACTCCACTGGGATGAAAAACCAGATGCCCCCCCTAAGGGGGGTGTAGACCGGGTTGAAGATTTGCTAGTGTTTATTGTCAAGTATGAAAGTGATTTGGCATGAATAATAGTGTTTGGAGGGGGAGGAAGCTTTGAGTGACTCATAACGATTCAGGTTTGGCAGGAGGTAAAACAAAAGCACTGCTGGAGTTGATGTGAGATGAAAGGTAGGTGGAGACCTGAAGTAGCAACCAGCCTGTTGCGGCCTGAAATCACACAGATGAAATGGAATGCCTGTTCAGCTGAAGCCTGAGAGGTGTGACAACAGCAGGAGTGATGGGTAATGACCTGGAGCACTTCATGTGGTTTTCCTCATCAGGACCTTGGGGTAGGTGATGAATGGCATTGATTTAGAACTTGTTCAAAAAGCACATCTTGAATAAGGTTGAGATTTGAGGTCTACATTTGATCATTTATACCAATACTTCTCAATTATTATACGTAGTATGTTGATGGATGTCTGCTTGGACGGCCTCCAGAAAATTGGATACAATAATTAGCTTAAAGACACAATTTCAAAACCTCTATAACATGCTTACCACGGAAAATAATCAAGCGGGTACTCTTTAATTGCACTTATTTATGACAAATTAAGGAAACCAGTTTGATTGCCGTCTCCACAATTTGGCAGGAGGGAATATTACTCATATGAGTATTTGGCTTTAGAGCAAACTTTATTCTTAAGTGTTTTCTTTATCAACCTACCTTGTGCTCTAAAAGAAAGAGGGTAGGTGGATGAAATAATCATGCCTACTACTTTAACCATGGGATGTAACTTTCAGGTATACAGGTGAGGATCAGTTGTTAACACCACTTTGCAATATTATTTACCAAGGCACTAAAGATCAAAAATACTTGGTCGGTACTGAAATACATGCTTAACATTTTCTCAGGTCACAATTTTTGCATGATGCCATTTTGACTCTTAACAGAGTCAGTCATACAACCACTTGAGGTACTAAGTTGTATTTTAATGTATTGCAATTATAGATCATTATTTAAGTGCGCAAAAAGAAATGGTTGTTTTTGTGAGAAGCTTAATTTGCATGCAGATAAGATCAAGATTAAAAAAGGATGGTGGCACAGTTTCTTAGTTAAGATTACTTTTGTTACAAAGACTCACGAGTCCTTTCTAATTTCTTAATCTACTGTTCACTGGTAATGCATGGAGATGCTCGATAGGTATACCAAAATTATCAACCAAAATTAGCCAAAAATTAAAATTGAAATGTGATATCTTTAAAAAAAAAGTATGTCTTTTTTTAAGGACAACTTCTACACAACATGTACGTTATAGAGCTCTTAAACCAAGTCTCCTCAAACTTGAAATGACAAAATTAAAGATAAGAGGTGTCATATTTAGTTTTTCTGATATGTTTGTTTGTTTGTTGGTCACAACTTGTAAAAAATCCTGTGCCTGTGCATCCATCCATTATCTACCGGGGTCGCGGGGGGCTGGAGCCTATCCCAGCAGCCAACAGGCGAGAGGCGGCATATATCATATCTTGAAAACCCTTTTGACACATTGGCATCTAAAAATGTCCAGTTTTACTCATTTAAACAGATGGACGCTTCCATTACAATTTCTTCCTACACTAAAGCCTGAAAGTTGTTCCTCATTTGTGACTCACTTTGGATAAAAGCTTCCATTTAATGACTAAATGTAAAGCAAAGTACCAACAAAAGAAATGTCATATCCATCAACCTCAGCCACATTTTGTGTTTTGTGCTAATTATCAAGTTTTTTATGCATGCACACTGAGGAGAAAGCTGTTTAAATGTCTGTAAAATGTCTTTGTTGCACCTTTAATGTTGGATGTTAAAGCCCGAAACACATAGCATCAAAGTGACCCCATGTATCAAGCACAGATCATTTCACTCATTCAATGACAAAAAGCTAAAATGGATAATATTGAATTATCCAGTATATCTTATGTTATGTTTAAATCTGTCTTATCTTTAGGTTTACACTTTTAAACATAAAGACATAACCTAAATTTCACCTCAACTTGACAATGAGCTCTTATTCTGTCCCCCTTTCATTTTCCAGTTACTCTATCTGCCTCCTTTCCTGCTTCTCCCTCTCTGTCTCTCTTTCCTTCTCAAGGCTTTCTTTGAGGAGCATACACACACCATTTCATCATGCTGATGAATCTCGTGGGCTCTTCAAGGAGAGGTTGTCCGCCCGTAATGCAAAGACAAATGCCCACTGTAACCACCCCCTTATGTTTAAGGTGATGCAGAGAGACAGGTTGATTAAAAGAAGGTTAAGAGATGTGCTCGGGGAATCACTCAGCCATCATGACGGATTACTGACAAGCAGGTCAAGGGTGTTGGAGCTCAGAGATGGTGGTATGGAAATGAAAACAGTCCCCCAAGAACTACCACCCTCACTATAACTAGACACATAAAATTCACATGAACTTTTCCCCTCCTGCTTTCTCCTTGCTCTCGCCGTGCCACCAAAGTTCAACTGGATTTATGATCACACAGGTGCTCACAGAGAGTCTTGGCCATGTTTTAATTAAGCCAGATATTTACTCATGGACAATGATAAAGTCGCATAAAGTGACTTTAAGAGAGTTGGAACTGTATGGACGAAAACGTTGACCTTTTCTCTGACTTTCTCATTGTATGACTTAGATACCCTGTATTTGCCTCGTAATTCATGCTGAATTAGATCTCAAAAGACCGCACATTAGTAGGGTCGAAACTGAAATTGATTCAAGGTTTATTTGCTTGACTCAAAAATACAGGAACACAAGCAGTCATGATTTTGTTGCAGGTACTGTAAATGCTGCACTCTTAATAAATAGCTCTTAAGTTAAATGGAACATCCAACTATAAAGGTTTAATTTTTTCCAAATAATGTAAATAAGGAGTTCCTGTGTTGTATAAAATATGTAGAAAATATTTAACCAAGTAAGGATAGATAAACAGTTTCTGTTGAACAGTTAAAAATGTCTCTAAAAAGTGATATATGCAAACCTCCTTACGCAATTGCACAAGTTTGTCCAACTGAATACTGGTTTTCATTTACAATCCTAACATAGAATTATTATTATTATTATTTCAATAAAGCTGTACCAATGAATGCCTTTCGTTTCAAAGTTTGCTAAACTTTTTTTTTCAGTGTTTGTTATTATACCATACACAAAGCTGGGTTTCTCTGGTATTTTTGTTTGACCTTGAACACACTCAGGGTGTGAAAAATAGCTTCAGTAAGTGAGAAAGGGAGAAGAAGTAATTCCCCCTGTGGCCATTCAACCATATCTGAACCAGAGATCCAAGCTGTCGCTGCAGAATTATGTATGCTGAGAGTCACACATGTGCACACAAACTTGGGCTGTATATGAAAATTCACACACGCATACATACACATAACCGTCAGCTGGAAGAAGAAAAAAACATGAGTGTGGTTTTTAAAGTTTTGTGACTCACCCAAATATGTGTGGGTCCGTTGGACTCACCATGAGCCATCTAAAACCACTTTATGGGTTTCAACAAAAGGCAAAGTACTATTAACCTTTCAAATTTACCTCAGCAAAAATAGCATTTATCAAAGAAAATGTTCAAAGATCCTGTGGAGATCCTGAGAACAGCTTGTCTTCATCTTTCTCTTCTTGACATTTCTTCATACTGATAAAAAATGTTCTTTCCTCTTCAGAAGAAGAAAAAGGATTACTAAGACAAAAAGATCACAGTTGGTAAATAAAACTGTTTCTTTTTGGCTAAATCCTCGTGTGAATGATGCTCTCCAGGCACCAGAATCCAGATTCTTCTATCACACACTTTTACTCGGTTGTTAGGATGAGGAGGTTTCGGTGAGACTTCTCTGGCTTACAGCAGGCTCAGGTAACAGGAATATGAAGTAAGGATCCAATATTTAATTGTTTCTCCTTAGCTTTTCACACTTTTTAAACACAATGTCATTTAAATTCTTTTATAAGTGTGGTATAAAAGTAAGTTTAGTATAAAAAAAAGACTGTATGGCAGCCTTTTCTGCCGATGCTAAGGGATCGTTATATCACTCTGACTTGACATAACATGGTAAAAATAAACATTAAAAGTGGATGAGATGCAGTGGGTTGTTGCTTGAAGTTCATGAGTTTAAAAATAAATCGAAAGAAAAACTTGATTATGCAAAGTGAAACACTAAACTAAAGTTACTATTGTTGATAGTCTTTTTTCCTTTAATGTAATAATAATGTTATTATTGCTGGTGATGTTGTGCAGCTGTTTCCTTCCTGTCTTCCTAATGTATGAGCTAGACTGTGTGCCTATTATTTTGCAAGTGTTGGCCTTGTAACATCAGACACAGTGACTTAAGGGAGAAAGCCGGCTGCACATCTAGCCAGTATAATCTCAGCAGCCATCTGTCTGTCACAGCAGCCTCGGGAGGAAGTAGTCAAAGCAGACAAAGATGGTTTTGTACTTTTCTGGTTTTAAATTCTGATTTCTGAGGATATGCACGCTCACACCTTGTTACGCACCTGAGACTCGCGCAGCAAAGTTGGTTTGTCGACTAATTCGACTTCCATCTAAGGTTTTCCCCATATGTTTTAATTTTCTATACATTATTTTGCTTTAGAGAAATATAAGTTAAATATAAAGTGAAGCTAAAGCTATGCTTACAGGGATCATGAGGGATGCAGCCCCCTGCTGTCCACCTCATCTCAATTGGCCACAACAGTGTTCAGTGAGCCCGGTCTAGCACATGTAATGTGGAACTGACTCTGCGTACATTTCCATTTTTCACTCTGGGCAATGTCTCTTCATTTTATTCTGAAATGGGGAAATAGAGAGAGAAGATTTATCTTTCTTTTTTTTTTCCTATCCCAGTGGCATGTGAGGTATGCTTATCTTTAGCAGCAGATGCACAGAACTCATGGGACTTCATCAGAAGGTCTCTGTGAAGGCATACATACCTGCTGCCAGTGAGCTGTTGCCTTGTTCACTTTTTTAACCCCCCCAAACCCTTAGCCCTCTGGCCAGAGGGACAGACACACCTATTCCACATACTCAGGAAGAAGCTAATGTCAAATATGGAGAAGTGACAACGTTGCTTCATGTGGGAAATGTCCCACCAGGCCTTAAAATGTTTTTTTTTTTCTCCACGAGTAAATACATGGCAATCGGTGCCTCGGGAGAAAAGTCTTAGGATTCTGGGAAAAGTGTACAATGACAGAGCACCAGAAAGTGCTTACTCGGATACGATACATTGGTAAACTAACTCAAGGTACAAATTAGTAGAATTTGAAGCAATGTAATGGTGCAATTATAGACATTGCTTTCATCTATGGGAGGGAAAAAAACTTACACAGCATGTTGCTGTCATAGTAGCTAAAGCCAGGAAGAGACACTTGTAAACACATTTAGTCCTGAGCCAAAGTCCTCAGCTGACATGCTGTGCAATATCTCATGATGGGAGGAATTAAAACATGGTGAATTTGTGATCTGCTAAGAACAGCAATTATCTTTAAATGCACACTTTTCCATCACATTGTATTAGGGTAAAACTAAAAACCCCAAATGGGTTGACATGGTCTGGCATGCTGCTGATATCTAAGTGCCAAAGAGGTCATGCCTAAATAGGAATATTAATCTGCACTGGGACTCAGCTGTAGGAGGCTTTTTTTGTATCTATTCATTAAAAAAAAGAGGCATTAACTCGACTCCACTGCTTGTGTATAGTTGCTTTCATGGTCTTTAAATGCCACAGACGGTTTGCTTAGTTTACAATGATTAATACAGAAAAAAATAAAGTAAAGAAACAAAAAGTGTAATGGAAATGCATTTATTTGCAGAGGCATTGCTAACAACGGTGCAAATATTAGTTACAAATTATGATGCTGACCCTGGAGAGTTAGATTTAGTTCTGTTTGAATGCAGGATCTTGCACACAAGCACTAATAGCATTCTGTTAATTGTGCTGAGTGTTAGCAAGAGAATACGTTTTACCTTCATTTAATGCATTATTTAGTCTTACACATTTAAATAGCACTGAAATAACTGTCTCTCCTCATCAGAAAATCATTTTTGTCAGGTTAAAAAAAAATAGCTCACCTACCAATGCCTCTGGCAGAACACCATCCATTTCCTCCATTTTTATTTTTAATCATGCGATCAAACAAAATGTCCAGATTATTACACCATTTGCATTATACCGTAACATATAGATCTGATAACAAAACAGAGATTTTGTTCTCTTTACCATCATTATCACTCATGGTGCAGCTGGGTTTTATGAAACTCAAAAATGTCTCTTGGCGTTATCAGAAAACTGCAGGTATACACTTCTTACTGTGTGTCGGCAAAGGCTAAACGGCCTCTAAATGCTCAGAGGTTGGAACAATGCATTTGCTGCATTTATCTAGTGTTTCAGCTGAACTTGTTTTTCTCAGCCCACATTACCACATTACATTACCCTTCCATTACCATGAGCAAAGGTGTGTTGTAAGAAAACCTGCCATCCTTGAATAAAGATAATGATCTGAAGAGAAAACATAGATGAAAAAACTGCAGGGAAAATACATTTTACTGCTTTTGTCTAGAAAATAACCTTTGTCCAATTAAGTCACATAGAAATAGTTCAAATATGCACCATTTCTTAAATACAGCTTAAACACAGCATGATGAAATGACATGCTGGGACATTAAAAGCAGTGCAACAGAATTTAACAGTGAACATGTGGGCTTCTATATTACCTTATTGGTCTGAGGTGATTTAAACGCAGACAAAACAGTGACTGTGTTGATGGATTACTACAATTTTAAAGCTCTCTACCTGACTGAGGATTATGTTCTGAGAGGTCTTTATGTCAACTTCTTCCATCTGGGGGACTGTGGGATATCTAATATATCTGTGGTCATGTGAATAAAGTGCATTTAAAATCTCTGAACCTTTTTAAGATGTGGTAAACTGGACTTTGGTGATGGGAAAGGAGGTTTTTGCTTCTGTGGTTTCCACATATCAGCTAACAGGATGGTGAGAGATTACAAACCAAGGACAATCCAGTTTTTACAACCAGTTTATTTGAGGGTTTGTTTTTATCAGTTTAGACTAAATTTGCATTGATTAATTGGTTTGTAGCCTCAAAAAAAGCAGTTTGGATTACAAGCTTTTCCTCTGCTTACCGTTGTCCATTTGCTTTATTTAAATGAGATGCAACTTTCCCCACACAGATGAAGCATTGAGATCCCTTATTGGTTCAGACGGAGCAGCCGGCAGCCTGCAATTTACATTTGCATTTTCTATTTTTTCCTCTCCTTCCTTGCTCTTGAATAGCTTTCTCCACAGTAATTAAAAGGACTGTGAGAGCAGTGGTAGGGGCGTACATCATGTTGAGATTTTTTTCTTTTCTTCTTTTTCATTGAGTAGATGGGAGTTCTCGTTTGCCGAGTGGTATAAAAAGAGTGTTGCTTATCTGTCACTGACTCCCTTTCGCTTTCCTATTTTGATCTAGTGACCCTTTTGATCATCTTGTACTCCTCTTACCTTTTAGGACAAAAGCAACCGGTGGTATTTCTATGTAAATGTGTGGTTAAAAAGCTGACAAAGACCAGCCCATAATTGGAATGTGTCTGAATATTTGAACCTAAGGACACTACAGTTGAAAAAACAAGGATTTTTGATGAAATTCACAGCAACAACAGTAGAAACATCTGCACTAATTGTGCATTTGTGTGTTTGTTTCTGTGTCTAATTATTCCCTAAAGAGCCCTTTCCACTTAGTACAAGCAAGAGTCTTAATTGCTGAAAATATTGTGCTGCTCTGAACAGGACTTGTTTAAACATCCAGCTTTTCTGGCAGGTGCTAATTGATCAAGCTCTGAAGGATTTTGACTTAATAGAAAACAAGCACAAAAGAAAACGTGTTACTGTAGCAGGCACAAACTTCATCTAATTAAAATTTAACTTCTACCGAGTTCTGCCTTCATTAAAAACAAGCAGCGGCTAAACTGAATCTGCTAAATGTTGAGACGCGGTCAATTTGTTGAGCCAGCGAGGGGATGGATTTTCTTCAGCACAGAAACTGACAATTTGAATAACATGTATTCAACCCTTGGGGGAATAAAAGGAATTGGATGTAACAGGATATGGAAATGCACAGACTCATTTTTCAGTGCAATTCCACACAACTTTCACCTCAGGACCCTTCAGTGACAACGCTGCGAGTTCTCACTGAAAGACAAAGTGTGCAATATTGATTATAATATATTTCTTTGACAGAGGCTCAGGATCAGTGTAAAGTTTGAAAATCTGGTTTATGCTTAATTTTGCTTTCAGAACTCAATAGAGAAAAAGATATTTTCTCTCAGTCATTCATTCTACCAGGTCACACAATTCAGCCGCCTTTCTGGCCCAGGTTGCCCCCCCACCCCCCACCCGGCTGCCATTGCCTCTGTTTAATCCAGTGTGTATTTTTGGAAACAACTAAGGGATTAACAAATCCAGCACCTGTAAAGCCTTTGGAAGGTGGACAGGAATGGAGTCCGAATTTGCAGAAGATGAAGCTTAATGGAAGCTGGGGAAGAGGAAGTGGGAAAGCTGTACTTGAGATAGGGCCAAGGAGGAGTTGTCAGCTTTGATTTATTAAGTGCAGCTTCTGCTCTGACTGCTGGTAACTTGTCAGTCCCCACATAATGGATGGAGCTCACAGCTCGCTGCTTCATGATTGGCTTTTTTTTTTTTTTCCCCTCTCTGGACCCCATCCGTTGGGCCTCTCTTCCATTGCTATCTTGCTCCCATTTCTAATTAATTTGTTATTCACAACCTCCACTACTTTTCCCATTTGCTGGGACACAGAGGACCCAGCGAACCCTCCTTTTCCTCTCTTTCTTTCTCTTCCATCAACATCCTTCATTCAGGGTTCTCACTTGCGTTTGACAATGTCTCTGCAGCATCAAAGTTTGCAGATGACTGCTTCTCTTCTGGTGCCATTCTCGAACACGGCGCAGGTCCTTTGCAATAAAGCCATGCTCATCATTTACCCACCGGAGATACTCAAAAGTTTTTGTTTCCATCCTTCACAAGAGACTCAGTCTTACTAAATGTATCTAATGTGGGTGTTTTAGTTTAAAAATAGATGACAAGCTTCTATAGTTCTTTCATATTCTAAATGTACCTGAACTGAATCATCTATTATTGTCCCAAAGGCTGTAATTTGAAAAATTAGATACTTATTGATGGTGGATTAAAAGAAAAACTTGTGGGCATAAAGGAAAGTATGATTATAAAGTAAAAAGCTTGTTGCTTTTTCACTTTTTGAGCCATATAATTCAGTAAAGAGCTATCTCATCTTTCTTAAAAAGAAATCTTCTACACAGTGTGCAGTTAGATACTCAGTGTGTGCAAAAAAAATAGTAATTTCATGTAGTTGTTCCCTGAATTTATATATTGTGTTATCTGAAGTGAGAAAAGTCAGTTTGACTTATTCCTTATCTAGCTTTTGGTCCTGAATTTGCTTTGTGTCATCTTGAAAACATTGAAAACCAAAGTTGATTTCAGAATAAATTGTGTTGCCATTATAATTTCCCTTCATTTTACTCATAGTGAAGACTTTTTTTTAAATTCTTTATTCTTTATTCACACACTCATATTTACAAGTTTTCCAGCATTTGATATACGGTCAAGCTATTGTCCATGTGTGAATCTGATCCCCTTGGAAGATTTTCACAAGCTTTTAGTAGGGGGTCCACGAGTTGAGTGACTGACTGAACAAGCCCACCTAGGTGTGGAGAAGATCACAAGACTATCATACATACCAAATATACATACATGTAACATACATTTAGACACACAATACACTCATTACTTTCCTAGATTAACTTTTATTTCTTCTTCATCTTGGACCTCAGTTAACATATATGAGTCGATCAGATTTTTCTTTAACATTTTTTTAAAGGTGGAGATTTCTACAACACTTTTAATTTTTCATCGAGCCCATTCCAGATCTGTGGGCCCCTGCATGCAATGCTCTGACTAGTACTAATCAGATGTCTTTTTTTTTTTTACCATTAATAAGAAATTTATTCCTAGTGTCATAAGCATGCAGAAGACTCCACTTCATCATGTTAGGAATGACCCCAGATAAGAATGAATAAGTGCACCAGATGGCAAATGTTGGGTATACAGTCTTTTTCTTTTCTCCCATGATCCTTTAATTCTCTCATTTGCAATATTTCATGCTTACAACTCTTGTCAAATCTCGTAACAAATGTATGTAAACAAATACAGGTCATATACAAAGATTAGAACATGCTTTGCTTTATTTGGAAGAACATTAAACTAGAGCAATAGGAGCAACTGTCCAAGATGACAAATGTTTGGCTCGTAAACAGTCAGCCACAGAACATCGACAAAAGAGTATTTCATGCTCTGCAAAACAATCACAGCTTGGGTTAGTGTCAGCTTTTAACCCAAAGTCAGAAAAAAACATTTGTGCATAATGTTGCACTTGAGACCAAAATAAATGGAGGAAAAAAAACAAAACAAAAAAAAAAAAACAAACAAACAAAAAAAAAACACATGTCACATGAACAAGTTTTAGAGTTTGAGGTAAGCTTCTGTGATGTGTAAGTTATGACCCCCACACGGAGCTCATGATCAAAGTGGCATACACACACACATTTCCACACACAAACATCACACCCAGCATGAGCCCAGCTGCCCTGCGGTAGACCCGTCCACCACAATTCCTCACATCGCCGTCTTCTGCGATTAGCTTTGTCTTTGGACAGATGCAGTGCAACGGGCCTGGAGGATCTAACACACTGTGGAGCTATTACTCAAAAACAATCAGTCACAGTCCAATCTCATGTTTTTAGTTTTTTTTTTTTTTTTTAAATTTCTTATATGAATTCTTTGTACTTCAACTACTTCTTAAGATCCAAGCACAGCAGGTCTTCTTTTGATTTTCAAGTGTTTTTTTTTTTTTCTTTTTGTTTAATATAAAATAATGGAGACATTTGCTGCTCTAAATGTCATACTTTGTCTTTTATCTTTTTTATCAACTCCTGCTAGGGGTTTGACCCAAGTTAGCTGGGGCCTACTTCTGCAATCATTGGACAAGACACAGGGAACACCCTGGAGAGGTCACCGGTCCATCACAGGGCAACACAAAGATACAAACAACCAGTCTCTCACACACACATTTACTTATGAGGGCCATTATTTGTGTGTGTCATGAAAAACTTTATAGAAGGGGTAGTTTATCTGTCACAAGGGGCCGAGATTGGGTATTTCACTAAAGGTTGCAAAGAAAAGGAGGAGAAATGGGATATTTATTAGAGATGAAAGTAGCTGATCTAACCCAAAACACATCTGATCTCTTGATTTTGCCAGTTGTCATAGTAACATCATTATCACAGTTTTTTTTTTTCAGAACAAAACTTTTTAGGTTGTAATAGTGATTTACTGCAGGTACACTGAGAACTTGAAACAGGTGGTTTGTTGCTAATAAAAATGTTTAATGAAATGATGAAATATGATGCAATACTTTGTCCATAGGAAGAAAGCAAAATGATGCTGTTTGTGGAGGCTTCTCATGATTCTCCAAAATTTCTGAATTATGTTGTTTAGGGACTAAGCGGTAGAAAATGGATGGATGTATGATCAGGGCATTTATATATATATATATATATATATATATATATATATATATATATATAACAACTGGCGACTGAAAAGACACAAGACTTTCACACTTTCAAAACAAATCCACAAATAGTCAAGGAGACAGAACCTTTTTCTCTTATACGTTAGACCTCTTTAACACAAGAAGGTCAGCATGTGAACTGCAAATAGGCTTTTGAGATCTCCTAGTCACATGTTTTGTTTCTGTATTTTTTCTTCTCTGCAAAAACACACACTAGGATGAGAAACATCTTTTTTCTTTTTTTTTCACTTTTTCCCACAAAGAACATGGTTGAACCAAGTTCTTATTCTCTCAAACATTACAACACAGCTTATGTTTTGACCTTGAGTGAACCACATCAACTCATGTTATGTTTGCTTTTGACACAAAGACACCTGCTGAAATATGTTCAATTAACACCTGTCAGTGAACTTGACAAAGACTTTTGATTTTGTTTTCCTTGCTTTTAACCACATCAACTACATAGCAGGTCTAGAGCGCTTTTACTCTACCCACTGCATATGAATTTAAGATGAGGCAATCAGCCAGTATGCATTTAGCATTCATCTGTTTCTAGGTGACAATGAACAACACTCAGTATGTGTTATATAAACCCGATACAGCAGGTGTTATCCAGCTTACTATTAGGACTGCCAGTGTACATCCTTTTGTCATAATGGCTTGCATTTGGTTTCCCTGTAAGAACAGCTTGTGTAGTTTTCAACATCCTTTGTGTTGCTGAATCTGCTGATAAAAGAGACGTTTAGCAGGAGAATCTGTAGAAAATGTAGCCAGAGAGATCATTTGCATCACACTGAGGTAAAACTGTTCTTTTGTTAAATGACAGAGCTTGTTTTTTCTCAAAACTTTAAAGAATGATGGGTAGTTCCCATTAGAAGCATATATTTAGTACTCTATATATAAGGACTTGACATTTTTCCCTGAGTGAGGGTTAAAAACTGAAACCTTCTTACAAATAGCATAGATGCTGTTGGATACATAAAACAGATGGAATCTTGTCTAGACTGCAGGCAAATGAGATTATCATATAGTTTCTCTCCACATTTGATGCTTTCAGACACATCCATAATACAAATCTTATCAAACTTTTTTTGTCACAGTTCATTTATCATTGCTTTCAGATGAAATTTGTGAGCAAAACTTTTGCATCTCGTGACTCATTGTAAGTTTTATTGGGATGCAGCCAAAGCCCTTGTGCAGTTAACCATAGATGCAACTTGACTTAATATGTTTCTGAGAGACCTTTCTTGCTAAGAATTTAGCATCTCATATCACATTACGTTGGCTCTCCTGTATTGAATTAAGACCTAATGAGAAAAGTTCAGTCCAAGCATAGGTTCATTTCTCTTACGTCTTCAGTCGTTCAAGGTCCCTAAAGTTCGATTAACACATGCCATCCAAGTCACTCCATTGCACAAAATTGTTATTTAGTGGTTGTAGAGTCTTCTGAGAGATTGGTGCTGCAGGGAAGCAGAATTTATTTCCCTGCTTTAAATGAACTGTCCACTGACTGTTGAGGTGAGACGGCTTTGTTCAGTGACCAGCTGAAGGACATTAAGGTTGTTCTGATCTTTTTTTATTCACTTCAACGTAAAAGACATAGATTGCAAAATCTGCTGAAGCAACTAAACCGCATGATTTATTCCAGGCTATATGTGGACTCATTCTTTGTACAGATTTCCCTATTATGAGGACTCAGATTTTCTTCTTTTTTTTCTCCTCTTGTGTGTGATACAATCCTGATTTTTTTTTTTTTTTTACACCGGTTAGGTTGAGTAGATGCAATATCTGCAGCAGAATGAATGATGACAGCAAACAAATGGCTTTAATGGTGAGGAGGTTAATCTCAGTACACTCACAGCTCTCTGTAGACCAGATTCTTGCAACCCCAGTGAAACTTCCATTAACATAGGGGTTGCTGATGACACTGTATCCACTGTACACTACAGCAGACCTGGAATTAATCAGAAGGGGATAAGATTGACCCACATGTTATCGCTTACTGCTTGTCCTTGACCAGACTTTCTGTTCTTCTTGATTACCTAGTGTTTTCACCCAGCTTTGCTGCATTTATCACTGTAATTTTGTTGCATTTTTCCCTCTACATGGTCTATCAAGAGTGTAGTGGCAGGAAGCATATCATCTCATGTCCACTTGAGTTATTAGCTATGGTTTGTTTGTTATCTTTAAGTATTTACTAAAAGGAATTTATGTAAGAATGCAAGGAGGCAGGCGGTGGATTGTGCCCTCATTGGGTGTGAGGACAATATACTTTCTTTTTGCTTAATTTCCAGACACCATAGTGCCTTAAATAAACAAATTTATCTTGTGAGAACATTGCTTTATCTTTATTTCTGATCAGCAAAGGTTTTGGATTAGGTGGTAATTTGCTTCAGTCAATACAAAATAAAAAATACAACCTCGAAACTTTTTTTTTTTTTGCTGTTGTTGCAGCCAAAGACATGACCATAAATGGTGAGAATAAGAGCTATTTTTACAATTCCAGCCTCTACAAGCTTCCTTGAACCTCTTTTCATCTCTCCTCTTCTTGTGCTCACTTAGTTGCCAGCCCCTCGTTTATCTCAGCAATCCAATAATTTATACTTAGAAGTGACTGGGCCAAAAGGAAGCAGTGGAGGGTGAGCCAAAAGAGCTAGCGATAGCGGCTAATTAGCTACAGCTGCTGATGGGACTGCTTTTTCGCTCCCTGCCAGAGGAGCCTTGACAAAATTGTTATCAAATGTAATCAGAAAAGACAAGCCATTTTATTTATTTATTTATTTTATTAAGATTCGGGGCAAATTGTAGATGGTGGGTGGGAGATGGATGGGTATAGTACAAAAAAAAAGAGGCTCTGTGAGTTGTGCTGGCATGTGTGAGTTATGCTAAGAAAAAAACAGGTTAGATGAATCATAAAATCCAGAATGGAGGTAGAGATGGGCACACGGGGACTGGGCGTGTGAGTACTTCTAGTATGTAATTCCTCTATCTCACAGCCCTGGCGAGCCATTTTCTTACTAAATGAGGCAACAGCAAACACCCATGAGAGCAATTTTCATCTTACTGTCAATGCTTTAAAGTTGCTTAAACACTCAACCTTGTGTACCTCATTATCATGTCTCAGTGCTCCCTCAGCAGGTGGAGCGTCTTTCCATCTGCTGTATGTTTTATGTGTTTTATGTACATGATACTGTGGTCCAGTTATCCAAACATACCTCAAAATTGAAGAATTGCAGATTCAGAATTTAAATGTTGCTGAGGATAAGGAAACCCACTGCTCCCAAAAGAGGCCAACCACTGTTTCTATAATTGAAATAGAAAAATAAATGCATAAATTATAGGTGGTGTGACACATCAGGGGCTCAGTTCTCTTTTGTAACAAGGGGTTCTGTGGGGAGATGACCACTCTTCAGTCTTTTGCAGAAACAGCAAGACTTCTTTCTCTTTCCTGGCCATAAATAAAGTCTTCACATAGTGACAGAGAAAGTGAAAAGTGGTGCACAGCATAGTACAGTAGATAACACAAACAGCATGTTGTGCTCTGTGGTATATAACAAGGTAAGAACCACATGTGACAAATTGTGTCAGGTAATTTCTGCATCTACAGAAAGTAGGTGTAGCACTACCTATTTGTAGCTTTTCCAGTTTCATTTTGTGTGAACTGTGGGCAAATGGATTTGTTTCGCTTCCACCTCCACATAGACTGACTGCTTCCTCTGGTATTTAAAAAATAAAGCTTATTTTTCAATATTCACCTTTAGATAATTTTTCAAAGGAGAATTTTGGGATTTTTCTGTGTATCCATGAAATGTACATGTATTTTCTTGTGTCTTTCCCAGGTGCTTATCCCGGTGTTAGGTCATGGTCTTACAGGGTTTGTGAAGGCTGGCCTGCTGGCAGCAGCTGGGAAGTGTCAGCAGATGTGAATTGTCAAGCGTCCTGTTTGGTTCATTAGCTGCTCTTCCACTTGCACCTAACACAGCTGTGTTAGTCTGCATGTGTGCATGGACCCAAGTGCAAATGTGTGGTAAATAAAGGAGGAGTAATTAAATTTGTGTATACAGAGGATGCATATCTGTATTGGGGAGAAATATAGAGATATACCTCAAAAGATAAAGAGGTCATCTTTCATCTAAGGGGTATGGTTCTATTGCAACTTGGCCATTTTAAAAGTGAAAGTTTCATTTGGAAAAAAAACTAAACTCTAAATTTTTTCTGACTTGTAAGTTCCTTTAACTCCATGCAAAACGAATATGATGCATATGTATTTTTAAAGTCAGGGTTTTATGTATGTGGATAAAGGAAAGAGTAAAATCTCTATTGCCTAATATTGCCCCAATATTCTCCTGCTTGATGGCTGGTTTGGTGACCTCTGTTTTGTTTACAGCAAAAGTTCATTTTTTTTATAGGAAAACCGAATGTTAAAAGTGTGAGCATGTGACTATATTGTGTTTTTGAAATGAGAAACTATAAAGCATAGGGCACAAAATTACAATAGATGTACACTGACAGAAAATGTGGCTTTAGGGGAAACAACAGTACAGCGTCACTGCATATACTGTGGACGATTGTAATTCACACAGAATACAGTGACCATAGCTCAGTGGGCAGTGTCGATGTGGCAGCAGTTTGATCTACAGCCCATCATTGTATCGAACCAGCTCAGTATAAAAAGAAAACATATAATGATTACATATGTCCAAAATGTAATATAGTCAGAGAAGGGTTTTTTTTTCTTATTGCTCTGTTGTAGGAAGAAAGTTGAAATGTATTGCTGACACAATGCAAACCTACAAGCATCAGGTGTGTTAATCACACATTTTATCACCATACAATCTATTTTATCCATTCAGTGGATAATAATTCTGTCAAAGAATTAAATTCTTTCATAATATGATTTCAATTTTATTTATTTAAGAGCCAGTGATCTATGAGATAAAACCACACAAATGTGCAATCTGGGGTGTCATATTTACATCCACTCCCTTCAACCTTTGCAATAAGCTTGTCTGAAGACCTAAGTTTGGTGATATGACTTTTCAGATCGTTTGACAACATGAAACCCAAGTGGAAAATAGACTTACATAATGATCTTTTGGATGAACAAATTAAAGATACTGTGAAGTATGTTTAACAATTTTAGATAAAATGTAAAAGTGCTATATAAATGCAAATTATTTTAATTAGGTGCAAGTATAATTTACCAATGAAAACATTTTCAGATAATGTTTTTTGTTTGTTTTTTAGTAGTTGTTGTTGATTTAATAAAATCAATTAAAATTAATAAAGCAACACCCTTTCTAGGTAATCTACATTTGTCACATTTCGCCCTAAAGGTTTATACCATATTGGTGCAACAATTTTGTAGCAGTAGCTGTGCAGTATTAAATAAAAGCACATGGAAGAACCACCTACACATATATGTCCCCCTGTTGTTACTCTTGTCATTTATATATCATGTTGTTTACTTGCAACATATCCCATCATTGTCTGGGGTAGCCAGGGCTCGGCTGTGTACAATGCATATTTGAATTTCTCTATCCACGGAATAAATATTTATTCAGCGCCAAGGTCTGTTGTAATTAACGAGAAGGCGGCTGGAGAAATTCTATTATGTATTTCCCTGGAGTCACCAGCAGCTCTGCAAGTCTCAGGTCAGCTGGTCTGGTTATGGAGATGTCTCATTCACGCATTTCCACAGTGTGTGCGCATTATGCAGGGCCATGAAGATTTGTGTTTCTGCATACATGTGTGTAAATGTTGGCAAGAAACAGATAGACTGCAAGTCAGTCAGCAAATGTTAAAATTGAATTAGACTAGTATTCTCTCTGCCAGTAGTGTAATTGGATGGTAAATCATGTTGCTTTCAGCAGATAATGCCTGAGATGAAGCATCTATTAAAACCATGAAGGCTGGTTACATTTGCATATAATGTTGATGACTCCAGTGTGAACAGTAAATTTTGTAAATCGAAAATCTGATATACATCACTTTGTTGAAACAGGAAGTGTGTGTTTCCCAAACAAAAGCTACACAAATAGAAAGTATTGATCAATAACAAGTAATTAAAAAAACAGGGCTCATTGCCATCTATCACCATAGGTCAATAAATCCAAAGTTTAAATCCTTTACTTTTTTTAAAAAGATGCATATAAGTATTGAGTTAGAAAGGTTAGAGAAAAGAGAGGACTAAGGTTAACTAGTGGCAAGAGGAATAGTAAGAGCCTTCTAAGTACTGCTAAGATGAAACTACCTCCCCCTTTCTTTCCTGTGTTTTAGTGAAATCCCTCCAGTCTAATTAGGTGAAAAAGTGCAAGATGTTTATGAAGCATTTTAGGCAGCCAGTGACAGGCACTAAAGAGCCATCCACTGCAAAAACGGTGACAGAGGGGATCGACGTGCCCGCAGAAAGAATCTGCCATGAGGGTATTTACCCTGAACCTGCAGAGCTTGCACAGATGACATCTTAATAAGCTGAGCACTATGATACATTTTTAACTCAGCCAGTCGGTCTCTCAAGACGACTGTGCACCAGTGCCCGCATCTAATTGGGTTTTCCACCTCTTCCAACACCACTGTAGCACCACGTTATTGTTTATGAAGTCCTATTCTTATTCCCAAGTAGTTTACAAGAGGACGATGACACTCTCCTCTCATTTCGCTCTCTCATTGGTCTGTTTACTTTTATAGTTTAAATGACAACACCTTAAAACTACAAAAGGCGGTTCGAAGCCGCAAGGGTTTCAGCGTGGTAGCTGACCCACACACAACCACAGTTCCCATTCTGAGACAATGGTTCCCTCACGCATACAAGTCACTTATTAATTATAAAGAAACGCTTTAGATGGATGGAGAAATGTGAAAAATATCTAAATATGTAAAGGGGAAAAGAACAGTTGCTGCAATTAACACAAAAGAGGAAAGCATTTAGTTGTTTACTTAATTCATGCCTGCTGTTTATGTCTCAACAGCTGCCCATTAAACTTGACAATAACTGCATTAAGCCCTGATGTTCTTCAGTAATTGCATAAGTCATTAACAAAATCATAGGAGATTTACTTCCTAACCTGTTTCCAATTGTTATAATATGCATAAATTCTTGGAGTGATTTGAGGCTAATTTTATGGTACATAATGAGAATATGAAAATGCTTTATCAATTCAATATTCCAGGGTAAACATTAAATATCATAGACTTTTAGACTTTGACCTAACTTTAGATAATCTCTTTGTGATGATTCCCTCAGAGAAATTAGATAAACAGATTTTAAACAGATTAATAATCCAAAGTGTTTTATATCTGTTGCTATTGAGTGTCAGTATTTACTTTCTACTTTAAATGCATGAAATAAAACATGTCTTGTCCTTGATGCATTGTAGACTTCTTTGTTGCACATTGGAACAAAACACCAAGCTCTTTTGTGTCTTTCTGTAAATGTAAAGTTTCATGGGTAGCACAACATATCGTTTAACAAATATGCATGTTTACTGTGGTTTACTGTTTTAGCTGACAAACATCATAGGTGATCGTTTAAACAATGATGTGATTAAAACTGACAAGTAAAATCTCAACATCTGGAACATCCAATGAGCCACAATGGCCAATGAGCTATCATGTCATTATTCATCATTCTTTTGTCATTCTTCTCACATGTTTGTGAGAAATTGTATTCATACACAAAAAATATGTGAGTTATGGCTGAATTTCTACTGGTTTGTTGTTTAATATAAGGAAGTATTGTACCAGATTTGAACATTTGAAAAGTATTCTTTCATGAGACAAGCTGCTGCCACCAGTGTGAAGGTTTGAAAATAAAAAAATAATAGTATATATATATATATATATATATATATATATATATATATATGTATATGTGTGTAGAATTATACTATATATGTAGAATTATATTTCTAGCACAGAGTCATCCTCCTCATTCTGTGTCTTTGGAGATAATTGTGTGCAGACTGCTGGATGATAATTGCATACTTAAAGCTAAGTATATGTGGGTTTAGCTACATTTAAATAGAAGAAATGGCAGTAAGTAGTTAAAGGCGTCAAAATAAAAATTCTGTCTCTGAACTGACTACAGTGGCCTACATAGGATCCCTGTTTCTTCACATAACACTTGCATAGGAGTCAGTGAAGCTTCAGCTTAAAGTGTTTAATGACAAATGAAGTGATGGTGAGTTTGTGGGAACAGAACTCTCCCTTGTTATAGCCTTAAATGCTGGACAGCTGTCCCTGTAAAAATGTTCTTTTGCTGCACTTATTTCCTCTCAAACATGAGGTAGATTGAGCCATTCAGCAAGTGGCTCTTTATTTTTACAGCTAAGCAGCATTCAAGAGTTTTGGAGTTGTGCCAGACTGCTGCTGCCGGTGTCCCTTCCCTAAGAGCCACAACGAAGAGCACAGCCTTGATGTTTTTATTCATTCGGCCTTTGTTTACATGTTTACTGATTCTGGCCATGCACACTACCTCAAAAGACACTGCTGTGACAGTGTGCATCAAATCCAGCTGAGGTCAGTGGAACAGACCGTCGAGCAAAAACAAGTTATTATTTTATCATGTATCTCCTTTGGGGACAAGCAGCACAATGGTAGCCTCTCCAAATTGCCCACCTTATGACGCAGCAATGTGGGAGTTAGATCTCTGGAGGCTCAGTGGTTAAGGCAGAGAAGTGGGAACCATGTTCAGCCTGCATGAGCTGCCAGCAAATCTGTTAATTAAGCATGCTAATGGTTGTAATTGTAGCTGGTGGTGAACCCAGCTGTTGAGGTAAATTCTAGGCTTAGCCCACTGGTTGTCAGGATTCTACTTTGTGTGTGTGTGATAAGTAAAACCACAGATGTATTTTATGCACAAATAAGGATGGAAAATAGCGGGAAGGGGTTAGCAATAAGCAGGGAAAGGGAGTGAGGATAGAGAGGAGAAAGATGAGCTTTTTAACCACGTGGCTTACCTTCCTCTTCTCAGCATCAGTCATCATTTCTGCAGCTGCTCCCAGGAAAATGCCTGATAGGTGTTTGCCATATGCCCGGGGCTTAGGGTGCTTAGGCTGGGCTAATGTCAGCTGATCCCACCTAACTTGGCAATCGTATGACTGGCAGGTTCACAGGGACGTGCAGAGGTAATCTCTTCTATTCGAAATGCCAGTTTTTGTTTGTTTTTGTTAGTTTTTTTTCTATGTACATATTGATGCAAAAAGGTTGAATGTTAGCATAAAGCAAAAAAATTGAACCTTAGTATTGCTGTGAGCTTTGGAAGTATTTAATTGTTGCCTTTGTCAAATGATCACGTTATGTATAATAGGTATCTGGTGTCTGTTCAGGTGTTTATTCACAGTGAAGATGTAAATGCACTATAATATAGACAGTTGCCTCTTGAAAAGATTCCTCATTTATACAAGTTTCACAAAGAGCACAGAAGTGCCACTCCTCAGAGTAGAAGGTCCTCTATCCAAATCATGAACAAAAGAAAGACAAAACTACATGTGTTTATGCTAATGGAAACAGAATTAACTGAATGCCAGTATTGGTACTCCACATGTTGTACTTCATCCATTTATGTCTCGTCTTCAAAGGAAAACAATACCAAACTAGAAAGAAGTTGTTTTCCTTGGACCAAAAAAGGGGGAATGAAAAGCATTAAGTGTTACTGGAGATTCAGACCAGAGTGCTATTTGTTTTTGATCCATTACTTTCTTTCCTCCAATGTCAGATAGGTTTGTTCAATTCAAACAGCACATCTTCTGCTTGCAGTGTGACTAATAATAGCATAATTCGCACACTAAAAAAGGCTAATACACTGTGGTTATACTTGTGGTTATTTTACCATAAAATTTATTAAAGTTTATTCTATGAATGGATAAACAGTATTGGCCACATGGCCAGCCAAACAGCACAGACTGAGCGATATCACTGCAATTTTATCTTCATTTTAAATAAGTTTTAAATATCTTCAGTCAGAGGATCATTTTTCTAATGACTTTTAAAACCAAATCACTCGTTTCTGTCTAAAATTATTCTCAAGATGGTCATAAAAGTGATCTTATCCCAGTGACACTACAGAAACAACTGTTTTTTTTTTTTTCATTTATTCCCACTAATCAGACTCCTGATACCTTATAGCTGTTGTTCACAGTTTGACACAGCTTTGGGAATTTATGATTGCTTGCTTTGCTTGTATCAAACGGATACTGAGCAGACTGGGTGTAATCAGTACAAGAGCCCATAGAGATTTCTGTATATATTCTGTGACCTCTGAAAAAAACCTTGTTTTTGGGGTAAACTGATAAATGTATCATAGATTTTAGGCCAGAAAATGAAAACATGCTGCCATCACTGTGCAGTAACTGTTTTTTTTTATACAATTCCTGGCCGATTATATTTACATTCAATACATGTCTCACCTTAACGTTTAAATTGAAATGTTAATGCACTGGGCTATATTTACCAGGAAATTTAAATGTAATATGCATGCTGCCTTGCCATTGTGTGCAATACAATGTCTACATGCAAAATGGGAATTAAAGAAATCCCACATGCAGTACTGGATGCTTTTGTAGGTGGGAAAAAAAAAAGAAAAAAAGTTCTATTGGCTGAAGCATTAACCTGTCACATGTGCTGCTGCATGCAGAGGTCTATAGGAGTAAAAGGCAATGATGTTATAAATAACCTTTGTTCAAGTCAATAAGCAATTTTACGTTACTCGTTTGTTAATCACAGAGTTGAAATTGGGTGTGGGGTGTTGGGGAAGCTGTGTGTTTAGCAGGAGTAGATGGCACTGTTTCTGAGGTTTGTGTGCACAAGGTAAAGTAGAGAGAGAGAGAGAGAGAGAGAGAGACACATAATCTTGCACTCAGTGATGGATAGATAGCGCTTTGGCTCGTTTACACTCACAATCACACGCACACACACACACACACACACACAGACTGAACTTGTCCTTCCTCTGTCCCGTTGTCTGCCGGCCCGTTAGACCCTAATCCTTTTTATCTGTCTGCACTCAGTTTGAGGATCTTTGTGTTTGTCCGGGCATGTGTTTATATGTCTGTGAACGTCTGTCCGAGTGCGACTGAGCAGCAACATGCGTTTGCCTGTTTGCGATGAAGATGTCAGGGGGGAGCTGCTTAGCCGACCGTTACTTTCTCTCCCAGAAGATGACGTCTTGTCATGAGTAGGGGGTGACAGATGTGGTCTCATGCCATTACTGCAGAAAACTGGAGGGAATCATCTTCCCAAATCATACTTTGACATGAGCTTGACACATTTAGATGGATAGTATTTCTATTTCAATCACAATATGACGTTGTTATTGTTAGTCTATAGCAATCAATTTATCCATTATAAATGCATCTAGTTGTTGGAAAATAGAGGGTTAAATGTGAAGAAATGGAGGTATAAAATACCCCAGTGAACTTATGACCTTGATGGTGCCATAAAGCAAAGGTGGTTTATGCACCAGGAAGTCTCTGAGGTACTTAAATGGCTGCAAAGAGCCGCAGGACACAGCAACAGTATGAGATCAGAATCTGTTTTCTCGGCTTCAGGATAGCTTCTGATATTGAGCTTGGAATTACTTTCTTGTAATCCATTCATAGCTGATTCCTGGAGGAACCACATTCTCATGATTACTCTCGTAATCTCTTCTAAAGGCTTTAGTCTACACAACAGTCAGCACAGATCCATGGCATGGTCATGTTTTTATGTTGTTTAGAAATAAATGATGACAACAGGTTGAAAAGGGGTTAAACCTTTTCTTTTTGAGTAATCAACATGCTTGTTTACACGTTTCATCTGATTTTTGTTGTTTCGCTTGTAATAAGATTCTGTCAACCGCTCTAAGAAGGCCACAACGACAAATTATCCAGACACTACATGTTCTTTGTCCATATTCTGCCTGAAGGCTTGTGAGAAAGAGACAGTAAGACAAAGAAAAAATGGTTGCTTGTTGTTGCCGCTGACCCCTTAACGCACCCCAGCACAAAAAGCTCAGTGCTCATTTCCCCGGCAGTGTCTTTTAAATCAGTGGAGGAGAGCCAAATGCAGGAGCAAGGATGCCTCCCTACAGCAAGCACATCCTCAGACATCGATCTGTGCCATTACTCCTTTCGACACCTGGTTCCATCTGACTAGATGGCCCACAGGCTGGACAACTGAGACATGGAACAGAACAGGGGCAGCAGATACAAATGACCCTCCTCAGGCCATTCCTTTTATCCTGTGGGAGCATGTATAGGGTATGTGAAGAGTGTGTGTGTGTGTGTGTATGTGGAGGGGTGGACCCTGCTCAGTAGGGTCCTGTTTGTGTAGGCTATCTATACACAAAGTGGAGCTGGTCTACCAGAGGTAGCAACAGAGTCTGAGTAATACCATTGTGATGTGCTTAGCTCTCGCAGTAGGACGATGGACCTCCAGAGAGAAGAAAATGGTGGTTTAAATGGGAGCTTTTTCCATTCTGAACTCCATGACTAGCTACAGGGGTGTATTCTGCTGTTTTGTCTTTGTTTGGCCTTGCAGCTCAGTGTTAGCATTAGCACATAGCTCACCTGCTGTGCGGCAAAACTCTGGTTTTAATGTGGAAGAAAACTGTGAGGAAAGAGACAGAGTGAGGGCTTAATAATGGGAG
>JBAMIG010000009.1:21036068-21059506 GCA_037177335.1 Kiunga ballochi | reverse complement strand
GCTACAGGGGTGTATTCTGCTGTTTTGTCTTTGTTTGGCCTTGCAGCTCAGTGTTAGCATTAGCACATAGCTCACCTTCTGTGCGGCAAAACTCTGGTTTTAATGTGGAAGAAAACTGTGAGGAAAGAGACAGAGTGAGGGCTTAATAATTGGAGACACGTTGCCTAGGGAAAAAAAAAAAAGGGGGGGGGGGATGGGGGGAGAGAAAAGTTTAGTTTTCTCAAGGTTGTTTACAAAAGCATTCTATAGCGGGTAAGAGCCATTATTGATAAAGGTAGGATACAGACTCTTTCATGGAGAGCGGAATTGTCTCCCTGCAAGCCTAGTGAGCATCATTAGCGGGCTGCAGAGAAAGTAACCAGCATAGGAAGACTAAGAGCAGACAAGCCTGTGTAACAAACATAGGTGGCAGTGAGAGGAGTGGGCTTTCATGTGCCAGTGATGGTTGGGCTACCACCATGTCACTGCTGCTCCTAAAAAAGGAACAAATGGCCAATTTGCAACCTCTCTCCAACCATGAAAGGTCATTTGTAGAGAGGCAGCACTTTCAAACTGAATGTGCCAGGCTTTTTGGTAGTACTGGTAGAAGCATGGGGGGGTATACTGTACTGTTAAAATATTTATACTGCTATCTAAATTCTCTAGTTGTTTTTCAGCTTGCATTGCATACGTTTTTTGTAAACATCATTTGGAAAATATGTGTGTATCACAGGTGTTCTCTTACTGAAACGCTTCATCAAGCTCAACAATCCAACAAGGGGATGAGGAGGCTGTATGGGCGGGTGTGAGGAGGACTGTTGTTGTTTTGCAATCATAAAAGGGTTGATTGGGGCAGGACACCCGGTAGATGAATAAACAAAATTCCTAACGGTATTCTACTCAACACATCACTCCATTGAATTTAATCTTATTACCAAACATTGTTGAATAAGTGAATGAGTAAAGGAGAGACACAAAAATGGTAAAGGTCTGAAAGCATAAGGTAGAATCTAATAGAAATATTAGTTTAAAAAGATGTAAATGTAGAGAAAGATAAAGAAAGAAATGAGCAGCACCTTTTTTTATTTTTATTTTCTCATGCCTTGTAAATTTGATTTAATATTTTATATTTCAACAAGTCTAAACTGTAATGTAAAAAAAATGTCCTGTTGTATCAAGGGAATACTGGTCCTTCAACAGGATTATTAGATCTACCAGAAACTGCAGCAGACTGTTCCTTCTCCTGAAAAAGTTCTGCAAACAAAGAGGTGTACAGGAACAGACCACACAGTCAGAACATGAAGCTGCTCCATAAACCAATTGCTTCGTTGTTTTGTGTCAACTTAATTTATGAGGTGAAAAGAAATAAACAGTGGAGGTGAAGAAAACATAATGGTAGATACCATCTATTTCTCTGATTCAAGGTCAGATGTTCTACTTAAAAGGATATGGACATATACACGGTGATAGCCTAGGGAAAGCCTTTTAAATTTATTGTATTGCTTATTTCCTTTTTTGTTAAATAACAGAAAATGGTAGCCCACCTGCCTTTTCAGATTTGGACACCAAACATATAAATAAACAATAAATAAACATATTACTAAATTAAAGGTTTGTCTTGGCTTAAAGTTTGCTGACATTGTTATCGATGTACAAAGTTGATTATGGTGAGACAAAAGCATTCTCTATGCAGAGACATTAACCCACTCAGGAGGCTCTATGATGCATATGATGACCATCAGTTAACTTGTCAATTAAACATTCATTAGAGCACTCTGATCCCCTCTGAGGCTGACCTCTGTCAATGGAATGAACCGGATGGTATTTTTGTCTCGCTGACAGCTTATTAGGTGAATTATGTGACAGGTGTGCTAATTCTGCTTACTATCATGCCATCCTGCATTTTGCAGCAAATACATACAAGGTAGCGAGTTAACTACAATAATCGCCAATTATTTTACTGACCTTTAAATGGCAGCTGAATCCTTCTAGTCTCCAATGTTTATTTATAAAGTGGATTTAAAGAAATTTCTGATTATCAATATAACATATCGATTTTTGGTGAACAACAGAACAGACCACTGCGTGTGAGGCCCAAATATTTCAAAATTCATGAGGATGATGACAGAAGAGGATTTTGGTGGATAGCGAGGATGAGTGATTCATAGAAAGACGGGGGCGTTTTTTAATCCGGCGTGTCGCCACTTAAATCCTAGTCACTTAATTCAACCTCCTTTTGTTTAATTAACCTCAGATTTCAGAGTTAATTAGGTTCAGGTATTAAAGAAAGATTATTTTTTCCCACTCTGGCTGTTGGCAGAAGTGTGGAGCAGCCTTGCACTCAGTTAGATGTGGTGTCAGATTGAACCTTCAGGGAAACCTGTGACAAGAAGCAAGCATGCTTAAGCGTGACGATGAAGGTTCCAGTGTTGTAGGCATTCAAAAACATTTCATATACCTTGAAAACTGCCATCACTTTTGCACAATGGTGAAGCAAATGGGAGAAAAGCTTGTTTTTCATGTGCTAGAAAACTAATTAACTACAGTAAAAAGGATCAAGGCTTTCTGTTCGGTATCTTTTCAGCTCCTCTGTTGCAACTTTGTGTCTGTAGATGCTTGAAAGGGCAGTTTCCAATTGAATTTGACAAAGTGAATATCTTTATATTATAACACACAGACACAAACACAATTATTTAGGCTTTTTCTAAAATAAATAAATAAATAGATACATAAAATACACTACATTTTGATTGGTACTGTTTAACTATTCTGTTAATAAAGATTGTCTTGGTATTATAGAAACATCTTTGAAAGGCGCCTTGTACTGCTTAGTGACGCGTCATACCAGGAGTGTCATCCTCTGTTCACCTAATCACCGAAGCTGTCACACCATGCCTCATTAGCCTGATGGGAGATCCATGGCAAGTGGCCACCACACTAACCTCACAAGGCCCATAAATCAATGTTCTCACAGCAGGATGTCAGTGGGAGGGAGGGGCAACAAGAACATCAGTCCGATCTGTTGGACAACAATACCGAGGGTTAATCACCAAGGCGGTGATTGCAAATGACCGAGCCACTTGTGAGAATGGAGCGTAAACAAAAGCAAATTGGAAGCGGGTAGTACACAGCATTCATATTAGGTATCCTGGAGGGCTTCTTCTGATTACAACAATCATTGCATGTGTCTCTCAGCTAGATAAGTGAGGCACATGAAGTGGCTTTAAAGCACAGGCCCGCACATCTATCCTTCCATCCATCTACCCATCCGTCGCTCTTGCTTGGTCCTCCACTCCCTCTTAACCATATTTGAAATTACAAAAGCCTCTCTTATGGATGGCCTATCATCCATGTAATGACAAAGTTCAAATGTGAATCCATCTGTACAGCTCAGAAAGCCATTGAAATCCGCTCTCAAAGGTACTGATGGGCACAGCAACTACTGTCAGTTCCCAAAGTATCTGGTCTCTAAAAAACAGATTAGAATAGTGTGGCAATGGACTGAAATAAGTTTGGTCCTCACTGTTAGAGCAAAGTCTGTTTGAAAAAGGCTTACTGATAGTTTCTTCTTTTTTTCTTTGAGCTGCAGCACTGTTGTTCCCAGCATATTCACTGTAGGCTATCTTCTATCTCAAATGTAAACTGCATTAATCCATATCCATATGTTTAAACATTTAAAAGAAGCAGCACACTTGCACAACAAGGCCAAATTGCTTTTCCACCTCTTTGGTCCCACCTTAAAAAAGACCAGCATCATACAATTATCAATATTCTAAGATGAAGGAAAATGCCAAAGCGCAAAAAAATAAGAGGGTAAATCGTTTAGTTTGTAGCTTAGTTCAGGTGACTTTTTCTTGGAAGAGAATCTTTTGATTTCTTTGACTTCACCTCTTCTCATCACAGCAGTATTTACCATTTCCCACAGGCACATGATTCCCCCCCCAAAGCTTCCCTTAAACCTGCATAAAGAAGTAGATAGGAGCATATTTTTTGATCGAAGGTGTTTAAATTTTCATGTGGTTTACTTTCATGCCTCACACCACAAATAAAAAAGAGCTTTTTTTTATAGAGACGCAAACGGACACACACATGTAACCCTTTCGTCTTCCTTGCAGCCTGAAATCTTCAATAAATATAATTCTGGACTTGTCAAAGCTACAAGATAGAGGATATTTAGCATTTTGGTTATCCTCACTGTAGGAGATATCTGTGATATTGATGTTTTTTGCCCTTTCCTTTCTAAAGAAAGAAAAAAAAACACCACACAACAACAGAGACACAATGAAGGGCCTCTCATCCAGGGGTGAAGGATAATTAACTGGAGCGGCTGACTTTAGGGATTATTCCAGGAGGGGCGGTGAATTAAAACTCAGCTAATGAGTTGAAGTTTCTTAATTTGTTCTCCCCCGTAATACCAGAATGGATTAGCAGTAGCTTTAGTCGCCTCCTTCCAGCGATTAACACGGCTCGTCCTGATTCAGCTTTTAACGGCAGGGCGGTGAGAGAATAAGATGGGAGCAGACGGGAGGGTTTCACAGCTTATAACTCAAACCCTCTGGAGGTAAATACTCAGTAATGTTTAGGATACAGTGGTAATGTTTATATAGACAACATTTTTAAACACTCATTTTGTTTAAAGTTCACATGAAGTTACATGTAAAGAAAGAAGTTTTTGGAATAATCGAACAAGCAGAAAACACTTGGTATTTGTTAGTTAGTCTTGCCACCAATCTGGAAAAAAATAAAGCTAAAGCAGCTACATATTTACTATACCTCTTTGAAGTTGGCAGAAATTAAGAATATATGAAACCTTTCAAACTTTTTACTGTAATTTCAGAGGTCTTTATAATCTGCCTTTCTTGTGCTTTGATATGAAAACAGGAATATTACTGCTCAGTTAGCCACACACCTTTCTTGAGGATAAGAAGCTTGCAGAGGAAAATCCAAAAAAAAGACTGTATGAAAATATATGTCCTACCTGAATATATTAATAAAAAATGTAGGTTGATCCGTAACTAGTTGAAGACCGCAATTGTATCAGGTATCAATTTCTTTTTTCTCTGACGTCATGTTTCCACCCCTTTGTAATGTACAATGACACTTTATCACCATATAGTTCTCCCAAATAGAAATACTGATACATGGCTCCATTTACAAGTTGATCTGATTACCAAAAGATTTGCAGCGCCCGTTTTGATCTGATTAAAACTTCATTCTAACTGAGCCGCATTTGGTTCGTCTCATCTGAAGTGTTTACTGGAGGCATTTTTACTCTGATTGAACATTTAATCTGAATCAACGTTAGCATCGCTAATGACACTGGGCCACATTGTACTGATGAGGTGAGCATTTTGATTAGTATATTTTTCATTAAAATGGCTGAAATATGTTGGGCACCAGAAGGCAAAGAAATAGATTTGGTTTATAGCATCCACCTAACTCCCCCTGAGTCTTCCCTTCTCCCTCACTCCTTGACTCCTTGGCAACACTCCTATGGTTAAAAACCTCTAAGGGTGGTGGAGAGCCGTCAAGTATGATGACTCGATCCAGCACAACACCTGATGTCTAATAATGAAAATTGACAGGACTTGTTTTTAATTCTGCTGCTTCTCTGGGTCATTTTGCACAGGAGCAAAATAATGCTGGAGGGTGGAAAGCCACACCTTCAGGCAGGTTTGTCCATTAGCCTTATGCTCCCTCGCATACATGCTGGAGTGCAAGTATGTCAATAGTTTTCCACTTCCTGAGTGCCAGTCAAAGTCAGCTGGTGGAAAACTTCCAACTTTGTCAGTGTAGGTTATTAGAGCATTGTGTGTGTGTGTTTTTTTCCTTCCACATTCAATGACAATAAACACAGTCTAAGAATAGAGCAAGATGTGATGTTATGTGTGCAAATTTCAAAATGTAAACTCAACTTCTATAAAATGCTTGTTTTAAATGACTTCCTTGAAGCATCTAAGCCGAGCTTTAAAGGATCAACAGACAACGAATGTGGCTTGTATATTGCATTTGAAAGGTGCAATTCACTTTCCATTGATGCAGGGATCTGAAGCGACTGACAGCAGTACAGGGAAAGACGAGATGTGTACACAAAATCATACTGTTTTGTAATCGTAGAGCCTCAAAGAGAATTTGGTCTATTTTCACACCCTGATTTATTTCAGTAAACCTGCATTTTGCTTTTGACTGACTCCACTCACCAATGTTTAATGCATGTTTAAACATGTTTTTTTTTTTTCTGGAAGTGCCAAAATTTACACCCACCCACCCACAGAATAAGCAATCAAAAGGTTGCTCGCATAAAATATTACCAGGATTAAAACATTCACTTGATCACATGACTGCATTTCTTCCTGTTGCATTTGCAGAAAAAGAGAAAAACACAGTCAGGTGATAAAACGGGGAAACTATCAAGGCTGTTGGCAATATTTGGGCTTTCACACTGTCAAAACATCCAATAAAGCAGGTTAGAAGGTCCTATAGCCAATTAGAGAGCAGTAAAAGACTGAGGCTCAGGAGAGGTTTTTATTGTAAAACCACATCACTGCAACATCCTCAGATTATTTTTAGAGTCCGCCCCAGAGCGGAGGGACTTGTGAAAGGTGTGTGAATATGCCCTTGCCTGGAAAATGTCACACCCGCATGGCAACATCAAGTGTTGAATTCAGACCTAGCTTAAGGAATAAAGTCAAAACCACTCTGAGTCTGGGGCGAACATGTGCACTCTCATTAGGGTCTCTTGTATCTGCAGTGGAGAGAAAAAGACAGGAAATGCACAGATTCTAAAGCCTGGGGCTGTCAAATTAGTGGGTAGATGTATGCCTGTAAGCAGGAACAGGCTGCCTGACCGATTAGAGTGACGTATGCATCTCATTGGTGGACAGCTTTCATCAGGAAACTCAAATTGCCATGGCGACAGCCAAGAGACTCAGGATGGGAACAGTGTGTGGGCTTGTGACATACTGTGTCATATTTGCAGGCACTTATATTGCTTATGTGACCACTCATCACAATGCTGCTTTTGTTTATGATAGCAGTTTGTGTTTGTTGATGGATTCTCTAAGTGAGTGCTGATATTTGTGGGGCACTTTGTTTGGTTTTTAATTATAGTAAGTACAGTTTTCAGGATGTTTATGGGCTTACAAATGTACCCCTGCCTGTGTATCTTTTTTACTTTGCTTGCATGTTT
This sequence comes from Kiunga ballochi, assembly GCA_037177335.1. Classification (NCBI taxonomy): domain Eukaryota; kingdom Metazoa; phylum Chordata; class Actinopteri; order Atheriniformes; family Pseudomugilidae; genus Kiunga; species Kiunga ballochi. Next base: position 21,052,338 of record JBAMIG010000009.1, on the reverse strand, counting down.
CACAAATACAGACAGATGATCTGCGCTGACGGTTGTTAATCTGTAAGTTTGCATAAAAAGGAAGGATGGGATGCACACATTTATGTTTAATCAACTGGGAGTGAAACAAGAGACCTTCGCACATTGTTGTAAATGAAAGGATTCATTCTTTAGCCAGAGGGTTCAGGCACCACTGACCTCTGCTGTGACCACAGCCATGTTGACAGCCGCCGTACTTTACACATACTCCCCCAGGCCTGATGTGTCCACTATCCTTCAGAGATTAGACCATGCTATTGCAGGAGAGTCTTTTTAGAGTGAGGCCTGGCCACTAAAACATCACCAGTGAGTGGCATTTTACTTGCTAGGCAAAAGACCTCAACTGGCAGAACATGTTTAGACTTTGTTTCACATCAGCAGGTTGGCTCACCTCTGTCAGCTTAGACATGGAACCCCACACCAAAAATTGGATAATCTATTTTTGCATGAACCAAAAAAAAAAACAGAAAACTTAAAGGGATGTATGTTGAGGTTAAGGTGATGAAACACTGCCATTGCATTTCTTTGAGAGTTCTTGTTAGTAAGGGTGAGCAAGAAATAATATGAGCTCATTTTAGATGCTTTATATATTTACTATTATTATCAATTTCTAAAGAATGACAATTTAAATGATTTTTTTTCAATTGAACATGTTAAAACCCACTACACCTTTGTGAGACTTTTGATATTTGAAGAGGAGGTAGATGTGCAAAAAAGAAAAAAAACACAAAACAGATAGAACCTGATGTCTTTAACATAGCAGCTCTGACATCTATTGACCAGGTTATTATGTTGTATATGTGTTCCTAAAGTCCACAGCAAAGTTTCCCCACTATTAGACTTTTATGTACATGTCCTTAATATGGATCAGAACTGGCAGCTAATTTTACGGTAATCAACGTTCCATTTACTCAAGGTTATTTTGAAAGTCATCCCACTTGACTTTTTTTCCTCTTTTGGCATAAAACAGAATCAAAGTTGTCATAGACGCCTATATTCGAGTAATTGCCCTTCTTACAGTACAGCAGTCCTAACCACATGGTGGGTTGCCAATAGGAACAAAGGGCTATGTCCATTATGTGCCCATGTCAGCCTTTTCTTTTAGAGTGAGTAGGATACTGCATGACACATTTAACCATGAGACTCTTAATAGAAAAAAAGGTCCTCCACAGCTTCCATTTTTTCCATTTCATAATTCATCAAACAGCTCGAATATTTTAAGAGTAATCTGTCATCAGCTCAGATTTTTATCGACAATAGACTCCCTTGTAGTTCACTGATTGGTTTCCACACAGGCTGCAGCAGATGAGAACATTAACATGAAAAGCCGCTCTAGGATACCTGTCAAAAATGTGTCCTCTTCCCCCCACACCTCATGTGCATGGGTTTTCTTATGACAAATTAATGATTAATCAGGATTTTGTGAAAGTCTCTGTGAATGATGGTGGAATAATGAGATTGCCTTTGATCACTTTATGTTAGCTCATGTCAGTAATTTGCGGTGAGCTGTTTGAATTCAGCTTTTGAGAATCACTGTTAGCTGCAAGCACATTAAGCCAAAGTGTTCCACAAAATCTTTTGCATCAGCAGTGCCACCAGTGGGTCCCTGACATCCAGGATGATTTGAGTTACAGCACTCCTGCTCCACAGCAGTCTCACAGGCTCGCTCAGACATCCGATCCTCGCTGTGGACAAACCATTATTATGTCCATGATTGGACTCCCTGTGTGGGAATACACAGTGCTCTCCTCTCTGACTGTGTGAGCCTAATGCTATGTGGCAGGTCCGGCACTCCACTGCCTAAACACATCTGTCATATTTTGTCATAGCAATACAGCGACCAGCCAACTCCCACCTCTGTAGCAGGGTGTATTGCAGTCCAGATACAGTCGTGCACATAAGGAGCTGCAGAAGAGAACACTAAAGGTTTTGGCAATGTGATTCAACATGAACACTTTCCAGGCAAAACTAAGATGTCACAGCATGTGTACATACACTCAAATGTACACTACGTAGGAAAATGCTGCATTATTTACAAAAAAAGAAAACAAGCAAGGTTCCACGACATTAAAAAAACAAGTTTTTGGTACCCTGCTGGCCCATTGCTCTGATTTATATCATCTTACTATACAGGTCTGTCAATCCAAATCTTAAAGGAAAGCTTTTTTTTTTTTCATCCAGTCCTGCTTTACTGCCTGATGCCTGATAAAAACAAAATCCCCCCAAAAAACCTGTTAAATATTTTCTTTCACAAAACAAAATGAGACACTACAAGAAAAATTAAATATGAAGGAAAGATGAAAAAAGAGTTGCAATGAATTCTCACCCACCTGTGACACTCCACAAAACTATTCTCTTTGAATCCTATTCCTCTCAAGTTTCTCTGCCAAAATTGATCTGCAACAGGAATAGATTAGATCTAACCTAGAATAGTAAAGTGAATCAGTAAGATGTCTCCCGGCTAGTGCATCCTGCTGTGTTCATCTGAAATCTCAGTTCTTTTTTCTTTTTTTTTTAACATTCGAAAGTCCAAAACAGATTCTGGCATTAAATGATAAACAAGTGTCTGAGGAAAAGTTGAAATTTGTATTTTTTTATTTTTTTTTCATGAAGATCATAGCGTGCCTAGTTTCTGCTGCTGGCTTTGAGGGATACATATTGCATAAAACTGAAAACAATGCCTGAAATTCAGATTTACAATAAATATAATAACTCTTTTTTTTCTTGTTCTCAGTTTTAATAATCAAAGTCTTGCTTTTTACCTTCCATCCCTACTACACAAGTCTAGTTTAAGGTTTAGGTAATATTTTAAAAGAGGAAAGAAGAAAAGCTACTCTGAAAAACTGCTTCATTGCGGTCAAGTTTTCCTGTAGCGTATTGAGTCTCATTTTGACAGGCAGCAACCCCCCTCCTCCTCCTCCTCCTCCCATGGATTATCTAAGCAGACCATTGTGTGTCACTGAAGGCGAAAAATGTTATTAGTGGCTTGTGACATGAGCTTTGTGGGTAATATGTGTGTCTGAATGCTTTTTGAGTTCCTCTAGTTACCCTATGACAGTGTAGAGAGGAGAAGTTAATGAATAAAGATGTCTGAGAGAATAGAAGTGCAGTGCTTAGTGAAAATCTGTTCTTTTCCACAGGTAAGAGTAAGACTTACCCCAAAAAAGAAAAGCACAAGTGTCATTTTTTGCAACATTAAACAGCAGATTGTTACACTTTTAGCAGGATCAATCCATTGTTGGTTTGCTATGGCTGAGGGAAAACAGGTGCCGAGACTAAAGAGAAACAGCAATATTTCAGTGGCTCTGTTCAAACTGCAGGACTTTGCCTGAAACCAAAGCAAACGTGCTGGCAATTACTCTTTTGATCACCGCGACATCCATGAGATCATTTACTCTTTCCGTGGTAGCTTGCAGGCTCCTCTTAATGCCAGCGACCACAGCGTCTCTGAGATGCACGTCGTGTAGACATAATGCTCTACTGTCAGTGCTGAGCAGTTACTGTACAGAAACGACGAGCTAAGATGAAACACTTGTTCCCAGTGGCCAGGATGAGTGATGGGGATGAAGGAATAAAAGCCACTGTCACTCAAGATTTTCTTGCCTGTCATCAGATACGTGGTGCCTGTCATCACATCGAGCAGACGACGGGGCACAGGTGGAGCTAAAAGTGGGGAAAGCCACAGAGAGAGTTAACTGTGACTGACAGGGAGAACAGGGCAATTACAGTATACCTGCCGAGGGGCTTGAATTCACTCGGAGTAAGGATGATTGAGAATGACATATTCAACTTATGTTATATGTGCTCCCCTTAATGCTTTGATTGCAGGCCTTAAATGTTTCATTAAATCTTAACTTATGTGTGATACTGGGACGTTCAGCAAGGATCCAGTTATTGTACGCTGAAATCTCAGATATTACTTTTTAACTAATTTCTACAAAGCTCATTGTCTATTTGAAATTTCTAGAAATCCCTGACACCTTAAGGTGTCCCTTAAAATTGCTTATAATTAACTAAAATTTAAGTCTTTTGTTGGTGAAGCTGTATCAGAGCCAGGCGATTAAAAAAAAATGCCAGCAAAAATAAGACAAAGAAGATAAAGATAAATAAATCTGACAAAGAAGAGTTGGTCCTGTGCTGAAACATATCTTAGTTGTAGAGAAGCAGCTCAGCAGTATCTTCAGGACCAGTAAAGTAGCTCAGTCCTGGCTTTACTCCTTTTTTATCCATTTACTTATTTTATAATTAAATTGTGCCTTTACCAAACTATCTAGTTACCTATATATTTAGTTACTTACAAACCTATTTATCTTATTTAAATAATAATGCATTCTTTGTTATGCTGAAACAAACATATTTTTCATTCGGGTTTAATAAGGTAATATTACACTAGAAATGCAAAATAAGTGATTTGGCGTTCTGCTTACAAAGTGCTGAGTATGATGCATCCTGTATGAGTACTGTACATGCAAAATGAATTTAATATGCCTCCTTAATTGCTCCTTGTTAAGCTAAAATAATCAAAAGGGTCATGTTCTGAGCAACAGCAAGTGTCCAAGCGCACAAGCTCTCTAAACAGCAGGAGGCAAACATGGCCCCTTTCCAGAGCACAAGATGGCAGAGGCAGATGGCCAATTACATCCCATAATGCCTAATTGTAAATGATGAGGCAGGTGTTAAATCAGGCCTACCTGCAAATAAAAGGGAATTCATAACACATCACCTGAGACAAATATGAACCTTCCATAATTTGCTAGAGAAGGCAATATAGAGGGGATTGCTCTAATTTTACACAAAAAAAGACACGTTGACACTATTATGAAGACGTGGGTGAAAAATATTGGATATTTCAAATACTCAGCAAATTTCAGCAGTGAATCCCATTACAGTTGACAAGCAGTGAACACGAGTGGTGCTGAGTTCACAAAAGTTCATTTCACTTGGGAAGAAGAGGTTGCAACGTGGTGGCATACATATCTGTAAATATACACCGAGAGGTCTTCAGAGCAGTTCTAACCAAGGGCTGATCTCTATGCAGATACAAAACAAATGCTTCGTAGAGATGAACCTGAATGTATGCTTTCAGCACTTTATGCATTATAGATCACCTTTGCTCGGCTGATTTGGTTACCATGTGTCACTGTTTCCTGTGGGAGGACAGAAAATGCTAATCAGTCACCTGCTAATCCCAACAAAGAACATGCAGCAGTCTACTGTTCAAAAGTGTTGAGCCAATCCTCTTTTTCTTGAAGTCAGTCGGATTTTCTTACAATATTTGAAGTTGTTTTGAGTAATATGGATCAAACTTTCTGAAGCGCTGTCATAGTTTTTCTTTTGAATCTATTTTTATTTTATCTCATTATTAGTCCAGTACTTGTGCATGAGTATTTTCCAAGTTTTATTGTTTGTTTGTTTATCAAGCAACTTATAAGTTAAGCACAGTGTGAATCATTCAAGCGTAAAAATAAACATATCTCAAACAGGAACCATTGCTTTGTCTTCAATGAGTAAACAGCACAACCACGGAAGCCAGCATTCAGTCAAAATAATACATTATGTCTCAGTTTCTTCAGTTTTATCAATGAACAAAGAAAGAAATATACTTTCACATATTAAACATGTTTGTACCAACAATTGCTAGTTGATTAACTTTGCATGACTTGGTTACTGTTGACTTTTAAAAATATTGATTGAACTAGACAAGTGGGGGATGAATGAAGAAGTTGTCACCCTGTGAAAGCCTATCTATGACATATTAACAGTATCTGATAGTGATATCTTTAGAAAATGTTGAAAACATCCAGGAAACACCTGACTCAGGACCTGAATGATGTATTTGGGGATTTCATTGATCCATTCTATTGTGCCATGGAAATATTGTCATGCTTTCCATGGAAGGTGGCCTGTAGAGAAGAGAAATGGCAAGAAAAAGGCTGAGGCAACAGGTTTTATGGAGTGAAGAGTCCTGCTCTGAGCAACCTCAACTTTAAATGGGACATATCATGCAAAATCCACTTTTTTTTGCTCTTAAATACATGTTTTTGTGCACTTTTAGGTGTTTGGGAATGAAGAAAGTGTAAAGTTATTGCCTCCTGATGCTGCACATATCATCCATCCATCCATCATCTACCGCTTTGTCCCTAACGGGGTTGCGGGGGGGCTGGAGCCTATCCCAGCAGCCAACGGGCGAATGCTGCACATATATCTTAGTATTTCTATTTGCTCATACTTTTTTCAGTCTGTTAAATTTTCTCTATTGTTATTTACATTTTCCTGTCTGTTACGTCACAATATTTGCTGTGGGTCTGCCAAATAAGGTTTTTGACTTCCAGGAAATCTAAATTTGTGAATTGGATATGTTAACATTTATTTTAAACGTACCACTAAAATGTTACTCTGCCGGGTGATTAGCGTATCGCTGCTATCAAGCTACAAACATGGTGGAAAAGGCTATAGTTGAACTTTCTGTGACCTGGAGGGGGGCAGGGCATGACATGCCTCTGTAACCCAGCTTATAGTCTGGTTCTTTTAGTTCAATTTCTCCGCTCTCCCTGTGGTCCTTGAACACACCATTCTGCATCAGTTGTCGGTCACCTGTGCACAGTCACATGACGCTCTTGGCCAAACCCATCTCAGATAGCAAACATACAAACTGCCTCTGCTATCTTCCCATTCAGACGAGCAAGGGAGGCCGAGTGACAGCCAGAGTGTAGTTGGTGTTCTCCAAAGAAATAATATGTTGCTCTCTGATTGTTTTAATTGCGTGTTTGGGTTAAGCCTATTATGCCTGTTATTTAACTAGATTGTTCCTGCTCTTGGAGTGGGAGCCATTTTTTGCCGTGTGCACAGAGATAGACCATGGAATTTGCCAGAATCTCTTGTTTGGGGTAGAAATGATGACAAACTAGGCTGGGAGCCTGAAGATGTAACTTTTTTCAGCAACCAACTTTCTCCTACGGTCTGGTAGGAGGCTGCTACAGCTGTGCATATATCTTTATATCCTTATCATATACTGTATCAAACGCATATAAAACGTGGTCAACATATATAGAAGAGCTCGAAGCACTTCAAGAAGCTTAAAATCCTCAAGACTGCTTGAAGAAATTTCGAGAATGTTCCTCAAAGGGGTTCAAGCTGGGTTAACAATATTTAGGAACTGCTGCAGTACCCTCCATCCCAATGTCTCATCAACATCAATTCTCATCAATGTAGCTCTTGAAAAAGATATTTATTTACCTTTTATTGAACAAGCCTTCATACCGTTCATGTGATAAAAAATTAGTATTTTTAACATATTTTTTTTTTTACCTTTTGAAATGCTGTAATGAAAGTTGTTCTTATTGTGCTAAAAAACCGAAAAAAATGATAGAAAATAGCCTTAGATTTTATTAGATAGTGTTTTCACTGGTTGAATAAATAATGGCGTATTGTTCTTCAGTAAACATGTTTACACATCGGAGAGTCATTCAAGGTCTTTGTTACAAGGCCAGTCACTGTCACTCTAAGTAAACCAAGTCTGCACTGCTCTTCCCCCCATGTTTCTGTTTGCTCATCAGTCTCCCCTCAGGGGGTCACCGTGTCCCTGTTCTCCTTCTTGTCTTTCCAAACCTGATTATTGGCTCTCCGTCCAGACACAGTCACTTCTGCTAATTAGAACAAACCTTTTAATCATTGAACATACGTCTTCTCTGCTTTAGGCCGACCAAGTTCGAAGCAGACGTACCGCAGACTGTCATTAATGCAAAGCGTCTCTCCTTTCAGTCGTCTCCTAACCCATGTCACCTCGCAGAGGCTGTGTACTGCAACCACAAAAACTTGCTAAGTAGCTCTACGAAGCATCCACAACGACCCAGCAGTGAATATTAAAAATCCATCAGGCTGCAAATCAACAAGCCAGTACATGGCAGACACTATCATTTTCATATGGTCTTGTGCTCACCCTTGGCCTCCACATTAACTGTGTGATGTTATAAAGAAAGTGAATCAACACCATTACAGCATCTGAAAACCAACGGCCTATCAGAGACTCTTGACCTTTTGGTTGAGCATTGTGTCAGGGCCATGTGGCAATGACCATGTCGGCAGAAAGTCTGCTTGTGTGAGAAAAGAAGGGAAGAAAAAAATAGAAAAAGTATCCAGTAAACTGTAAAACACCCATATCTGAAGAAAAAACAGGAATTTTGAGAGCCTTAGACAAAGAAAAGATGTTGATTGCTTGCACTCAGCCAAAGGTTGTCCCTATAAAAGCTTGCCCTTTCTGCAGCTTCCTGGCCTCTTTCGATTATGAGTATGCTCATCTGCTTTTAACGATGCTCTCTACCATCTCTGAGGTCAGCCTTCACCTCGGAAAGACGTTGTTCCATTACCCCCCTCCCTCTGAGAATACCACAAACACATTTGATAAAGTGTATGGAACACAGAGCTGGTGGTTTCTTGCTTGGCCAGGCTTTTGGTGCTGGTTGGGGTGTTTTCACGTTGAGTTTGCGGATTTGTTAACAGACCAGAGGTCTATTTTAATTGCCACTGAGATAGAATACAAGACATGGAGAAAGACTGAGATTCAAACCAATAGTGAAAAATGATATTTATATTTATGCTCATATTAAGCAGATGCAGTTGGAATTTTCCTAATGGGACACTTTGCTTAGTGGCCAAGTGGGAATTAAACAGAAGATGCTTGTATTAAAGGTTAATTAAGTGATTACTTCTAACACAGTGTTAGAAGTAATCCACTGTGTTCTAACTTCTTCAAAAGGTCAAAGGCAAAAAGGTTCCCAACACTTCTGTTTATAACGCATGCAATTTTTTAAATATATTCCAGAAGTGTTTTCAAATAGGTTTTAAACTTAGCTTTTTGGTCAACATAATGAGCTACAATGACAAACCACCAGAGTTCTTTCTGAGTCTTTTATTTTCAAAGGTAAGATACAAAAATATGCCAATGAGCTCTTGTGCAGCATACGATTTTAGTCATTCTTAAGATATTTCTTTAAAGGAGGCCTGCCATTGTCAAATAAATTTATTTGACTTAATCCAGAATATGCCTTGGTCTCAAAGCTTATGGTGTGTGTTTGTACAAAAACCCAGTCATGAGTTTTAAGACTGTCAGTAGTGACAAAGGACCTCCGTAAAGATGGTAATCTAAAATCCAAAGAGCAACAAGAGAGGATTTAAAGTTTATTTTTAGAGATGAACCACCCTCACCACTACCACACACACCTACACATACACAAATACACTCCCCTTTCTATTTTAAAGTCATTCAGGACGTATTCAACAACTAGACCAATTTTGTTTGGCAAAAGATGGGGAATCCATATAAACATAAACTAAAACTTAAGACAATATTTTGATTTCTGTTTAACTGTACCTATAATTTTACTAGCAAGTATTGTCAATAAAAATAATAAACACTTATGACTAAGTAAAATAACTACAACTGTCTTTGAACATACTTTGCACAGCAAGGACATTTGTTTGTGAGGCCACTTCACTCACTATGACAGCTTGAGAAACAAATGTAAATGCAAACTAAAAGAAAGATTCATGAAGGACTTTTCTCTGTCACCTTCAACAGGTGTATTGACATAACAGTCTTGTGAGACGACTTATTATGCTGCTGCCATCTGCACTCCTCATTAACCTCTGAGTTAAGCAATGTTTTCTCCCTCTCTAGCACTGCCTTCTCCTGTTTGGTGAATATGGGCCTAAAATATTGCCAGCATAGCCTCAGTGCCATATACAACAAAAGAAACAGCAAAGCCCCTGACAGTTGTGGGCAAAGAGCTCTGTCCTCCTGACCCAGTCCACATGGCCAGCTGAACGGCCCACATCGCCTGCCCACTCTGCAGCATATGGAAGCAAAGTGCTGCCAATGGTGCAAATGGTGGTTTAAACCCATCTGAGCCCAACTGTCACAGGGTGGCACCTGGGGCACGAGTCTTTTCAAACTAAACTCTGTAATCAGGCCACGGGTGCTTTGAAGAGAAACAGCTGTAATCTAAGTTTTTTTTTCTTCCCTCCAGCCAGCTTCATATGTTTTGTCATCCGCTTTAAAAATGATTTGTGTAGATATTTATGTAAAAAGAAGAAAACGATAACACTCAATTCTGCAAGTGCAAGTTTTGATATATACTTCCAAGTCTCATAAAGGGACACAATTGAATTTAGAAATCATTAGTGTATATGCTTTATTGGCATAGCATTTTTTTTTTCTTTACGCTAGTAAATGAACAGTGATCGCTTTTTCTAATGCTTCCTCTTTCTCTGCCACAGGGCACACATTAGTGCCACACGCTCATCAATACTGGCATGTCAAAAAAAACAATAACAGGCAACATCTCACTATTCTCCATTATTCTTATCCCTTAATGGTAAGCAGAGGCATGATTTAAAGCCATGCACATTTTTCTCCTGCCTGTCCCTGCTTATCTCTGAAGTTTCATTAGCATAGAAAGGCCTGTTTTAGTTGTGCAGGAGATTTGGAGGGGGTGTTGTGGTAGATAGCAGTCAGCCAGTTTAACTCATCTTACTAACCCCCTTTTGTGTGCGTTTCTTGCTGCAAGAGCTAAAGTTGATGGTTTCGTGGCACGTTTGGGAGACTCTGTCACATTAATCCTCCCTATAGACTGCTCTGAACCCAGCAGGGCACAATTCTACTGCAGGGTGGCTCAGATGGCCCCAGGATTCTATAAGCATAAGCGTTGAAGACAAACAGCATCTGGCACGGAAAGAAAAGAAGTTGGGCAAAGGTAAAAAGTCATTCAGGCATCTGTGCTTACTCAGCTGAGTTTGTGTACGTTTAAAGGGAAAGAGAGATGCAGCAAGAATATAAACTCTGCTTAGATGGGCGGTTTTATTTTTGGGAAATCTTTCCACGCTTTTCATAACAGGACTCAGAAGCATCTCTTCCTATTCCACGTGGGAAATGGTGCTTGCTTTTTCTCTCTCTCTCTCTCTTTCGCTCTCTGCCATGCCTGTCATGCGTTCAGGAGCTGCAGTGTATACTTGCTGCCAGGCTTGGCCTGAAAAGCACATCTCCATGCGGAGAGCTGCTGCCTTCAGCAGCATGGTTGCTGTCTGCCCTCATCCCTCCAAGTATCTCCAGCATCTTCTGCCCCTTGCAGCTGTCTCTTGCATAAATAGAAGAAGTATTTGAAATGTTAAAGGGAGGTCGGAGCAGCAGACACCCTATCAACAAGCTACTGATTTTCCTCTCGAGCTGCCATGTTGAATTCTTTTATATTATTGGAACGCAAACAAGGCATCATGACCATACTCACATGGAATTATGATGGACCATAGTTTATTTCTGGATTGTTCTACCTTTAACTTTGTTTTTCCCAGTAAGAAAATAGTTATATTTATGCATTATCCTATTTTTTTTACTCTGTTAGATCAGCCCCAGCTCAAGCCAACAGAGATGTTTTCTTTAATAATATTGTTTTGTTTTGTTAATATTGTTTTACCACAAGGTAGCTTTCACTTGCCAGACAACTACATCAGCAAGGGAAAAAGTAAACATGAAGATGTTTGTCTATCATAAATGACGAGGCAACTCCATCCATTAAAATGTGTTACTTAGCTCACAGGAAGAAGCTACATGAGGTGTGTAATGACTTATGATGCTGGGGATCTGTCTAATAGATAAATCATTAGGAATGCTTTGGTCTACTTTAAAAAGGATTAGAACAAGCACAGTAGGACAGAAGGTCAGAGAAAAACACCATGGATATTCCACTGTGAGCTATATCTGCCCACATCTTTATGTCAGTGTTGAGCATTTACACTCGCACCCAAACAAGAAGAGCATACACTCACACAAGAGGTTTCCCCCATGGCTAATGCAGCTGTTTGCTCTAATAACTTGCATTAGACTGAACACATCCCTGGAGGGTGGTGCTCCAAGATGAAGTGCAACGCTTCCATTTCCTGAGGTCTCAGCATCTGTCCTCCACGCAGGGAAATTGACGCTTGGGCATGGAGTAAATTAGGACGCTGGGCGCTCACTGGCCATCTTATCCCATTTGTGTACATGTTTTTGAACTCCACAAAGTTATGACTTTTGCAGACATTTGCTGAAGTAGCGATCTATGCATGGCATAGATGTATGTTGTGGGTGTGTGTGTGTGTGTTCTTGATCTTTGCAGGAAATCTGACAGGCCTGTGTGACAATGGATTAAGGGGGCTCTGTTTGGTTGTCTGCATAATTAGGCAACTGTGCTGACTGTGCAGGAAAAAAAAAAAAAAAATATATATATATACATATATATATATATATATATATAATTTTTTTTCCAAGCATCTTTTTTTAACCATCTTTCTTGGGTCTGGCTGCCTTAAAAGTCTGACCCCGTTTTGCCCTGAAAACAAAACTGACTTAAATAAATCATACATTTTCATTAAACATATTTGTTCACTAAAGTTTTTAATACTTTAAATTAAATAAACTGTACCAAAATGTGTAATCTATTTATGGACTTTATCAATTTATCTGAGCTTTGCCATTTTCTTATCATCTAAACTATTTAACTTTTTTTTTTTTTTTTTGTGAGTGAACAGATGGTTCGTTCTACTGGGAACACTTATTTTCTCACATTAAAACACTACAACTTATCTAATTGAGCAACACAACTCAGTGCCGTCTTTTTTTAAAAAAAAGCAAGTCAGGAACGGCTCATTTTAGCTGTTAGTGGAGACCCACGTGGGTATGTGGGTTAAACACTCACTATGTGTGTGAACCTGTGTAGGTGGGGGACGAGGCATCCTTGCTGTGCGAATGCACTGTGTCAAGCTCTGTTGGCCTGTTGTGCTCCAGGTAATAACTGGCATTTCTTCATTTGTGCTCCTAATTGGTGATTTACATTGCCTGTAATGACATGTGAAGTCAGATCCAGACACTGTAATGGGCAAGGGAATCTAGCCAGAGGTGTCCAAATGCTTCACTGTCCCTCTGTGTCATCCCCTCCCATTCTCTCTTTGCCTTTCTGTCTGTTTCACTCGTCTGTGGCTGGCTGACATCTTCTCTGCATCCTTTATTTATGCACTCTTTCATCAGTACAGCGTTCTTCTGGCAAAATGCCTAGTCAAATTGTCACTTAAGATCAGAGATGAGTTTATCTAGCTCTCACTCACTTGTTTGACTTTTTTTTGCTGTCTTCTGTGCTTTCCAATCTCTTCCTGGAATGACTTGTGCAGGCCCCGCATGCAAAGGCTAACAAACGGTTTAGAAATCAGTTGACTGGAAAGAATGGAAAGCATACTGGCAGAAAAGGGAGTCAGAGGCTCTCCTTTAAACTGACTCTAAACAGAATGATGCTGTACAATAGCTCTGCTTTTTTTGCCTTTCATTCACAGAGAATTTTGAGTGAAGTAGTTTTGTGTTGTTTCAATAATTAGGGAAATATCACAAAAACTATTTGATATGCAAAATACAATTACAGCATTAGTGCTTCCTACTGCACACAGGTGTTATGTATTATCAGGTGGAGATGGTGGAAGAGCTTAACTATTTATTAGAGAATAAGGCCTGAATCATTTCCAGCAAACAAACACATATTTTAGTGTGTGAGTCATACCTTCAACCTTGTGTGGTGCATCTAAACGCATTAAGACATAATGACAAATGGCCACTGTTAGGAAAGCTGGTGGAGTACAATATATATTCTTAAGGGAAGGGAGAGTTCTTGTTAATTATAGTGAAAGGAATTTACCCTATTGCTTTTAGTTCAGGTGGATTAGATTGGCACTGCATTGGTTTTGTGCTTGTGTGTGTGTGTGTGTGTGTGTATGAGAATAAGGAGAGAGACAGCTCAAGTGTCCCACTGTGTTATGCCTGTGTCGGACTAAACAGAGCTGACTTTAATGGCTACCTTAATGAAATACCCCGGCTCTAATTAAGCCCACTCCGCATTGGTAAGGACAAGCTAGATTTAGTCTCACTCTCTCTCTAAGTCCCTTAAAGACCTGCTCCGTCTCTTCCTCTAGGATACAATGCCTAAAAGCTTCCATCTAACGGCTAAATTGTGTCCAGCAAGTATGTTTATCTCTGCCAACATTTGCTTTGAAGGCAAAACTTTGATAACACCAAATCCTCTGTCAGCTTTCTTCCTCTGATCATTGAACCAACAAACATTTCAGAATTCCACGCTTATCAGGATCATTCGTGTTTGAATTACTCATATATATGTATATATATATATATATATATATATATGNNNGTTCCGCGTGTAGTAATGGTGTTTGTTTGGAGTGTGCGTATATATATATATATATATATATATATATATATATGTATATGGGGGTGTATTTTCAAGTTTTTCTGGCTTCTAATTTATTATGTCAGACGGTGAGTCATATGTTCAACCTTTTGATAAGTGAATGACTTTCCTAAACACATCATGAATATGAGAAGCATGTCGAGCAGGTTGACCTTCTGAATGTTCTTTAGCAATGTGACACAGTGTGTTGACAGACAAAGTGACTTTTTGAGATATTAAAGGCATTGGACATGCGCAGACATTGTAATGATTGATGGTGCTACAGACACAGCTAAGTCATCTTTTTTATCCGGTCTCAGTAGCAGACAATGAAAACAATTATACTAAATCTTGATGTCATCAAGAATACTGTGATGAATCATTTCTTTTGCAAGGCTAAATCTGCATTAGATAATAATATAGTGCAAGAAAATGTTTTTTTTCACATTAATTGGTAGAAATTACCTTACTCTTGGCTGAAATGTGAAGTAAACATTAAAATTGTTCTGCATATCTCAATACTGATTTTTCTGCTCTTCTCTCTGTCTCATTTGGTTTGTTTTAATCATGTTTTCCTGCACGCTGTCACAAGTAAATAATGAGTAGATTCAAGATGTCTTTGATTTGCAAGACCTTTACAGGGTCTTAGCTCAACTGGCACAAACCAGAAAGAAACGGAGAGAAAAAAAGTCATCCTGTTTACTGAGGGCTCATTAGGAGACTTACACTGTGAAGCCAGGGTCACTGGAATGATATGGAGGAGTCCTTTTTAGATTGAAAACCCCTTGATCCCCAGAGATCACGGAAATATGCTCCATAGTGATGGCAAGAGAGTGTGGAACAATATCTCAGGATGACAAATTATATGCTTTGGGCACAGAAAAAAAGAGCGAGTGAGAAGGAGGAAAAGGACATAATCTAAACGTATATAACTCCAAAGTATGCAGATGAAAACCTGCGTAGTGTCAGAGCCAGCTCTGATGCGAGCTGAGCTGCCCACAGATGAGGCGGCTGGCAGATATACCATGGGTAAGAAGCTTTTCAATCAATGCTGCTGGAGGCACATCGACATCAATACTGGAACATTTGAAAAGATCAGAAATGCAAATATCTTTCTATTTCAGGCCAGAATGTGGGAATAAATGCAGACCACCATTTGCAAAGTCTATATATAGTAATTAATAACAATGAGGTCTGATTTTTGCTCAATTACAAAACATTTATTTACTAAGCTGGCATGGTTACTTTCAAAATCTTTCAGAAGCTCCTCGTGTCGATCCAGTCCACATGAGAACGCAACAGATTTTCACTTCTCAGGGTTACGTAACAAACAACATAGAAAAGAAAAATATTTTCTCACACCAATACAGCTACTCATACTCATCCAATACTTCTATCTGATTCTGGGCATGTGCATGTGGACATGAATCATAAGCTAATAGGATTAACTCTAATCAATAAATATATCTGCAGCAAGGCCTGACAGCAGAAACGTGTTACATCATTAGCTACATAATTCCAGCAGCTGTCGATAAAACTTTGCCGTGTCGACCCCTAACAGACGCACATACACAGAGCCGCTTGTCGTTTTCCCTTCTTTCTGACTGACTTGTACGGTAACATAAAAAGGTAAAGTATGGATTTCCAATTCACATCTTCCAGGTTGTTCTTTTTTTTTTTTGTTGACGTTGAACTGGTCGGGTTTACTTTGATAGTAAATGCTTCTTTTAAGAAAGTTTCTCTTAAACCCTTCAAAAGAAAACTCAGATTTTCAGTGGCCTCATCCCATCCTGCACATCTTCACTAAGGATGAACAGAAAATGGCAACACTTATTCATAGGAGAATATGCACGTGCAAATTCATGAGGATACATTATGCATGCTGCTCTTTCACAGTAATGCATTTGAAGGTATTTTTAACATCAGCACAAAGGTTAAGACCTGCAACATATTACTCATATTCAGCACTATTTCAGCCAAGGTTAAATGTGGGT
>JBAMIG010000009.1:21012414-21030311 GCA_037177335.1 Kiunga ballochi | reverse complement strand
ATCCATCCATCCATCCATCCATCCATCCATCCATCCATCCATCCATTATTTTGTGTTCATTTGATGGATTAAAGTTACTCAACATGTATGATCCTGAATGATGCTGCTATAAGGAATAACATCACTTTAGAGGTGATCACCAAAGAACCCTAAATAACATTTACAGTACAGTTATTCCGGAGATCCCTTTTACAGATATGCTTTTTTTCTGCAGCATCTTAACTCAGAAACCCTTTACTTTTCATTTCACCTCTCAGTTAACCCCTTATGGCCTGATGTCACATATTTGACACACTGTTTCTGAGACGTTTTGCATCACTTTATGGCTAAAACGTTCCTCAAAACTATGTTGTTGACCATATGATACAGGTGTCCTTCACCCTGGTGAATGCCAGAAAGCAAAAAATTGCACTATAATAATTTTTCCCTATAAATAAATATATAAAAAATATACTGAAAAAAATAATTGAGTTTTTCTTTCAGTTTTTTTAAAGAATCAAAGAATAGTTGCCAGAATTAAAAAATGGGGTATTTTTGTCCAGTTCTTCTGAATCCAGACATAAAAAGGTTAACAGTTTTCTATATAATATAGATTATACAGATTAAAATATTTTATTTTTGCAATAAATGCATTGCTGATAGATTATTAAATATGTAATATAAATATTTGATGCATGTTCTAAACAATTTCCATATATCTTAAATTACAACTAGTCTAAACTAAGTAACTGCACAGATAAAACAAACAACAAAAACAAAACACAAACAAGAATTAAGTCACATTAAAATCTCTATGTGCATTGGAAGACCTTTTACCACACCAGCTGACACAGAGCTACATTCCTTTTAGCTCTATTTTCTAAAGGCTTTGATGTATCTCTTGATTTAATCTCAGTCTCTGAGACAAAAATGCTCCAAGTCTTGAAAGTCAAGGTACACTTTTATCTTGTCAGCTCTACAAAATATGAGTTATAGCTGGACAAAAGGCAGTTTAATGCAGCTTTCTGTGCCTCTGACATGCCATGTAATAGAAAAATGGGTCTCTGGCTCAGAACGTGTGATATGCCCTATTGGACTAAGACCCTCTCTACACCCCATCCATCAAATCATTCACCTGAGTCTGTTTCAAATGCTCATCATTCCATAATGAATATGATCAATCCCAATGTGGACCCACTTGGAACACCTTTTTAAGCCCCCTTCTCCTTGCACAAACATCATCAAGGATCTTTGTACCCAAACATTTGATATGCTCTGAAGTCCTTATGTGTCAGACATAATACAGTAGCAAGCATGGCCTTGCGCTCTTAAAACAAACATTTAAAGAAACACTCAAGTGGCCGAGTGAACTAAAGTGGCGAGGAAGCAATGAAGTGGGAAAAGTGGACAAAGAAGGGATTTAATGATGGAATAGAGAAACAGAAGGGACTCTTCCTGTTCAATCAGGCTCCATCTGAACTCGCAAACTCCTTCCCTTCTCTGTGTGTCTCTCTCTCTCTCATTTGCATTTCTTTTATGTCTCGGTTCTTATTATGCAAAAGTGTATGCTAAGAAAGTACCGGTAGTCTGGCCTGCAAAGTGAGTCGCTCCATTTCCCCACACTTTTTAATCAATACCAGCCGGGAGAGAAGAGTTAGGGAAGTGTTCAGTTGCATTTATGCTAACTAGAACATGTGAACTCCTTCCTTTGAACTGAAGTTACCTTGGAAACCAGCCCACAGATGCTGCTGTTTTATAACAGTAATTGCAATCAGTGGTCAGACTAGGTCTTGTGTTTATAAAACTTATGAAAACAAAATCTCATCTACACCCTGCAATTACATTTCATTGTGTGCATTGTTGGGATTCCGATTCCTCACCACTGACAGCCTTGAAGACCTTTGCTCTTCATTAAAGCATGCTCTCCCTTTATCAGTCCAATGTTTTTGTTTGTTTTGGATTTGGAAAGAATAGGCCTTTCCACGCCTTGTGATTCCTTAATGACCTTTACAACCCTATGTATGTCAACTTCAGATGAAGCCACAGCCGCTCTAAGAGATTTAATAAACCGTTTGTGGCCTCTGATACTCCACTTTCTGATGTCTGTGAAATCTTGCTATACTGCCCGTGTGGCTGACGATAAAGTTAATGCCTGTGAGGCCTTCCTGCTGTTGCCATTTGTAATTTTTTTTTTTTTTTTTTGGAAGTCTTCATTGGAGGCGATCCGTCTTGATTGTGCCTTGGCAACTGTCATGCTCCACTAATGCGCGATGTGAGAGGGGCATAAATGCAGTGTCTTCCAGCGGCACTGATGTTTATCTTCCCTGCTTCATGAATTTGCATTCCCACAGATAAAATTCACTCATAATGGCAGGCTTCATAGCGTAGATGGGCCAAGTGTATTATCAGTCTGGATACAGTATTTGTTTTACAAGTGGACAGGCAGGAAAAAAGGATTTAAACATTCTGATGAGATTGATAGTCACACATGCCTCCCTTTATGGGCTAGATAGAGCTTTATGAAATATTCATTATTGGTTACTAGCATTGGCAGCATCTGAGGGATTACGTTTTTATATTAATGAGGTAGCCCGTCTAAGAGAACGTCTCGTTTCATACAGCGGGTTGTTGCAAGCAGGTTGAACATCTTTGAATTCAAGCGTCTAAAAGAAAACAAACAAATCTCATTATTAGACGCAGTTGAACACACATGATAAATACTTTGGTAAATATTGGAAATCATAAGACACAGCTTTTCTTTCATTCTAAAAAAAAGTAGTTAATTCTTCAGAACACTTTACTTAAACCTTTCTGCAATAATTAAGAGTCCCTTCTGTAATATTTTTTTTCACAGAACTAGTCCCTTTATGCTCTAAATTTCAACATACTTTGATTTAGCACTTTATTTCTGTACTGCGCATGTTTGTGTATTGCAGTCATAAAGTGTTCTCAGGATTTCACCTTTAATGAGTTAAAAAAAAAAAGTCAAATACCAATAAAATGGCCTCATTACCACTTATTAAACTTACATGAGCAGCCAATCATCTGCATCTAATCATAATTATAAGGTGACTACAGGTGTTAGTTTGTATCTCGTATGACAGAGACACAAGTTTCAGCTGGAATGTCTGATAATTAGATGGCTCTTTACCTGTCGAGTTTCTATCACATTTTTGTGCTCTAACAGTTCTAAAAAATAGCTCCCTTCTGCTTATTTTTTCTTCATCCCTATTTGTCAAAATGCTTCTTCAGGCATGTCAGAGAATGCATTTATCACCAATCTCAAGTAATTGTCACAAACACAGTCTTAAAACGACAGGGAAGAGCATTCTTTTGTGCTGCTTCAATGTCAAGTTAATGATGATGCTACATGTAATTACAAAATTGTGGCAATTGACCAATAGTGAAATTTCCAGAAAATACAGTGGAGTTGTGAGCTTGAGAACAACTGAATGAAGACATGGCAATGCAATGCAATTTGCTAATTTCATTTGGGAGAAATGAAGATTTAGACAGAGTAATCCATATTGCAAAGGATTTGTGTTTAGACTAAATGAAGCACTGCTGGGGTCTCATTGCAAGAGTTGAGTAATGATTTTACGGATCTTTGAAAAGGGTACAAAAAGAAAAGCTGGCCATATGGTTAGAAAATATACTTTCTTGTTCTGCAGGGTGCATCACCGTTGTGTGGTTTAAACAAATGGGCCAATCGGAGCTCCTGCAGCGAACAGAGATGATATTTTTCATTGGACTTGCTGTAGCTCCTTGTGATCATTGTCGTGTAATCTATAAGAATAAGTTGATATAGGTCCCGTAAGCTCACACCTTTAACAAGCAGCCTGTCACCTATGGCAACACCAGTGCATTAGAGAAAGATAAAAATATCACCTGCTCATACGCACCAGTTCTCTTTCCAGTCCTCCCACTTTCACACCCATTTAATGTTACCAGCAATGGCATAAAACAAAGACACACTGGCTGTTTGCTGCCAAATAACAACACACACAAATGCCTCCACCGCTCCATATTGGGATGTTCTCCTGTGTTTCAAATTGTTGGTGTAAAATGCCCAGGCCAGAGGGGTAATAGTTTTTGATAATGATTATGGGCTAAGCTTTGGTGCTGTGTGGCCACATGCCGTACAGACAGCATGCTGATTATTCCTCTGAAGTGTGTTGGATGTGTGTCCGCAACGGTAATTTCCAGGCCTGATTGGCAAAGAGCGATGAAATTGGGGGCAGTTAGCATTGAGGGGAAAATAATGCTGGAGTGTGTGGAAATTCAGCAGTCATCCAATGGTAAACAAATTATCTGGAGTAAAATGACAACATTAAGCAGAAGCAAAAATGCTGGTCTATATTAGAAAACTTGGCACTAGTGCTCATTTTTTAAATACCATTTTGTTTGTTTTTTTTTTACAGAATTTAAAACAACTGGACTCATCAGAGATTGCTTTCCTCAATCTCTTAAACACTGGTTATTCAAATGGACCAACAATGAGTCATGGGATTTGATTTGATGATGTAATCTTGCTATAAGTGCCTAAGTGTCAGAGTTTAAAACAGTTGCCTTGTAGTAGACATGCTGGTTGCATGGTTCAGTCAGAATTGAGGAAATATTTGGAGACATATTTTTTTCTCACGCATAATTTAATGAGGAAACATTTCTTTTTACTGCAAGAACCACAAGTCTACATCTGATCTCTGCAGACATATTTTACAAAGTCAGTGATTGCTTTGTCAAAGAGGACTACAGTGAAAGTAGCTGTTAGATAAAAAGCACAATGCTGACTTGATTAAAGTCAAAGTGCAAAAGTAAATCAGTTCCACTGAGTTCACAGACCTTTTGAAACAGTATTAAATTTAATGAAAACGGGCTAAGTTGTTTTTTTTTTTATTATTATTCTTTCTTGTTTTGCTGTTCTGAAGGTCTGGTTATATTGCTGGCTGTTGCTGAGCGAGGAATACCCACGAGGCTGTTTGTTGTCTCTAGCGACAGACAAAGGATGTTTGTTTCTGGTCTGTCAGCCCACACATTCACAGAACCTGAAGCCAAGGCCCATTTGATTCATAGCAAATAGACATGCCTACATTGGGTTTTATTTACCTTTGTTTTTCCTCATCATTATTATATCTAGCTCACAGATAAGCCCCATTAGGATGGTTCATAAAGTGATTTTAATGTGGCTCTCCTGCTCTTCACCTGAGCACCCCCCGTCCTGTCAGCGATGAAGACTAAATTGAGGTGCTTGATTCTTAATTGCTCTTTTCAGTTATGGAAATATTAGTCATCACTAAGAGAGAGGACAGGTTGTCTTTTCCATGTCTCGTGCCATGCCTGGCAAAGGATAAAAATGAGCAGATTAGGTAGTGTTTTTTGTTTTTTTTCACCAATGCAGTGATGCCCAGTGAAGTATAAACCTGGCAGATGTGACAGAGATTTATTCATTGCAGAGGGAATGGATAGATGGATGAATGAATGTAGCCACCTTGATGGAAGACCTAGCCCTCTCTCACATCTCCCCATTTTGCTGCAGTTCTGTCTCTATGAAGATACTGTTGTTGTTCCAAAACCCAGTCAGGCTTCAAATTGAATGAAGGGGTCACTTTTAACTGATTAACTGACAAGTACAAGCCCTTGTCAGTTATCTCCTTGATTTTATCTGAATTCTACAAGCTTTTGAAGAAACACAGTTTAAGAAAAACAAAAAACATAGAGCATTGTAGAATTATTTTTCTTTATTTTACATTATCATCTTGACTTAATTTGCTAAAATCCGGTTATTAGTATCAGTGCCTTGTAGAAGACATGCTGGTTGCATGGTTCAGTCAGAATTGCTCTAGCACTTTGTTATTCCACTGTTATAATTTGATATTGCCAGTATATATAGCCCTCTTAAATCTCATAATTAGTATGTGTAGATCCTCTCTGTGCTTATCAAATATTTGATTTTGTTGATGCAGAACTTTTTTTTCTTAAATAAAAGGTTCACTCCTAATAACAAGTATCAAATTGTATCAAATATACCTATTTCCCTTTTAAATCACTTATAATAAAAACACAGACTCCTTATGCAGTAGCTACATCAGTGCCTGTTTGTGGACATGCTTCTTTAGAGACCAAGGTCAGCCAAGGAAGCAGCTATAATATGGACACAGAATTCTAATTGTTAGATCCTCCACTTTCTTGTAATAGAGACCAACATACTAGCACTAAGTTTTCTAGATGCGTTTCTGATGCAGCTACTTTAAATAGATTTTAGTTAGCACATGGGCTAACTAGTTTTCAGCCAATTTCCAGGCAGGAGAAGTCTTCCATACCACTGGGTGGGATGTCATCACGGCCGTGAAACTGGCAGAAAAATTCATTGGGAAGTGAATGAGCTGTACAACCCAACCAAAAGTTTAATATGTGTCAGGAATAATTACAGAAAAATAAGGTTCACAGGGAGGTCAAAATTAAACCAAAATATTTAGTTGTCTAAACAAATTATTGGAGGTGAAAATAAGTTCATAAAATAAAGATAGGGCTGATCCAGCAGAATGATCCAATATTAAATCAGTTATACTACAGACTGAACCGTCATAGGAAAATATGGGGTCCCATCATCTTTACAATGATTTTTTGAGCAAAACAATAGCTGTGTCTCAATCAGGGCACTCACACTACTTTGTGCACTATGTTTAAGTGACATTACCACACTACATTCCAGAGGACTATGGTATTGAGATACAGCCAATATATCTGATGAGTGGCTGTCTATATGTGATGGCTTGATTTATGTGCATGCAGACAGGAAAGCACTGCTCTGATGAGCTCCACACATGGAAACACAGTCACAACTGGAAAGAAAAGAAGAAGAAAAAAGCTGTCTGGATTTGAAGGGCCGTGCATGCAGAGATCACCCAAAATACAAATACACATTTTTAAAGTTAGCCACAGTGAAGATCTTGATCCCCATGATGATGATGAAAAGGCTCATTGCGTGCTTTGAAATAGAGCACCTAATATCTTTCTGGTGAATTTGTGTTATGCATAGGTAATTTTGACAGCGAAGTGTGTGAATGTGCAAAGCAAAGTTCAAGGCTGAAGCAAATGCCTCAGAGATCCAAGTTTTTAATCTGAATTTTACTGAATTTCTTAAATGACAAGAAAACTTTATTTATTAATGCGCTGTGACATTTTGTGGAGTGGGTATTCCTATTTCAAATATAAAACAAAGCATACAAAGAAGCTTCGGGACACCGTGATGTAAGAAGAAAATACATTTTCACAGTCCATGCAGTCTTTATCTTATTATTGTAATTCACCACATGCAACATCTTTTGTCAGCGTTTATTTGCATATGATTAGGTAAATAATCCGGCTGTGTGTGCTCCTTTCAGCATAATAGGAAAATGTCGTCCAGTTTGTACTGTATTGTATCTGTGTTTGTGTTTCAACACATATCAAGGAGGCAGGATATTTAGTTGAAAATGTAGACAAATCGGATCCACAACCATTAGTTGGAGAAGTTTGTAAATGAGCACAAACTGAGAACACAACCACCTCAAAGCACGAGGGCACAAGTAGCACTCTGAAAACCTTTTCTGTAGTTGTGACTCCAAAAGCAACCTGAGATAAAAATGTCAGTGAGTGCAAGCTTTAGCACTATTCTACCCATCCAAATTTTCACCCCAACACACCTTCTGCTGTCACTACCATTAACACACCTATAATGGAGTTTACAACACTGTATTTTCTGCGTGAACACGCAGCAGAGCAGTGCGGTTAATAGCAGCTGCACAGTTGGAAAACATGAGTGTGAGCTGGAGTTAATGTATGCCGTTAGGGTAGCGTTGGCAGACAAGATCTTGTTATCTGCTGTGGTGTGTATGGGCCCAGCCCATCTGTACAGTGACATCCTTCATAAATGAGCCCAGCTGAGCTGTGATGGCTGTCATGCTTTAGTCTTTCTGCAGCACTCTGATGCCAGCACAGTATCTTGTCTTTGTATCATGAATAGTAAAATGATGTGCCACATTTATGTATCACACCTTTAACATGAGCTTGACTAGCAGTTTGAGTTAAATTGATGGGAATTGGAGGATTGTTCACATTTACTCTCATTTAGCATTGTGACATTGAAAAGATACCTTATTCTCCCCAGGATTTTTTTTTTACCCTCTTGTCTTGATCATTTGAAAATATCATAAATCTAAACTGTCATCCTCCTTTTTGTTTTTGTTTGCCTTTTAGGGGCAGATGGCATGTTTTCCCAGCAGCCACAGGACCTGGTGGTGGTGGCAGGCCAGCCTGTGACGTTACCATGCACCATTCCCGGTTACCATGGCGTTGTTCTGTGGATCAAAGACGGCCTGGCACTTGGAGTGGGCAGAGACCTTTCTGGTATGAAGCACCATTTATCATCATTTGTTTATTAATAACACTCTCATATGTAACTGTCAGATTCAAATGGATGCTTTTGTCATCTACCGCCTCCACATGTCAACAAGCTACCCTTTGCCAAATGCATGATATCACTGATAGATGAAAATAGCTTCTATAATAGTGTACTAAAGAAAAACTCCATCTCAGGAGAAATGATTCTATTACTATATATGACCAAAAATAATCTAAGATTAATTAATCTCTTTGTTACATATCTGCTTTATTCTGTTCTGCATTGTTTGGTAAATAAGAAAAAAAAGAAGAAATATCAAGTGACAGCAGAAGTTTTGTCGGCCTTTCTCTAGGGCTTCAGGCTGATAAATGACATTTTGATAAGGAACTGATGCGCCACTAATGTTATCACAGCTCATGGATAATTATGCAATTTGGAGTAAAGTAACTGCTGCATTGTTATTTAGCGGCATGTTGACTTACTATACATATTCATGTCCATGCTGGAATTTAAGACATGTTAGTTCTGAACTTACAAGGGTTAGGGGTCTGAGGGAAATATGAGGCTTTTTAGTCATGAGTCATCCCACTTTTTCAACAGTTAATTTCCTTTAAAGGATACATCCATCCATTTTCTACGGCTTATTGCCTGAATGGGGTCGCAGGAGTCTACAATCAGCCTATCCCCAAGGTCTTTGGACTGTGGGAAAAAACTGGTGAACCCAGAGAGAACCTGTGCTAGCATGAGGAAAACATCCAAACTCTACAAAGAAAAGTTCCTCGTTGGACCCCTGCACCAGCCGAGGCTCCGAACCAGTAACCATCTTGCTGTGAGGCCACAATGCTAACTGGATGTAACTGGAGCACCAGTTTACATCCATGGAACCAAATTTACTTTCTTTTAAATTGGTCTTGGGTTTTATTAAAAGTCTATTAGGCTTATTTGTTAATTTTGGACAGTCACTATTTCATTCATTTTAAACCCAGTCCATGTATCTGACTGTTTTCAGATTATTTTTAACGTTTCTTAATACAGTATCTAACTAAAAAAATCAAGGGCTTTTTAATGGATTAAAACTGTAGATACAAATACCACACAAAAGTTTTAAAATAGTTTCTTCAGACTTACACTGTTAGTAGCAATGTGTTGGATATGCATATCATCTGTCAGTGTCAGTGACAAAATGAAAATTATTTGGAAACTACGTACTTAAAAATAAATAACTGCATAAATGAAGAATAAAATAAGTGGAAGGCCTAAAAACGTTTCTACAACAGTGTGTAATGGGAATGACTTTAAGAAATATATTTTAGAGGAAATTAAAAACCCTGCAGCGGGACTTGAAAGATGCATCAATCAGTGTTTCCATGTTTGCAAAAGCCTCAGCAAAGGGTGACCATCCAGAGTTTTTTAAATAGTTGGATTTAGAGAAAAGAAATAAGGTGTGAAAAATTAAGAGAATAAAAACTAGACTGGGAAATAATAATTCTGCAGACATAATTAACCTTATATTCTGCCATTTTTAAAACTATGATTTTGTTTGTTTTAACTAATGAAAATCCTTGACCAATTTAAAGTACTTTTCTTTCAGGGATAGGATCAGTTGTCTTATTACAAAGCTAAAATAATGCAAAATGAATGTATGAGTAGATGTAAAATAATGATAAATAATTGATTTCTGTATTTATTTATAACTTTCTTGTCACTCATACATTTTTGGCTGCTGATTGAAATTTAAACTAAGATTTCTAATTGGTTAAAAGTGTGACAAGAAGTGACTTCACCCAAATTTTCTGAATCAAATTGACTGGAAACTGGATTGTAAATCGAGAGATATAAATGTCTGGAAAATGTCAATAGAAGTCTCAAATGGTAAACTATCACAATGCACCTCACAGAGTTACACACTACTATTTTTGAGAAATGGTTGATGATGAAGGTGACAGTGCTAGGAGGGTCTGCAGTCCAGAAAAGTTTTATTAGTTAAAGTATGTGAGGTTTTAGACTTTGACTTATATTTAGACTTAACTTCAATAAGTTATGTTAACTTTTAACTTTAACATAACTTGGAAAATGGAAAAAAAACAAAACATCCAAGAGCATTAAAAAAAAAGTACTGGAAAGACTAGAACTATTTCAGATATTCATCCATTTATTTTCCACCGCTTATCCAGAGTTGCGTCGCAGAGGCAGGAGCAAGGTGGAAAAACCCAGACTTCATTCTCCCCAGCCACATTTGCAAGCTCATCGGGGGGAATCATGAGGCGTTCCCAGGCCAGCCACAATATGTAATCTGTCCAGTGTGGCCTGGGTCTCTCCTGGAACTCCTCCTGCAGAGATGTGCCCAGAACACCTCATCCGGGAGGTGTCCAGGAGGCATCTTAACCAGATGCTAATACCACCTCATTTGGCTCCTCAATGTGGAGGAGCAGCGGTTCTACTCTGAACTCCTCCCTGATGGCCGAGCTTCTCACTGCATCTCTAAGGGAGACACCGGCCACCCTGCAGAGGAAATTTATTTCGGCCACCTGTACTCGGGATATCGACCCACAGCTCATGACCATAAGTGAGGGTAGGGACACAGGGTGACCAGTAAATTGAGATCCTTGCCTCCTGACTCGCCACAACAGACTCAAGACAAATACAACAGTCTACATTGCACACTACAGACGGTACACGGCTCTGCTTGTCGATCTGATGCTTCATCCTCGCTTTGTGAACAAGACCCCAAGATACTTGAACTCCTCCATTTGGGACACGATCCTATTTTAAATATGTCAATGAAAATAGGGTTCCTTTGTGCTTTTGTACACCACTATACAGTATTTCTCTCAATACCTACAAAAGGGTACTGAGCACTCTATAAAAGACAGAATGCATGCATTTGTTAGCAGTCTTTGTTTTGAGGTTTGACTCATAAACCCTCTAAACTGCGACCATTTTCTGGCCTTTTCAAAACCCAAATATTTTTTATGGTCATGAATGATTAAATACTCCTATGTACGGCCATAGACAGGATTTTCTACCCTTTGACCTTTAGCAAACTCCTTCCTGGTGCAGATTGGTTTTGTAATTAAACCTCAGCGGCTGACAGAGCCCCTGTAAAGCCATCCTATTCTCTCTTCATGTCCTTATCAGGCCCAGGGGAGGCCAAGAGGTAGCTGTAAACAATAATCCTGCAGCCTTCAAGTCTCCTTTGGACGAAGAAAAGGTAGACAGGGAAAGCACTTACAGCTGCTTGAGGTAGAATGAAATAAAGAGGCAGGGAAGATGGGAATGAGAGAGAGAAAGCACAATTTTAAAGTGTGGTGGAATTGAGTTGAGATGTTTATCATTTTCTTTTTATATTGATTTACCATGAGAGATGTTCAAGATGAAATTTAATTTAAACTGTGGGAAAAATGAGGAGAAGGTAAAAAAGAAAGAAAGAAAGAAAAAAAAAAAGCCTCGTGGACCCAACAGTGGATAACCATTGTACAATTCATCTGTGAATAGCTAGTCATGGACAGGATTCCTGGTTTTCTTCACATGTATTGCCTGTCAGGGAATCGCAGAAGTTTTTAAAAGAGGAGAGGGGATTTGTATGAAAAGAAATGGCAACCTGGGTGCAAAAGAAAAAAAACAAAACAAAAACAGAAACAAAAACGACATATGGACGGGGGTTGAGTGACTTCAATTGAGACAGATAACACTTTTTTCAAAGTAAATGCTCCACAGCTGTCCTCTTTTATCACTCCTGCTTACCTAAACATGCAACACATGCAGCACCAAAGGAGAGATGGTACATCATGTACACAATGAAAGGAAAGTGGCAGCTGTATACATAAAAAGTGCAACGAATCAAATGTTGCGCAGAGCATTTCAATAATATAGGTCTGCTCGGCTATTCATGGAAAGAAGCTGCGCTGGCAGCGTGCTCCGCCTGGGACCTGTTTCCATTCACGGGAGCAGTGATTAAACCCAGAGAACTCTTTCACCATTCAGAGCGAGAAATCACAGCACAAAAGCCAATGATTCCTATCTGTCCCTGAATTTCCTCTTCATTCCCTTTTGTGTCACGCCTTTCCACTCTAATTAACGAAAAGTGCAGTAGCCCCACAGCGGCTCAACATACCAATCAATGTCATGAATATGCATGACATGGAATGTATCTGCTGCACATGACGATGGCAGCAATGGAAGCGACATCTATAACGGAATTCTACTGGTACACCACCAAATCAGAAGCATGAGTATGTGTTGGTATACATTTTTAAAAGAGACCAATGGCAAACCCTTGGAAGCATGTGTGTGTCACTCTGGCCTCTCATGAGAACAAATTGTACCCCAGTCATCTTTTCTCAGGTGCAGCAAACCTGTTTCTATCCCCTGGTGGTTACACTGTGCAAAACGTGTTCTTGGTAAATGCCATAAATCACCAGGCCATGCCTCAAGTGTCTGTGTACTCACACACACACACACACTGGCACGTACACCATTGATTCAGCCTCAAGACAAATCCATTTCTCCCTGATGGATTCATTACTCCTTAATGGGCCTATTTTACATTGTTTGCTTTGGGTAACACATTGTGTCTTTGAAATGTGCTGAGATCTAAGATCAATGGCCCTTTGTAGGTACACATCACATGTGCAGAGGTGATCAGTCTTTATGTGTGCCAGCATAATTTCAATCATGCTGACAAAATGCATGATCAACGTCCTTATAAGATGGCAAAACACATTACGGTATGTTTGTATTTGAAAATGAGATGATAGCCGTCCTATTATTTACAATCCATCACAAATGCAAATTACTTCATTTTGAGATCTGGCTAATGTATCAAGATAAGACTGGAATTGAGCCGCATTCACACTCAATGACATTATTCTTAGGCTGCTGGTGGTCCACATGAGCTAACTGGTAAAATAATCTGTTTGTGCAACAGAAATGTACACAGCTGATGCAGCACTACGGTAGAGACAAGCTAAACCAACTTTGTGTTCTGTTTTGCTGGTTGGTACAATTAAGCAAAGGCAAGCGCAACGAAGTCAACTCAAGTTCACATGCATTCAGATTTGTGCTATAATCATTATCCTTGCGATTCACAGTGGCATTATTGCTTTGGATCTCATCAATGCACACAAAACCGAAAAAAATGGTTCTCTGGGTGACCTTGTACAGGCATCATTCTTAGCATGAAACACAAAAATAGATTGTTCTCAATTTTTATTAATGGAAGCTTTTACTTGTGATCAGGTCCCTGTTAACCCTGCATAGGTGACAATCTGTTTTATTTAAGATATGCTTTTTTTTAAAGCATATACAAGTTATACAAAGTAATGTCAAAGTCAAAGGGAGAAAACTTTCCACCAAAAAGTCACCTGCTGGATCTTTCTTCTTTGTTCATTTTAATTGTCTTACCACCTATTTTGCCTCCCTCTGTTTATTTTCTCCCCAGCCTTAATATTTAAGTCATTATTTTGTCCTTCGTCTTCCTACATTACAGACCCTCAAGATTAAAGGCTTCACGTAGGAGGATGAAATGCAAAAAGTGGCTTAATCGGCTGTTAACTCACCCCACCAGCCTATAATGAAGCCCACTTCATGCTCTGTTAAAAGCTGCTGGATTCAATGAAGCAACAGTCAGTAATTGGACCAAGAGCATAGGATAGCTTTAGACATATTCAGGCTGCCCAAAGTGCGTGTGAAAACAGAGCATCAGTAAAATCGACAAGTTTTTAGGTGAATATCAGTGAGATGTTACAGACTAATCAGTCATGTTTGAAGAAGACCGAGACCCAGAGTGCCAGACAGACACACTAGCAAAACAGGTTAAACAGCAAAAAATATCTAATTTATTGCTCAAAATCAATCAAGCACACACACAAAACCTTTCCAAAAGAACACAAAAATGCATCTAAAGCAGGGGTGTCAAACTCTGTCCCTGAAGGACCGGTATCCAGCAGGTTTTTGTTGTCTCCATGCTCTGAAACAGCTGACTGAAATTACCTAATGGATGGACAAGAAGCAGTTGGATCTATTTTATTTGCCCTCGAGGACCGGAGTTTGACACATGTGATCCAAGGCAATAAGTAGGCAACGGTCCTGGATCATAACGCAACCAAGTTGAAGGAAAATCCTTAATATCATCTGGCACTAACTGACTTTGGCACTAGTCCTTAAATACTGCAGGGTAACAATCAAAATGTTCAGGTGTGCTGACACGCCCAGGGCTGCTGCACTGCCTGGAGAACAGAGAGAGAGAAAAAAAACTGATAACAACCAAACCCTGACATAAACAAGGTCACCCCACAATGTGTGTAGGCTATAACTTACAATCCTTTTGGAAGTTGGCTGACAAGTTTGTAAGTATACAGTATGAAGTTTTGTCTTTGTGAACAAAGTATACTTTGTTGGAGTGGTGGGTTGTGATAAGTCTGGCCTTGTCCTCCTGAGAAATTCACCAATACAATTCTCCGGTTTCATTACCAATCAACAAAAGAAGCACAACTGATAAAAATGTATTTTCATTTTGAAATTCTTCACATTTTTTGAAGTCTGAAGTTTATCATTTTCTTTATCTTTTTTAATAAAAATTAAATTTTATTTCTATAAAGCAATTGTATCCACAACAATTAAAAAGAAGAAACAAGAAAAAAAATACATAAAATAAAGGATCCTTCAGAGATGAGCAATCCTGAAAGTGTATAAAATATGTGTGCTCTTTGGTTAAACAGATAGCTTTCCCTATTTATTTTCCCCAATGGAGAAATGTATTCTGCAACACAAGCGCAATGCAAATTTTGATAATAGTGAAGAGGATGTCTATAAACCCATCTTCCTTGACTTTCCCAGGTCTCCTGGACATTTTTTTTCCTGATTTCCTCCGTTATTAAACTATAAATCATTTGATAGAGAAACAAATCAGACTATAGCTGTTCCTGTTTACTGTTGCAGTAAAACATCATTCTGCAGGATGCAGCAACCTCCTCAGCTGCTCATTAACACTGTGAAGAGTGCTATAATAAAGGCATGCATGAAAAGGTATTATCCAATGAGCAATTTCACAATATGCACCACTAATGTAACCCTACTCTTTACCACCCTGCTTTTTAAATGATCTGCAGCTCACTTACTGTGCTTACGGCAGTACTGAGGATGGTTATATGGACACCATTGTTTGTGTGCAACAATAAACTGCATATTGCTTATAAAAAGCTTCAAAATGATAAATCTACCTCCTGTCAGGTTAACAGGTTTTGTGGGTTTTTTATTAGTTTTGAAGATGATTTAGAATAAACAAATGTATTTGCACTGCAGGTTATCCACGTTACACAGTGATTGGCGATCATGGTTCAGGGGAGCATCATTTGCGGATCCAGCGCGTTGAGTTGATGGATGATGCCGTGTTCGAGTGCCAAGCAGTCCAGGCAGCCATGAGGTCCCGCCCTGCCCGGCTCACTGTGTTGGGTAGGTCCAAACTGAGCAAACACAGACATCAAACAACCCAACTCACTTAGTGTGAGCCCTCATCCAATCCCTTTCAATGCAATCCATGCATGGAGCATCTATCCATCCAAGTTAAAAAGCACAAAGCCCAATGACACATCACAAGAACATGTCTTTTTTATCTCACATTTGTGTCGGATTTTGTTAGAGTAAACTTTTGTGCTTAAGTACAATGAACAAGACAACACAATCCCTCAAAAGTGACAATGCCAACGCTCAAGGTGACCTCGAAAAGATCCTGCATCTTTTACACAAAGAACAGCTTCGGTTTAATGACCTTGTTTACCTTTAGTAAGACATGTGGGTACACAATGAACTTACATTCTTTGAAGGTATTGTAACAAGCATGAATGAAATCTATTTTATCCAAGAAAATACACAAAAAGTATAGCTTAAATGAAGCTGAGATGCTGAACTGATCAATTTAATCAGGATTAATCTTATACAGATGGAACCATTTGGGTCAGCCTGTTTCCAGCTCTTGCAGCTATGGAGAGACGTGCTCACACACAAAGCAGCTGGATCTTTACCAAACAGATTATTTTATTTGCCTTTCCATCCTTCTTAATATTTGCCTTTATTTTATAAAATGAACCGCTAAATATAAACAGAGAACTGTAATCTTCAAACATTTTCAGATATATGTTGGTTTATCTATAACCATGCACTTGCATGTGCTTGCAGGGGGCTGACAGGTTTTATGATAGTGTCTTAACATAAAACATATTTTAAAAAGTGTCAAAAATGATTGATTCAGTCCTAATATTTAGTGGGCAATTAGTCTGTGTGGTTATTTATGTTATCGTTTTCATCATGTGGAATGCAGCCACTAATTGGAATATTTTTTTGTGTTAGAAGGTTACAGGCTCTTAATTAAGCTTCTACAGGTTGTAGTTTGGAGTTACCATTTTTATCTTTGTGAGCAGCAGTCTTCCAACATGAAGCTCATCTCAACTCTTGCATAGCCCTCTCAGTCTTCCCTCCTTCTCTTGCCTTCTCTAATGAAAGGCTGCTGAGGAGAAAATTTAGCTGGAATCTATGACAGAGTAAAAGAGAGCAAGAGAAAAGAATGTAGAAGACAAGCGGAGAGACTGAGCGGGGTGTCTGCCATGCACTCCACACCACCAGCTACTGATCCGCCTTATTGATCCAGCCTAATGAAAAGTGAAACTAACGATTTGTAGGAGAGCAGGAAGCAAGAGAGAAAGAGAAAGGGTAAGACAAATTGTGGCGTAACGTTTCTCTGGCGGGTGAGCCCCCTGAAAATGGTTATAAGTGAATAGTTGGATGCTCCTACAGAGAGCTGAAAATGTCTATAGTTTTCTCCCTTCTTCCACTTTTTCTTTATTATATTTGCAATACTACTTCTCTGTTTTAGTTTAAGTAAAGGCAAGATTGAAAAAAAAGGACTCAGAAGGGACTTAAAAATCAAAGAGTTGCCCACTTAGAATGATGACCACGTCATGCAAAGACCCTCCACTCCCAGCCAATTCTCTGCCGGGTCCAAAGCTGTAACATCACTCCTACTGCCTGGAAACTGGCTTGAAACAGACTGACCCATATGTCACCCACATGTCTGTACAAGCTCTTTGCTGGTTGGTTGGATCAGTTTCACTATTTAACCCATAAGAGCCAAATGCAATTTATATTGTTTCAGAAACTTTATACATCACTTTATGGCAATAAATGTTACTCAAAATCCTGTAAAGGACAATCTGATTCATGTCTTCTGCCCCTTAATGGAAAACCAAGAGGATGGTAAATATTCCTTTAAAAAACTTATCAAAAAAGTTGATATTCCTTAGTATTTTATGAGTTTAGGGGGTTTCAGTGTAAGCTGTATTCACATAACTGTAGGGATGTTAGGATTTTACCTCTTTCTTTCGTTCACCCATAACATTTTATTTTTTTACCTTATTGCTCTTGTCATTTCATTAGGATAATTTAAAATGGGTGAAGACTTTCAAAGATAGTAGGCTTAACTTATTATTTGCATCGTTTTTATTTCTACTCTGCATTATTGCTGTCCTATTAGTGTCCTTAA
>JBAMIG010000009.1:20990446-21007632 GCA_037177335.1 Kiunga ballochi | reverse complement strand
ATATATATATATATATATATATATATATATATATATATATATATGACTTTTTGTTTAAAATCAGTGAACCAAAACTGCCTCCTGACTCCTAAACACACAGACACACACTAAAGTATATAAATCCATAGTAAAACGGCACAGCTCAGCTGGATGGGGAGCGGCAGTGTCAGCACCTCCTTCCCAGTCTGTGGAGAGCAGCTTCTGCGGCTGCACATGGCTACGCTGTGACGGAGCAAGTGCCGCATGTCTCTGACAGCTTTGGCTTCTCCCCACTACTTATTTTATCTTCATCTTTCCTTCCCTCCTTTTACTTGACACCGTTTTTGGGAGATTGTGGCAACATTACCACCCAAAGCTAATTGTTTCCCCCGAGCCTTTATCAAAATGTGAGAACACTTGACTCTTATGAACCTCTTTTCTATCAGTTAGTTTCTGTTTGCCATCTTTGTGTTCTTACTATACGTTTGTGTACATTTTTGCTTCATATACTGTTTGTGTTTACCATTTGTGAAGAAGTTAATATTTTTTTCCTCTTTTACCTCTCATTCCTATACATTTCTTGCTGACTTGCATGTGTGGAAAGACGCTTGTACGTTCAAACAGATGTTCAATGACAGCTTTCAAAGAGGTGCTGCTGATCTGGGCCAGTGAGCCCACACATGTTTGATGTATCCACCTGTGCTGGGTGGTTCTTTTTTCCTTTCTCTTCTTTTTTTTTGCCGTCAATTTTTCCCTGATCCATCAGAAACTCTGCAAGCTGTCGTGGTGGGGTGACAGGCGGCCCGTGTGAGCTTCTTTCTGCAATAGACAGGACAGTCAGGAAGCTCGTTGTTTCTCCGGACACGTCTGTTGGAGCACACTATAGCAGTTACACATTGCCAGGCCTCCCCTCCCCTCCATCATCCAACCTCCTCGTGAGGAGCCCTCTCTCTTTCTTCCACTTCCAAATTGCTTTTCCTTCTGCTTTCTTGCAATCCAGGAAAGCCAGAGTGTTTGCAGGATTTCATTGGCTGTTTTGGAGAAATTCCCACAATATTGGTTTGGCTCCTGAGAACCCAGCAGGTTCACCATCAGCTGTACCAATCTGAAGCAGGCTTTTCAGCCAACTACAGTGTGTGTAATCAGCTTGTGCACATAAATTTCAGTTTTATGTTTTGTGGTGGGGAATTTTATGTCTGGTGTTTGGAGAATTCATATGTATCACAAGGGCAAAAGGCAGCTTTATAGGCTTCCAGGGTTTATTCAGACCTCTCTTGGAGGTGACGGACTTACTGCCGTGCTCTGTTGAGTTAATTACACATCAATATGCCTTGGTCTCATTTATGGATATCTTTGATTTTGCACTAAAAGTAAATTATCACAATAAACTCCACACGTTCTGACATCACTGTTTCTTCTATTTTTCACTTTTTTTTTTAAGCATATAAATCCAAATGAGGATTGTAGGATTGTAATCACTATGTTTGCAAATAACAAGTTTACAAGTTTATACATAGCATGTAGAGATTCTATATAACAACTTATAGAACAGATTGATTAAAATAAGGCACATTAATTTGCATTTTCTCCCAAAAATAAGAACAAAATTGAGTACTTGGAGTTTGCAGCCCACCTTTATATATGGTCCATGGAGTTTCAGAATCAGAAGCCAAAAAAAAGCTGAAAAAAGACCAAAAAAAAGCCAAATCAAAGCGTCTGACTGTAATAAAGTAACTTTGGATGATTAACGTAATGAACTGGGTGTTTGCTAAAACTAATTTTCACCTATTGAAACATATATTCTACATCTTTTATTACTCCAGACTTGAATAAAGCCCATCATTGCAGATCATACTCATTTATTTTGGATTTTTATAAACGCCTATAATTGCTAAAATACTTACTGGAGTTGGTATCTGCAGGTGTGCATGCCTGTGGTGTCCATGTCTCTGCATGAACAGGAGAATGCAAATTTGCAAAAGTGTCGAAAGTGGTTACATTATTATTTCTGGGGAGGGGGGGGGGGGTTGTAGTGAGTGGAGCAGGGTTAGCAGTGAGTCAGCCTGTAATTAAAGAGGAGCGATCAATCTGTACCACTGACCACACTACTTATGCCAAGTCCATCGAATAGCTGCAGTAAAGAGCTAATTTAGAACCATTAGGGACTGCCAAGTTTGCAAACAGCCCAGTAATGATGATGGCTGATTCAAGTTCAAGGCTTGGCCTCTGTATAACTGTCAGACCTGGCAGTCATGAGATGGGATCAGTGAAAGATCTCACATGAAGAGAAAAATGTTTTTTTTCTAATTATTTCCTTTTCCTATTCATTTCTTTAATGAATGTGGAGTTATTGATCAAATCTCACCGTTTCCTTAGCAAACAAAAAATGCTTCTTTTTGCCAGGAAACACAAAACACACATTTCCTGCTTCGCAAGATCAAATTTAACTGCCTCAACACCTTGATTAGAAACATTTCCTTTTCTTTGGTTAGCTTTCACATGTTAGTGCTTGCACATTTGTTTGTTCCAGTACATTTTTAGCCCTGGCTTTATCAGTTGACTTCACATTGGCACTCTGCATAAGAACCTCAAAAACAGTGAAGGACAGAAAGATACAGAGGTATGACTGCTGCAGGGTGGAGGCAGCCAAGCATGTCCGTCATCTCCTTGTTGAGCTAGCCGTTCACCTCAGAGTTGTGCTGGCAAGCAGCCTTCCACCTCCAAAGAGACATGACCCGAAAGTGCACCAGAGCAGTGTTTGCCTGTGATTTCCATGTAACGCCACTATGCATGAAATCTTAAACTCCTCTTGCACTCTATGCTACAGCATCCCTCCATGGCAAACATAACACTGAATGATGGCAGAAACTGACACTAAACACTAAAAGGAGGTGGGATTTCAACCTATTAAAATTATCCGTGAAGGCATAGACATATGAATCAATGATGTCATCCGAACCTTGTATCTTTTTACAGAGCATGATGTGTTAAGGTTAACATACACATAAAGGTTAAATGCTTCCTTAAAAAGGTAGAAAATAGAGTTAAAAGCCTCTGATCTCACTTTCTCTAAGATTTTAAAGCACTTTAAGGAATAACGGGAAAAACACCTCACTTGAATGAGAGCTATTCAAGTCTGAGTCCTATCAGTCACATCCTGTCAGACTCCCCTATCTAATCTCCCCCTCTCCATATAAAACCTTTTATAGCTGCCTTATATGCTTGACATTTAATTAATGTTTCAGTCATGTGTAGAGGAGAGCGCTGACAGCAAGCCAATAACACTGGATCTTTGCAATCAGCTGTCATGGAGCAATCACTGATCCTCTCTTCTTTTTCCCTTTCGTTCTTTTTTTTTGTTGTTGTTGTGTGGAGAATTCTGGCTCATAATGCTTTTCTCGTGTTCACTGTCTCATTTGCATACTATGCAGTTGCCCTTTCTTAGCATAACAATATACTAATGTGATCCTCTTGACCTTGGTTTCAATTGGTCATTGAGGATAAAAAGGTGACCATATTCTCACAGAGATTCTTTCTCACTTGCCTAGATCAGCACACTTGCCTGAACTGCTTGTACTGACCTGAGATTCCTCTACCTCCCTCCCCCTTCTGCATATTAATGAAGAGCAGATGAAAGAGAGCCCGCCAGAAGTAATACTGCATCTCAAACTCAAGCACATATAGGAATCACAGAGTTTGAAATGTCTTTGAAACAGCAGATTTACTGGTCCAGCTGGACAGAGTTAGAGTAGTCTGGTCTAGTCAGGGACACAGACTTTAGTGTTCCCACGCAGGACTGAGTCAATATTCAGTTATTACTCACTGTAAATTTGAGCAAGAAAACATTTTCCATGTTTTTATTTATCTGTAATGTTATGCTATGCAAATATGAAAGCAAAAAATTATGAAATCACATGAATATTAAAACACCTAATTCTGTAATGTAAATTGTAATTGAAAAGAAATAAAATCTGAGCCCAACAACAAAGTTTTAACTTGTAACCATTTTGAAAGTAAATAATAAGAATAAGTTTCCAAGCATGAGAGTTATTGGAGTATTGCCATTCTGCAACCTTCCTTCTCCTTACATGTAAAAAAAAGTTGACTGTGGATCATATCGGTACTGTGACAAATTTGGAAATGTTGCAAGATAATGTCTTTAACATGCAAAAGTTGTAAAGATGGAACAACACCCGATAAGCTTTGTTTAAAATGAGAGACCAAACTGTTGTGAAGGAGCCATTTCTCTTAAAATGTGATTATTTATAAGGTGTCATGAGCTTACACAAAGCATTCAAATACAACACCACACTGTTTACAGTAGGTTTTAAGCTTTTGAAGGCATTTTTAAATCAATTAATTGTCATTAAGTCTTGCATCATAAAACTCTCTTAGGTAGCCTCGTGTTTTTAC
The DNA here is from genome assembly GCA_037177335.1 of Kiunga ballochi. Lineage (NCBI taxonomy): Eukaryota > Metazoa > Chordata > Actinopteri > Atheriniformes > Pseudomugilidae > Kiunga > Kiunga ballochi. Next base: position 21,003,240 of record JBAMIG010000009.1, on the reverse strand, counting down.
AGGACGTGTCTGAACATGACACAGTTAGAACATCATACTCAAAAAGCTTGTGCTTTTTGTCCGTGCTCTCAGATTACAGAAACTGAAAATAAAAAGTTGTGAACAAAAGAAAAGATGAGATTTATCAACTTTAAAATCTTTAGGAGAATTGACAGCTCCCTTACTGTGACGTCCATTTTCCCATCAAAAATAATGAACTGCCTTAAGTATCTTGGTGATTTAAGATTATCAGACAATGTTGTTTAACGCGCCCTGAGGGATCCTGCGTAGTGATATCTCTTCGTGTTGTGGCATTTGTAGACATGTCCCCTGGGAAACAGTGACCTCGAGCCTTCAGAGCACTGAGGGTAAACAAACTTCTATTGACAACGGGAAAGGATTTACGTGGCTTGTTTTTAGAAGATGTACTTGTCTTTAAAGAAGATTGTTGTAGGGAAAAATAATCTGCAGTGTCTTATCATCTGTTTTGTAGCCTTTGATAAACTATGATCATTGCTGGTAGCAGTAGAAGCACTTCTATTTCCTTTTACTATTATACAGTAAAACGTAACAACCCAGCTTCATGTAAAATATATACTTCTACATTATTTTATTTAAATGTTCCTCAATCAAATTTCGAACAAATAAGAGATACTAGAATCAATAAATATGTGACATAGTGGTATTTAAAACACACACATGCTAACTACACCTCCATATAGTTTTACCTGGCTAAATCAGGGTTTTGTGAGCTTGGTGGGGAGGTTTTATTAAACATTTTGCTTTTTATTAAAGCATCATTCATATAAATGTCAGCAGTCGTGGTTTTTCAATGTAAAAAAGTACATATTAATGAGAAAACCAGTATCATTCATTTCACACATCACCTTTTTTAATGGTAAAGTTAAAAAAAGGACTATTGCAAAGCCATGTCATTCATAACTATAATCAAATCTCTGGTTTGATTTAGGTAAGATCTAATAAGACCACAGCTTTTAAGTGATGTGGCTATGTGGGACGGAAATAAACCTAGGAGATTTGTTTGATCACTGTGTGAAAATAAAAATCCCATCTACCATCATCAAACTAAAACTAAGTCAAGGAAACTCATTATCCTGTTTAGTTTTTCCTCTATTTCATTTAAAGATTGTGCAACACAGAACTGTGAGCGTGCTTTTATGACCTCACACTCTCACTTATATCTGCCATGAAAGAATGCTTTTATTCACATTGTCATTAAATCTACAAACATATTGCAAATTACATTTTCTCTCTTTTCATCCATCTCAGATCTGTTTGACAGCAGAAATCTAACCTATAACAACCTTCCATCCAATCATGATGCTATTGCAGGAAAATATGGCAGCTGCCTGCAGCCTTTGATTTCATCTTGCCCCAGATCTGCATTGTAATGAGCACTCAGGTCAATCAATAATTCACTGCAGTTTCACTTATGAAAAAAGAGAAAGAAAGCAACAGATCAGCTCATGGGTGAAACGGGAATAAGACTTTGATCTGTGCCATTAGAGGCACAAACTCGATTGAAATGCTCTCTAACGTCATATTTGTCAACAGTGAGAGAAGTGTACATCTGTGTCTTTGATCAGGGTTATGCATTTGGATAACTTATATTTAGTGCTGACATGTCCTGTATGTGCATAGCGTCTGTTTTGACTGATGACAGCTGATGGTTATTTGGAGACTCACCCTGTGACTTCAGCTTTTAACGTTTTAAACCGCACTGTTCAGCTTTTCTGTAAGTGCAGGGTAAACATGTCTCTCACTGTGAAGTCATCACCCGCACAGAACAAATCAGCAGTAGTTATAGGTTTTATTTGTCAGGGAGGAAACAATTGAAGTAAAACAATTGAAAAAGATGAGGTTTTATATCATGAAGTCCTTTCAGGTAACCATTTTCATTAGTTTGTATAAATGCTTGAAGTGTTTTTTATTAAACTAAAAGTAAAAAAAAAAACTATTTTAAAGGCAAAAGTACTAATCTTTTTTTTATTATTTGTGTTTCTATTTATGTATAGTTCCCCCAGAAGACCCCATCATCAATGGGGGGCCAGTGGTGAGCCTAAGAGCTGGAGACCCACTTAACCTGACCTGCCATGCTGACAACGCCAAACCCGCAGCCTCCATCATTTGGATACGCAATGGAGAGGTCCTCAATGGGGCCATGTACTCCAAGGTAAGCACAGAGGTGTGTGTCATAGCAGGTATGTAAACCGGGGTTAATGAAACTCTGGGGGAACATAAATGTCCACTTCTGTTGTGTTTCATTTGTTTACTTTATTTGTCATCAATCCAAACACATTAAAAAATGACAACACATCAAATCTTTATGGAGATTTTGACCTAGTCATTGGTGAGTGTTTGTCTTTTTTTTTTTTTAAATATATATATCTATATTCTTCTATCCACTGGTCTACAAAGCATGCGATCATGGAATTACCATTTATTATTAACTCTGCTTCTCTGTAGCGTTTTGATTGTATTATCCTATCATGTTGCAAGCTGCCGCTTTCTTTGCTGGAATCTGTCAGGATCTTTTTTTATATAATGCACATAGTCTCCCAACAACACACTTCTAATGCTGCAACACAATCAAGTATCAACGGCCGTTGTCACCTGACCCCACGCAGTCTTAACTGACACCAGCCCTCTTAGCTAATCATTCATTTTTTTGTCATGTTTTATTCCTGGTGAAACAAAGCACAGAAACAAACAAGGGATTTAGAGAACAACATCATGCCTCATCCTGTTATCAATATTTTTCAAAGAGCAGATAAATGCCATTGATTGGACTGACGTATGGCATCAGGTCATTTTGAATACAGTGAAACTGGAGGTGCTGTTAGCTAATAGTGGGCGGGGAGTGTGCTTCCTGCCATTCACTTCCACCTTGGAGCAAAGGCAGATATAAAGACAATCTGTGCTGGAGGTTGACTGATGCTCACATGCATTTATTGAGCACAAGTATGTGCTTCTTGCCTCTTATCTCTATTGCCAAGCATTAAAAGGCAATGGATTCAATTAAAAGAAGATGACTTTTTTGGGTCCGGAGACCAGCAGGGGGACATTTTGCAAGCATAATCATCTGCTCTGATGGTCTTCTCATATCCCACAGATGAAGAGGTCTAATGTGAGCAGATGTGGTGGAAGATTCACTGAGATGGCTTTCCTGATGGTGTCATATGTAATGATAGTTCTGACCCACCCATAATTTCCCACTATACCTCATCTCTTTGCCCTCATAGAAAATTATTTACTGGACCAGTGATTAAAAAGTGTATGACTAAAGTTATCACTTGGCAAAACTGTGTTAGTTTTCAACATAGCAGAAATGATGCAGTGCAGATCATTAGTCAAGGTAGCTCTAAAGAAACATTACTGTAGTCTATATTTTAATAGGCTCCTCACTCAGTTCAGAGAAAAAAATATGATGAACAATTCAGATATGAAGACTCTTGTAATATCAGCAAAAAGGATAAGTGAATTATACTTCTTTGTCCATAAAATGTACAAATGTAGTTACAATGAGCTGAGCTAAACAGCAAAGGACTGCTTCTGATGTGCACCCTCCTGGTCAGAGCAGATGCTCAGAGGTGTGCACATTTACATTGTGACTTTTGTATATTGTATACTTTTGTCATTGCAACAAATTACAAATTACAAAACAGGGAGAGAAACATGCTTTCTTTAGCTCGAAGGTTTTTCTCGTTGATGAGCTCCATGTTTTTGTGTCAACTTATGTAGAAATATTTGTCTACAGCTGAGAATTGTAATGGCTTCTTTTAAGTGCAAGATTGCACCTTTTACCATGTACACTCCAAGCCTTGCAGGTAATTACGCCACTTCTTAATGCAGTGTAAAATTGTGTGCATGTTAACTACAGTAGATTTCCGCATTTTTCTCTGTAAATGTCCAAGGATGCCTATTTTTATGTTTTTTTCCAGTCATTTTTCCTTTGAAGGCCTCTGAGCATTTGTGTAACCAGACATATTTTTTTTCATTTTTTTATTGTGACTTTAACTGCATAATAGGTGAGAAATTACTGTAAAAATAAATAAATAAATAAATTCTTAAAATTTACCTGGATGTTGTTGCAAAAGTCACAGGTACATCAGACTAAGTCACAGGGCTTAAACCTTCCGCAATGCAATACCATGATTACATGTTTCTGGTCTGTCGCTACAAATTTAAAAGATTGTAGTAATTTTTAGCTAGGCAATTAATCAAAATTGATCATCACTCATTTAATTGATATCAAAGTTTTTAAAATTTGCTATTAAAGCTGCACAAATGAAGAAGAAACAATCAGACCTGCATTACTATGTAACATAAAGATGCTGCAAATGATATAACTTTTTGTTGTAAGGAAACCTTGTGTGCTGGAAAATTACACGTGTCTAATTGAAGATATTTGATTTAAAATAAAAGGTTATCAGAATAATAATGAAGCATAAATTAGCTTTTTATCACACGCTAAGTTTAAGAGCATCCCAGTCATCCTCTTTACTGCATTCAAGCCAGTTTGCCTTGAGCCATCATATATGAACTTTGTTGAAGAACAATTATATTTATGATTAAGTAAAATTAGAAGAAATGAAATAGCAAAGCTTTTACTAGTAAAAAATAGCAATCATTTTTAAATAAAATATTTATGATGTGCTATTTAGGCAGAGGTGGTAATTACTGGTTCAGAGAGTAAAAATTGTGTCCGGAAGCTGTTCTGACCAGTCACCAAAATAGCAGAATTTAATGAGCACAGTTCATATGTCAGATAAATGAGCGTATTAGTGAAAACACCTGTTCTAAATGTATAGGTAGTTCCAAAAACATGGCAAGACTATTACTTAATGGCACCTGGATCATATACCTCTTTATTTATGTACATACTTCTTATAATCATAAGCCTTGCCAGTTTGTGTTGCAATAAAAATGCAGTCTTATAAAGTTACCAGTAAATAAGCATGACTGACAACATGGTTAGATCATTTTGTTCAGAGAAAAGGAGGCTTTTAGAAGCAAGTGAGTTGCTGCAATAACCTTTCATATTCTACCTTCTTCCCAGCTGTGCAGCTATCTGTCTGCCCTTCAGCTCATTCAGCCTCTGAGCGTCGTTTAGTTAAATGGCATCAAGAATATTCACCAAAATTTGTTAGAGATCATCTGCTTTTTATTAGGAAATTTTACTCTTTCCTTCATGTAAATTGCATCTTTCAGTGTATGTAAGGCATAATTTTCAGTACTTAGACCTTAGTATCCTATGCTCGATACTCTGTTTTAACCGGTGTTCTCTCTTGCTTATTTGTTTATAAAGATAATATTATTGTTCCTCCAGGTCATTATTAACTTGATTAGCACAGATAATTTTAAAGGTATCACAATTGGAAGGGCTTATTTCTTGCTACCTTCTGGTCTTATTCCAGCTAATACTTATGTAATGATGCATTTCAATTAGTGCTGGGTGTGTTTAAACAGTGTAGTCAGGAGAAGTGCTAAACCACTATTAAACTGCACATGTACATTGTGTTTTTATATAAAATGCATTTGAAATAACAACACAGGTTTAGAAATATGTTATTAGTTATTCAGTGAGATAGGACCTTTATCAGTTAACATACTTTATACGTTCCTTGTTTTGCTTTTTGTTATTTAATTTCTTTCTCGTCTATAAAACAACCACAGAAATTACTAATATGGAATAAGTCTTCCAGAGCAGAAATTCAACATATCTGCATAAACACTTATCAAACACCATGTAGTTTCTAGTTGAGATGCCTAAGACATTTATGGGAGTAGTCATTTAAATTGACCAATCCCCATCTCTTTGGCTTTTACACTGGCCTGTTGTCATTTTTAAAATGAATGAGCAAGGTAAAATAGGTAGACTGGTCATATGGATTTTTTTCTCTTACCTTTCAGTTAAAAATAATTAAGAAACTGTGATTGGATCTTAAAAAAAGGGGTAGGTTAAAAAAATGTCAGTGTGTCTATTTGTGTCATTCTCCCCCTTGCATATTACTTTTAATAGGAGGAAAGAATATAAAGAATTATCCATTTCTAATGTGGAATGGTCTTGATTTGTGTTCTGCAACAGCTAACCCCCTTTCTAAGATTAATGACTGCAAACGGGTCTAAAGCAACGAGGGAAACAATCCTGATTGTGTCACTGAGGATATTACATTGACATACCCCACGTCTGACAGCTAATGCATTCTCCTTTAGAGTGGCTCACGCACAACTATGAATTTCATCACATGGTCCTTCACACACAAATGGGCTTCATGGAGCTGGGAATCTATAATAAACTTTTACAACGAAGAACAAAAAGTAGAAAGGAACATGTTTTTTTTTTCTTCTTTGCTTTGTTATGCAGATTCTTAAAAGTCAGATTTGAAAGGTACGATGAAGTGCTTGAACTATACAGCGATTAGATCAAAAGATTTCTCTTAGAATGTCTTCCAATCCAATCTTCATTGGTGTTTTAATTATACTGTACAGACTATGGTATTGTTGAGTGAGAGGGACAACATACGGTGAGATTGTGGTCTTATCAAATTAAAAATGTTGCATTAATGTGAAAGAAATTAGCAGATAATTGGAGTTTGACACACATTATGATGAATGGGTAGTATCTAAGATCCATATATTGCTAAGGTGCTTAAATATTTTAGTATATACAATGCAAGTAGTTTCATTTCTGTCATGACATATAAACTTAGTAAGTCTGTCTTTATTTTTCTTTTCATGTGTTTTCATAAAAATGTCAATCATTTATTCATATGTATGTAAATAAATGTCAAGCTAATTCAAAAGAATATGTGCTGCAAAGCAAGTCCATTGTGAGCTTCTACCAGTCAAAATATTACATCTCCTTCTACTTTAGGAAATTGTTTGATGTTCTTCCCTTTTTGGGTCTTTTATTTTTTTTGTGACAACAGCGGCACAACAGGGAGTCTGCTTTAAGGGATGGGAAGGAAATGCATCTTGACTTTGTGGTTGACCACACAGCGCCCCGTTGCCCACGCAATTTGTTCTAGTCAGTGGCTTTGTTCTGTCCTGCACTGTTTAACATACACTCCCAGAGCCCTCATCTGAGCGTCTGAGAGAAAGTGAGAGCTACTGAGCCCTACCAACCGATTCCAGTTGGCTTCCACTATGTAGGGCTCAGAGGATGAGCACTGAAAAGAAGATTGATTTCCTTTGTGGAGTATGACAAGCCGTGCACTGGAGCGCATCTCTCCAGACAGACAAAAGGAAGCTCAAAAAACATATTTCAAGTGTTTATTTATTTTTCTATTTATTTATTATTTTTCTTCATATCATTATAATCTGTTTTGTAGTAACATGAGTGCTAGAACATTTCTGATGGTCTGCCTATTTTCCCCAAGGAAACAGATGTGTGCATTCATGAATCATCTTCCATTTTTCTATTATTTTCCACTTTTTCTAACAGTTTTACAACTCTTCTATCAAAGTTTACCCTGTAAAGTGTTTGCTCTTTTTCTATTCTTCATTTGCCTGTCATTTACACGACTTCAATCAACAATATTGAAAAATGTAATCCAGTAGCCCCCCTCAGCTTTTGTAGTTGTTTCTGACTAGACTCTTTACAGCACCCAAAGGAAAAGTTGGATTCTCCTTTCATTGGTTGTAAAAGGATTAACTTCCAAGACCATAGATATATTTCTTATTTCATTTTTTTTTTTTAACTCTTTTTAGACTTTGCTCCGGGATGGCAGGAGAGAAAGCACTATGAGCACGCTCTACCTATCACCCTCCAACATCGAGACCGGCCAGCAGATCATCTGTAAGGCCTCCAACAAGGCTGTGCCCAACGGCAAGGAGACCAGTGTCACGATTGACATTCAGCGTAAGCATTCTACTGCTTCCATTGTCTTTATCTCTTTTAGTGTTCCTCAACTAATATATTACAGTGAAGTTTTAATCCCTTAATGCCTGAATTAAGAGTAACTGGGCAAAGACATAATTTTTTTAATCTAAGAACTTTATTTGACCCTTTTTTTCTATATATTTACTATTTATTACCATGGAACAAGTAAAAATTATTACAGTGTAATCTCCTGGTCACCAGGGTCCAGGAGACCAGTATCATGTGGTAAACAACATTAGGAGTGAAGTTTCTGCCATAAAGTGATGCAACATGTCTCAGAAACAGTATGTATCAAATATGCGACATCCATCCATTAAGGGTTAATGAAAAGTTGAAAAAACCAAATCTAAACCTGAACAGCATCTTGAATTCTGTAAAGAATTGCACTAATGTCGCAATATGACACTGTCAAAACACCATACGTGAATAGCACTTTGAAACGTGTAAGATTCATTGTAGGCTCTGATGGGCATTTATAATTGCTTTAGTTTCTGCTTTCATACCATCTAGGTAGATGGACTGGTGATGCATTGCATTTTTTTCTGATCTCTATGATGGTATATCAAAGGATCTGTCCATCTCCAATGAATAGAGCATCTACTTTTTCTGGTCCAGCTACCTGCTTGCTGTAGCACAATGCAAACTCTCTCTACCTCCTTTACTTCCTCTTTCAAACCATCAATCTTTTTGATGAGAACATCCACAATTCCCCTGCAAAATAGGCGAAGTAAGCCCAGCGTGTAAAACACATTCAGCCTCAATTGTCAGGGAATCTTTTTTCGATCAAGAACCGCTCACAGTAAGAGAAGTGCTCAGAACAATGGGATTTTGCATCATTCACAACCCCTTCAACACCATTAAGTATGACTAATAAAGCAGAAAATGCTATTTAGAGAGCCATTATGACTGACGGCTCCATTCTTTTCATTATGCACATCACAAGAGGCAAGCATTGGCGCAAGCGGGCACAGCACAATCAGACCAACTCAGGCAAGGAAGTAAAAATGATTAACAGTTGTTGGTGTTTGCAACCCTTGCAGTTTGTCCTCTTCATGCCTCTGCCGTGCGCATCGAAAGGGAAGTCTGCCCACATGTAAACTGATTTGTCACCACGCATGATGATGTGTCTGTGATAAATGCTTGCCATTTCAGCACCCTCCTTATTTCTGAGTGTATGATTTAGCCCTGAAAAATGAGCAGGGCGGATTTATAATTAGCATTCCAAAATGTCGTCTTTACGCAATTAAATCTCCTGAAAACATTTTTCACAGTGTGACATCAAAGCGGCTAATTGTCAATATTCAAACCGTCTCCCACAAGGCTAAAGCTCCTATCTCCCTCCTTCTCCCTCCCGCCTAAATTTCTCCTCAGTTTTTTGACAGGTAGTGATTTCAGCAGAGATGTTGCAGTTTGTGCTGTGATCCTCTTTTCCAATTAAGTTCCCTCGGGAATGAAACGCACTACAGATAAGCTTTGATTCCTTTGGGTATTTTTTGCCAAACTTCAGCGCAGTGTACAAGGTCAGAGCTTCAAAATGGCATGTGAAATGCAGATGCAAAAACATAAGTGATAGGCTAGGTAAAGACTGCTCTATGAACTCTCACCTCTTGTGTAAACACAAGTTTCAAACTTGCTCTTCGGGCATACACATGTGTCTTAACACATTAGTGTATTCTGTTGAACAGGTGCTGATTAGTTTCAGCAGCATCTTATGAGTTGTATTAAAGAAACAGTAAAACAGCCATTAGTTTTTCCAAGTCAAGATGAAGATGGGGAATATGTTCAATGTCCCGTCAATATCTGGAGAAAAAATCTATCTGTTGTAGAAAAAACAAATTACTTTACTGTCATTACAAAGGTTTTGTATTTAACTAGCAGTGCCCCATCTTGAATAGATTATCTGAATGTTGATTTTTGTTAACTCAACTCAATTCAACTTTATTTATAAAGCCCTTTGAAACAACTGGCATTGTTACAAAGTACTGTACATAATCAATAAAACAATAAATTAAAAATATTTTAAAAGAAGTAAATAAAACCAATAAATAAAACCTATTTTTATATATTTGATTCAAATCAGCTTTATTTATATAGCGACACTGTACAACAATGTCATCTCAGGGCACCTTACAGACATCTATTTTAACCAATTCAAAATAAATAGCCTAGCAAAGGGGACCCAAAAGATTTTGACTACAATCCAATCCCTTATGCTGATAATGATGTGATAGTGGAAAGGGAAACTCCCTTTTAACATGACGGAAAAACCTCAAGGTGAACCTGGCTCAAGGAGGGCCCCCATCTGCTTTGACTGATTGGAGTAGAGAGGACAAGAAGATGGATCCATATGCAATCTGACTCTTATGCTGTAATCTGCATGTAACCATCTTTATGGTTGCACAACTAATGGATGGCTGGACCACCTCTAACTATAAGATTTGTTTTAAAGTGATGGTCTTAAGCTTGATCTTAAAGGTAGAGAGGACATCTGCTTCCCGAATTAACACTGGGAGTTTGATTCATAAGAAATGGGACGGAAAGTCTTCATGCATTTGCTGTTTTTAAGGAAGTGATTAAATTAGTTTTGCTTTCTCATGCATTAAATATTAACCTTCATTTATGTGTTTATACATTTCAAATGTATCATTTACAATGCAACTTTATGTTTTTTATGCGACCCTTTTAACAGAACCCTTCTTATACGTCATTTATGGCAGTAGCCTAGTTTAGACATTTTTTTGTGAAAAAAATCTACTGCACTAATAGACTCATTTTAATGCAATAAAAACATGATTTATTTGTCAAAGCAATTAAAATCAAATAAAAATATAGCTGCTAATAATACCTTTTGTTCCATAAAAGATTTGTCACTGCTTTTCACTGCTAGAGGTTAAAGTCATAATTATTTGTGATGGAGTAATACATGCATATTAATTCAGTAAGATTAAAGAATATAGGGATAAAAATCTGAAAACAAGTTTAGTGTATTAATGGGGTGTGTGTTGCAGAGGAGGCAGCCCACAAAAGCTGCTTTATTCAGGAAGCAGGCTACTTCACTGAAGATTAGTCCTCAGAGAAACGAAAGCCAGGTGGTACCAAATCGGATGATCCGGATAATTCAATTAATTCTAAGTTAATTACCAAGTCATTTACAGCAAATAGCTCACAAAGTGTTAACATTAGTGACTTAACACCTAGAATGATACTTTGTTGCTTACGTTGTTGCAGTTAAAGAGGTGTCTTTGTGACTACCAGACCATTCACTTGTTATGGAGTGCTTTTCAGACAGTAATTTATCATATATATACACTATATATACATAATATTTGCACTGCAAATAATATGTAAAACATTTTGTGATCAATCTGAAATAGACTTGAGTTGCTTCTTTTTTCTATTTCAGTTTTTTTTATTATTATTATTGTCAATTTAATCCCACACAGCACAAGGATCAATACGTGACACTTAACAGTGGACAAAGACAGGAGAAACAAGTCAGTTTTATGTCATGTTAAGGTTGAAATCTTATCTCTCATCAATTTGCGATCCATTTGCACTTAAAGGTGATCACTCTACTGATCACTGATCTTTATCATCAAGCCTAAATACTAACATTTTACCCATCCTCCTTTCATGCATTGCAAAAGTACTTGACAAGAGCATATTGTTACCTCTTTGGAGCAGCAGAAACCTCTTACTTCGCTCCACTTTACTGCTCTCTCAGTGAGCCTTTCTCAGAAAAGATATAAGCCATCACACTGCTTATCAAGGCAATAGCTCCTTCAGGGGCTTCCTGTCAACTCGTGAAATAAATTAAACACTTGACAATTTAGTCTTTGCAATGGTTCTTGAGGGTTCTCTCCCTTTTTCTCTTTTTATGGAAAGAATCAGTCACATGTAACTATTCAACTAAACAGCTTCATAATTATTGGCAGTGTTAAATGCTCCAGACAGTAACCAGCATAAATATGCAGTATAATAATAATAATAATAATAATAATAATAATAATAATAATAATAATAAACATTACTTGATCCATGTAAAACTGAATTTCATTTGATGTTCTCTGGTTTCTCTGTTTCTTTTACAAAGAAATTAAATTGTTATGTCATTCATTTTAAATATAGCAGAGGTGTATATTTATAGACATTGTTTTTTTACTTAAATTTTTTTTACTTTGGATTATGGTAGTTTGGTCATATTTTGTTTTTAAAAAGACACAAAGCTGCAATGTATAGTAATTAAATCTGTGGTGTAGTTCAGTAACTGTGTATAACAAAAGGCTACTTCCTCTTTGCTAGAATGCATTTTACATGAGTTTTACATGATGTGATGCTGCAGTGTGTGTACAACATTGAAAGTGAGATTGCTGACATTCTTTGGTGAACAAATGCTGGCAAGCAGGAGCTTATTGACTTCACTCTAGAACTACTTCTGTTCCATCAGACATTGGCAACTTCAGGTTTTTTTTTTTTGGCATTACATACATAGTCAGAGGTTAAACATGCAACCTCATATGTATGACTTTACACTTGACCTAACACAAAAAGTTAATGTAACTGATTATTTTGTGATTGGAAAACTGAATATTTTGGCAGATTTTTCTTCATGCTTAAAAACCAAAAGGTTAACGTTTTGCACCTACTTCTCTGATTTGGCTCTGTATCGGCCATGCACAGATGACATGTAGGCTCCGATATCGCTGTCACTAAGGCAGCAAATAAGCAGATTTCTTCCAATTGTATATATTTCCTTAAAATGTGAATGATAGCCTCTGAGTCTTTGTTGTGAATTTCTGCATATTCTCACTTTTGTTGCTAGATAATTTTTTTTTTTTTTTTTTTTTTTAACGTGTCTTGTCCAGCATCAAAGCAGCCAGAATTGTGGTCTGGCTGCTGTACTGTGCTG
>JBAMIG010000009.1:20966354-20990346 GCA_037177335.1 Kiunga ballochi | reverse complement strand
TTAATTACAAAAAAAAAAGGAGGGGGGGGGATATGAGCAGATGGATATCAGCAAATAACATTATTTGTGAATTAAACTTTTGCTGTGTATCACAGTTTATAAGCATGAAAGAACAATCTGTCTTAAAATACAGCAGTTTCCACAAAACGTTGTGATGTCTGTGAGCTTCTTTGTTCTTGTATCAATGCAGCTGATCAGCAAATATAATAGATGCTAACAACCTAATGACCTACTCAAAGAAACATTGGGGCTCCACTAACTCATACGAATAAGATGACAGCATACTAATAATGCCCAAACAGCACCTTAAAATCAGTGGTGCTGACTTTGTGAGAACCTACCGAGTTACCCAGCTTGTCTATAAAACGTTGGAATATGTCAGCATGTGATGCCAGAGGACCCTGATCATTGTTCAGACTGTTGCTTAATGGCTGAATGGGGTCGCAGAGAGGGCTGGAGCCAATCCTAGCTGACATCAGGCGAGGTACAACCTGTTGATCACAGGGCCAACCCAGATGGATAAACAACCATGTATACTCACACACACTCCTATGGGCAATTTAGAGTCTCCAATCTGCCTATCCTTAAGGTCCACGTCTTTTGTACTGTGGGAGGAAGCCGGAGTACCGGAGAGAAACCACGCTAACACAGGAAGAACATGCAAACTCCACACAGTAAGGCCGCTGTTCAGACCCTCCCCAAGCCGAGGCTCTGACTAGCAACCTTCTTGCTGTGAGGGCACAGTGCTAACCAACTGTGCCACCGTGCAGCCCAGTGCAGTTAAAATAACTTATCAATAAAAATAAAAAAAACTATGTCCTAACTTTTTCAATCTGACTGTTTTTCACCCTGCCTCATCCTTATCACATTCAAATGAGAGGATTCAAAACACAAGCAGGAGCATTGCTCCACAGCCTATACCAGCCTCAAATCCACTGTATTTTACAACAGTATTTTCTTTTATCACTACTTTAATGCACATGGCTTACACCCACCTCAGCATTTTCATCCCCACCAAAAGTTAAGTTTATACAGTTATCTAACCAAGGTTTAGACAAATTAGCATCTAAATACAGTATGCATGGATGAGGTTGACAAAACGAGAGGGATTTAGAGCCTACAGAGTAGATTCAGAAGCTTGGATAGACTGCTGACTTCAGTTGTCCATATCATTCCATTAGTTGGCTGTAATTATTTGATAGCAGAGAGGTGGCCACCCTCTGACGCTTTTTTCTCCTGCAACACATCTTACTTGCATTATGCCTTGTGGATTTCAATCAGTAAACTTCCCCAGCACTGTCACGATGTACCACTGCAATAAAATACATTTCGTTTGCCACAGTTTCATGTCCCGCTAATTCCCTCTCATCACACAAATTTAAATATTCCTCAAATATTTTCTAGTGCAGCTGCATATCTGTGGAGCATTGCCCCACATAGAAACATGCTTTGAAATGCGAAGGGGAAATTAATGCACTAGGGACGAGCGAATCCAAGGTTCTTCGTGTGTTTGCATTGCAAACAAGCTGAGCCATGTGGGGGGAAAATGAATGCCATTTGTTGAGACTAATTAATAAAGAACATGCAGATGTGCAATTGGGAAGAATTTGTTTTGGATAGCTTGCTCAACTACAAGTTTTCCTTGCTTAATCAAGTAGATAATGGCAAATTTATTTGAAGCAGAAACTGAGAGTTAGAGGGAAAGTGAATTGGGATAGGAGGGAGAAAAAAAAGGTTACATTTACAGTCAAACTTTATGCTTGTGAAGATATTTCAACACATATGTGCTGGAAAGTAGCACAGCCGAACATCTGCTTTCATTAAACTGAGCAAATTCAGAATTTACTTAAGTGAATAACATGATCAATGTGTTAGATCCTCGGTTGTTCATCAATCTGTTCTCCCCTGAATTTTCCCACTCAGCCAGGCATGTGACAGCATGCACATATTGCAGAGGCTGTAATCCACGAGTGAATTGTCCACAAACTGCTTCTCCGTTCTTCGGAGGCATGTGACACTCCTGGAGTTTGAGGCTGGTCCTGCTGGATAACAGCTGTCTACAGTGACCCAGAGAGATTGGAAATTGAGCTTTAAGAAAGGGAAAAAAAAACTATTTGTGCTGGCACAATTTCCAGGAAGAGAGAAGTTGGAAGATTGTTCCAAAAACACCATCTGTCCTCCACTTTGAACTAACCGATCAAACGCTGTCAGCCAGCTACAATGCCACTCTGCCCAATTTATCCTGTTGTTTTTACTGAAACTTTGATCAGTCTTGGTACCCTTCCTTCTTTCCTTCCATCTATCTATCCCTTTGTCTCTACTGCTATCACTACTACTCTTGAAAAAAGGTGAAGAATTAACGTGCTAAATAATGATGCCACGCCATGATGCCTTGTTCCCTAACTCATGCAATTAAATATCGAAGTGGAAAAGTGGAATTCTTTAGGTAGATTTCTACCACATCAGCAGGGTCAAAGGTTAGAGATGGTTACAGTCATTTATTCAAAACCCTGGTCCGCTCCTAAAAGACTGTTGACAGCTCTTTCTACCTTAGCTGTTTTTGTAACTTGGGTAAAGCAATCAACAAATTAAACTTATTATGACAGTACCTCTTGTTGAATGGTACTAAGGAGGGTGTGTTTCTAATGGGGGGTCACTTCAATCATTTGAAAAGAACATGGATTTTGTGGTGGGATCGACTGTAATGAGCAATTGTATCCTTAGAAGTCTTCTGGCAGCAGGAAGAAAGGTTGGCGTGATTAAAAAAAGTCTTCAAAAAGGAAGAGTTTTAGTGAAAATGTCTTCTGAATTAGCTTGTACATTGAAATGTCTATTAACACAGACACCGACTTAAGATCTTCCCACTTTCTTTTTATGTGTGCCTCTCTTTGTATCCTCGCAGACAGTAACAGAATTTTTATTGCCACCTCCTCTCCCACCACACCTGTCATTTTGCCCCTTGGGTTTCCTCTGCCTACATTTCTGCTCAAGCAATTAAGAGAGTGTTCAAAACACCTACTAAGCAGCTAAGGCTATTGCTCAAGGCATGGATAGGTTTTTTTTTTTTCTTTCATTTTAACTGTGGCTCACACCTATGTCCTCTTTCATGTGCGTACCACCACTAACACACGCAAAGACACAGTCAAGCTGCTCGGTACTTGGGGAGAACTTCTGGTTGACTTTATCCTTTGTTCTTCCAAGATCCACAGTGTTGTTTGTTGTCTTTACTGGCCTGGAGAGAACATGCATAGGTAGATTTCTGAGGTGTTACCATTATGGGTAAGGAAAGGATTTATATGTGGTGGCTGGGGGAGCAGTGAGTGGGTGGGGGAGAAATTCATCTGTTGATTGGGAATATGGTGTGTGAGTGGAAGGGAATGTGGCACCTGGACCGCTGCCTCTCTGGGGTTTTGTGGCAGCTGAGCCACCCTGGAGCATCTGCACAGCTACAGGGTAATAAGCAGTTTCCATGCACTAGATGTGCACACACACACATATTTACACAAGTTTACTGGAAAACATTCAATAACTAACCAGAGCCGTTTAGTTACATTAAAGTGGTATTACTGGACTACTTTAATTTCAGTTCGTCTTTGTGCTCACTCTCCATCTCTGAATGCTATGTATGGTTAGTATGGTTATATATCTAAATAGAAAGCAAATATACCTGTGAAATACATTATAGTTTCACCATAGGGACACCCTACTATTAAAGCTTGGTGCCACAAACAAAACATGTACCAAAAGCAAATATAGAAAAAAATGTCTTCATTTCTTGCCCAATTTCAAGTCTGACATTTATTTTCCTTTATTTCCCGATTAATGGTGAAGCTGTTCATAAAGCCACAGCTGATTAAAGGCTCTGAATAAAACACATGTAGCGTCAGTTTTAGAACGCCTAACAAATAGCTTTACCTGCTTGAAATGCATCCTCTGGGCCCGGGAGGTAAATAGCTGTTTGTTTCACATGGGAGCGGATTGATATGGAAATGAACATGTATCTCCAAAAAAAGACTCCACCTTTGTCAATTAGGATCAATTAAGTTGTTTACTAAATTTGCATAATCCGAATATTTGTAATTGCAAGAACTGTTTTAATTGTACTGTATCACTAGAGGTTTTTCATTGTTTTAATTGTGCTGAATTACACTACAGACCACGCTTTGTTTTGTAAATTAGCATTTGGTGAAACTCATTTTTGATTCAACATTTGCTTTGCTCTTCATAGCTTCACAAATGAATATATTAGTATAAAAGATAAACAGTTCTGCACTATTTCACACCTGTGAAAAAACCACAACTACCGTGGTGCTAAACAACATGGGCTTAGACACATGGTGGGCTGCAGAGATATTAAACTAAGACTTTGAATTATTCAGGAATAATTATTTGGAAGATAATCCTACCACAAACTGTGAGAAGATGTCATAACTGCATGCAGCTTGAAGATTATGACAAGTTTTGGCATTAAGGGGATCATTTTCACCCAGAGGCCAACATGCGTGGTAAAGCCATACACACCTGCCACATCTTAACACAATTGGAAAGTTTAGGCTCTTCTGAAGAGACTGAAAATGATTTTTTGCACAAAGGATCTTCTTCCTTTGGAGGTGACAGAGTTTTCACACCATTTTTCAATTGAATTTGTTATAAATGTATCGTTGACTATCCACAGGTAATGTCAGAATGAAAGAGTCTATTCAAGGCTTGCAGTTCACGACATCATGCTTGAAAAGGTTGCCAATCATGTAACTGGTTATCTTTGTGTCTCTCTTTTTTTTTATAGATCTCCCGCTTGTCAATCTTTCAGTGGATCCTCAACCCGTTCTGGAGGGTAACCTCGTGAGATTTCACTGCTCAGCAAAGGCCAACCCTCCTGTTACACTCTACAGGTGAGGCAATGAAAATCGGCATGTCTACAGTGTACATGTATATGCTGAGAAATATTCTGTGTAAATGGGAAAATGACTAAGAGTTAAGTTAGAATGAGATATTTTCTGATTGATGGAACTGCTGGATAACAATTTTTCACATGGAGTAAAATTTAACACTCAATATTGCCAGCATTAATCATTGTCAGACACCTTCTTATGATGCTGTGACACCATTACTGCTACTCATACTGTGAAATGGGAGAAAGACAAACAACGAAATGCTGAAAGATGTATGATTACGGAAACACATGAGAAAAATCTTTTGGGAAATCTCGTTATGTTCCAGTGGACTGTGGCAAAGCGACACAGGGCTTTGTTGTGCTGCTGTTTGCTCTTGTGGTCACATCCTCTCTCTTGAACTTTAAAAATCCCATCAGCGTGTCGGAGGAAAGCTGAAAATATAATTCGCATGGCATCTGAGGAAGATGTCAAGATCTCAACTCTTTGTTTTGAAAGTGAAAGACAGGACATGGCCCAAGGATCAACCAGTTTCTGTGGTTCAGCTGTGGTTAAATTTAAACCTTTAATATTATTAGAATGGCTCTCCTATTTCAGCAACGGAATTGTGTGCAAAAATAGCTCGTTTTGAGGAAACCTATTACCTCTACTATCAAAAAATGTGGTCCTTTTACTATAGCTGCAAAGCAATTCATGTAGACGTAGCTGAAAATATGCTGTTAACAAATCAAACACACAGTGTGTGTTGAGAACCAATATTCACTTTTTTAAAGCTAGAAAGAATACAGATTGGAGAAATTATATGTTTGGGAAATCACTAGAATGCAATGCTTTTTCACTGGCTCCTGCAGCAGCACATACTTGACTGCCTCTAAAAAATCAGTTGAATGACTTAAAGATTACTGTTGATAACACAAGTGGGCCACATCTACTCTTTCTTTTATGTTCAGTAGGTCTGCTGATGGTTTTCTGAATTTGTTTTCAGTTTGGCTTTCATGCGAAAGTAGCTGACAAATCTTTCAGTTCATCCATATCCCAAAAGAGAAAATCCAATAAAATATTAAGATGTTTGAAATTCCCTGATACCTGTTTTTAAGGAGAGTGTTTGGTTTTACATACATGTTAACTTATTTGTTATTGCGTGCTTTCAGATGTGTTTGTTTCCTCACACATCTGTAATTGAAAAGAAGCCAGAAGAAATCAGAAATTAGTTTCTCAAACTCTTGCATGGCCTCTCACAACCACAACACTGAAGTGATTTGTCAAGAGATGGTTCTCTGTGTGGGAGTCTTTTTTTTTTTTTTTTTAAACAAGGTAAAAAATAAATGGAGTCAAATCGATAGGAAAGGGAATTGCCTGGCTCTGAATCTTATAATGGTACTGGGAAATGAAATGGATGTACAACACACTCACAGGTGGCAAAACAGAGATGTTGCCTTTTTGATGGATCATGCCCTTTTGAAAAGGAAAAGACGGAGGAAGGGCAGTGATATTGTGGAAAACGAGGTTTGTATTTGATTGTGTTGGTGCACAGCAGAGACAGAGCGTCTATTTCACCTGCAAAGGGATTTCACCTCTGTTGTTATGGGACTGGATCAATGCTAGAAACAGACTTCTCCGCAGGGTATCAAGAGCTAAGACTCGATGGAAGCTGAGATGACATTTTCTTTTAGTTTGACAATTTTCAGAATAAAAAATGGTTAAAGGTTGGATCTAAAAAGAACTAAAGCACCCCTTTCCCACTCTGTAATTTTA
The DNA here is from genome assembly GCA_037177335.1 of Kiunga ballochi. Classification (NCBI taxonomy): domain Eukaryota; kingdom Metazoa; phylum Chordata; class Actinopteri; order Atheriniformes; family Pseudomugilidae; genus Kiunga; species Kiunga ballochi. Next base: position 20,983,699 of record JBAMIG010000009.1, on the reverse strand, counting down.
AAGAAAAGGCTTTCCATCTTGTCTCTTTCTCTGCCTCAAAAATAAACCAGTGCAGGACTGAAATGATCAAATCATACTAATAACTTTGACTGCTTCGAGGCTGTTCTCTGCAGCAATGTTTTATAGCCTCCCACTTAGATTTATTTACAGTTTATACAAGAGGACAGGGGATTTTCAGCCTCATAATGCTTACCTGTGGGGCTTCAACCAGAGGCCCCTGCAAAGTCCCCTCTAGAGAGCAATATCGCAGTGGAAAGTAGGAGGCTGGTCAAGCAGTTTGGGATCATTATTCAGTACTAATACACTCTGTCTACCCCAGATCAGATAGAGCACAAGGACAGAGTAGTTCTTAGACTGATGGCCTCCTTTCCATTCCCGAGAGAGCCATCCATTCCCAATGTGCACTGCACCAACCTGCCTTCCTCCAATTCAAAAGACACTTGAGACACAGACCTAAAATAGTGCATGGCACTAGTCAAAGAGTTGGTGCCTGCTGCTGTCTCTACCCCCTTGTGATTATCACAGTGGTTCAATAAATCTGAGTTAAGGCATGAGGATGGAAATAAGATATATTTCTACAGATAGCTGAACTTTCGCCAGATCACAGCCCAAGGGAAGAGAAAAGAAGGCAGTGGAGGTGAGAGAGCTGAAGCAAAAGATGAAAGTGATTCTGAAGTGTCTAAACTAAGTGTAAGTAATAGGCACGTGTTTCAGTCAGAACTCAAGGAGACAACACTCTGTGGGAAGGGAAGGCATATGGGTTGGAACATCTTCATTACTGTTTATAATGGGAGGAGGAGGAGGGAGAGATTGCAAACATCACAAGTACTCAGCCAGCATTTGATGAAGACACAGAAGGTTTCCTCAGATCCACATGACAACCCACCAGAGGGATGAGAAATAACAAACAAAGAAAGCCAGGTCCCTCTTCTGCACATATAGGCACAAAGAGACAAACAGACAAAAAAAAAAGACCATAGAAAAGAAGACATATGGGACAATTCATTATACGAGCACTATTTTCATTTTCATTTCAAAGATTAAACGAGGATGATTAGATCTTCATAAAATCTGCTTTTTGGTAAAGATTGGAGCTTGTAAATATTCTTTTTTTTGTGTGTATTTGAGACTTTTTTTGCTTTAAAGGTCGTAAATTATTTCAAATTCTTAACATTGTGCCCCTTTTTTTTTTCCTTTTAGCTTCAAAGCAGCTTTTCACAAGTTCCCAATCTTTAAACTCCATGCTTGATACTTGTTTTGATGACACAGTGACATTTATTATGCACATTTCTGGAGCTGTCATTACCCAGTAACATCATGGGACTGAGACTGTACACTTCAAAACTTTTTTCTTTTTTTTCTTCTTTTCTTTAACCAAGGACATCATGTGATGCTTGTGTTTTGATTTATATCACTGCGTCACCCGCCAGCACCTGGATATCAACTCTGGCCATTTTGAACACACATCATGACATGTTCAGTAAATTAAATTAAGTGGAAACCGTTCTAAAACAAGAGAGAAGAACGAGAGAAAATTAAATGAATATGCCAATGGTCAAAAGAGCTGGACTTGCATGGAGCAGAGAAGATTGTGGATGCAATATGGAAAGCAGATTTGCCTTTATTAAGGGGTCTCAAAGAACACAAAACTGACAAAATGCAGTAGTGTTGCATTATTTATTTATTTATTCCTTTATTTAATTAAAATGGAGCAATGCTAAACACTGACCTTGCCAAAATAGTTGAAGACAATGTAGATAATTAAATGTGGGTCTGTGGCTTTAGTCTTTTAAAATAATTTTACACAATCCTAAGAGAAAAAATGATGTAGCGTAATATCATTAAGGTCTCACTCTGCTCATTGTTTTCTCATACGTAAACAAACCACTTCCTGCTTCTCCCCGTTTATTTACATAGAAAACTACATAACAGGTACAGTTTTTGCTTCAATTTTTGATGATATTTTTGAAGTACTGGCTTGACACCAGCATGCTACTAAAGGTAACAATGTGCAGAACAACTGGAATATACTTGGACCAGTATGAAGGTTTACATGATGGAATAATTAAACAATTCAACTATAAAATCAGAATAAATCCACCATTTAATTTTGGAAAAAAATATCATTCTGAATTAACATTTTCATTCAGAATTTAGAGTTTGCATTGTCATTTTTCATCTCTTCTCTCTCTCATGTAAACATAGCCAATGTAACACTATAGAAAGTTTTAAAGATTGATGCCTGCACCCCATTTTGTTCATAAATAAGATGCATACTTCTTTTAATTTTTTTAGACATCATAAAATAATTTGGTAATTTAAGTCCACGTAGAAGTGATTGGATTATATTACTAAACCTGCATACCTATTTTAAATCCAACTGAGACAATTCATCACTTTAAATACGCATGGAGGGCAGAATAGAACCACACTGTGCTGTGCTTAACCATGCTGATAATAACTGTAGGGCCTGATTTAGTGTTGAGTCTTGAAGCTGATGGCACAGATACCTGCCTAATTTAATTGTTACTCTTTTATTGCCTTAATCACATTCAGCAAATACAAAACTCTCCCCCTGTTCCACGTCACTTCCATCCTCTGATTCCATTAAAAGCAGACCTTTTATCTTTTTAACAGTGTTGGCTTACACACTCATGACTATGCATATACACACCGTGGACAATCACACACCTACATACACATACATGCAAGATGACAAGAGTCCTCTGGAAAAGTACACTACCTTTCTACTTTAAGGTTTTGTGCAGATGGATTTTTTTTTAAATCCTGCAATATATAACATGCCGTAACCCATAAAGCCCTGTGCATATTTTTTGGCCTCCACTCAAACATCGTACTCATTTTCACATAATAGAATGAGCATAACTCTGCAACTGCGAGGTATTTTAAAATACTTTTGGAGTCACAGTATAGGAAGCATGTGTGGGATTTTTTTAGATATAAGTATCTCTACATGTCTTGGTGAAGATAAATGGCACACAGCATAAATAAAGAAAAATACGTGTGCACCAAAAAAAAAAAACACTTAAGGGATTAATATGTAAATCCCTATGGATTTATGCAGCTGTAGCTCTAAATCTATATCAAATAATATTACTGTATTTGAACATTATCTTCCAAGGACAGCTTTGATAAAGTAAAGAAGTAAAGTAGAATAGAATTAAAGAGGTGCATGCTAATTCTACAAAATGGCTATTTTGGCACAGTTTTGCAGCATATTTTTATGAAAGTTCCTTAAATAAGGTAGTATTCTCAGATGTTTAAAGGCTAAAATTAGGCAAATATAATCTTAAATCATTGACAAAACGACATTGTACTATATTATTACCTATTTAACAAAAATTGAGCCAAATGCAGAAGCACTGGGTGAAAACCTACACTTAACAACAGCACTAATTTAAACTAACTGTATGACATTATCAATCTATCAATATGCCATACAGATTAATCCAATTCTAAATCTCTGGATGCTGGAGTCTTTCCCTGCAATTAGCAGACCATGGACAGATCACCAGACCCTCCACCCCACCCCACCCCACCCCACCCGTGTGACCCTGTTCAGGGAATAAGCAGTACAAGATGTATGGATGGATAAATAAACTATGTCACAATGTAATGCACTACATATTGTTGTATTATCTAATTTTAAGACCTGATAGACCCAAATGATGTCATTACACATAGAACTGTTTGAAAGTGTATTTTAAGGTTGGCATGCAACTTTATATGACTGCACAATACATACAGTGTCAGACAGCCAGGCTTCCCACCTCTTATCTGAATCAAATCCCTGAATAGGGTACGGGAGCATAGAATGAGTCAGCTATTGAATAGGCTTCCTTTGGCCCTTCCACCCTCCCAAAGGGATTGCCGGTGTTTGTGTTACCCTGGGCCAACTATGTTTAGACATGGATTTTGGACAAGGCCCAGCACACCAGCAGATCTCCCTTGCTCCCCGAGGACAACGGCATTCTGTTTCTGCTCCTGCTAACACTGTCAAGGGCTCTCAAACCTGGCAGCTGCAACCTCCACTCGGGAGAAGCCAGCAGCCCAAACATCTGTGCTTACCTCATTATGATCTTGCAGTGTGAGCTAATAAAGTGTAGGTGGAAACGGTAACACATTCTTATGATGTCATGGTCATCTTTATCACAGTGGTCTTGATTATTGCAACCCCAGCTAGTTTACAAGGTTTGTAGTTCTGGAGCGATGCACCTATGCAGAAAGAATTTCTGCAGAAAGAATTTCTGCATAGGTGCATATCAATGCAGAAAGAATTTCTGCATTGATAATAATATAAGTATTTGTATATAATTGGCAACATTATATTTGGCTAAGGATTTTCTTCTGATGCTTCCAAGAGCCAGGCAAATTTCTGAAACTCATCAGCATTCAAACACCTACCTACTTCTTATTTGTTGCCAACACTGTCATTCGCATCATCTTATTCATCATCATTATTGTCTTCATCGCAAGCATGATTAATAACTTACTCACCATGCCCATCTTTATCATCTTAGTCATATATTCGACAAAACAAACATTCATATTCAGAAACATTGAGCATTTCTCTCATTAAATAACACATTCTCTCATCTCCTTTGTTGATATTTTGCATGCATTTGCAATTCAAATAATTAAAGCTATCCCCAAGCTATCTAGTGTGCAAGTCAGATATCTGGGCAGATGGGCCTGAAATGTCCATCTGCACTGATTTAAACATGTTTGGAAACACAGGTGTTGTGGTTCTCCCCTTTTCATGCAAGAACCAAAACTCCTAAAAAGATCTACAGCTTAGGATAAATGACCATAAAAAAAAATCCCTTGAAGCCCAATTAGGATTCTGCTTCACTTCACTTACTGATTGAATGAGGTAATCTGTTCTCATTTAAATGATAGCATTTCAGTCAAGCATGTGGCCAGGTTAGTCATGGAAAACAAATGAATTCTCTGTCCCATGCATACTCTTCATATAACTGGCAGAAGTAGAAAATGGTGACAGCCACCAGTTCTGTTGACACTGTTTTCGTTTGCCACATCAGGATGCAGCCACATGTCTATTTTGGTAGGTTGGTAGGTGTATGATTCATTAAATGTCCCACAGCACTGTGTACGTTTTTCAGAGACCCAACACATCGACAGATACCTTTGCTTAATTTTTATAAATGGGCCTTGTCTGTTGCAGCAGCAGAGAGCCATCCACTCCATGTTGAGTGAGACGCAGCTGCCCTGCGACATCATAAAAGCCTCACCTAAAAACGTGCCGCGTGCTACCGAAGCTATCTGTCACAAACACAAACAGATGTTTTTTTTATGTGATCCCAAGTCAATTTATTAATGTCAGCTGTTGTGTTTAATACAGTATGTGTCGAGCAATGTCTTAAAAGCTGGAGGAGCCACCCATTTGTCATTCTGTGATTTGTTTTTCTTAGCTGGCACTCTGTGCTGCACTCTGTGTCTGGCGTAATGAGGAACGTGCTGTCTGCTCCGAGTTGCCAGGGAGCTTGTCACAGGGCTGCCACAAAAATGTGCTGAAGCCAGCATAGAAAACCTGATTTACTCACACAAAAGAACACTTTTGACACAGGAGGTATTGAAATTTGCCTTAATTTTCATCCATTTTCTCCATTGTTTTCTTCGTCTCTCTTTTTTGTTCATTCCTTTTATCAGGTGGGCCAAAGGAGGAAGTATGATTAAGGAGGTCTCGGGAGATACATATGAGGTTATCGTGGACCACTCCTTCTTTACGGAGCCTGTTTCCTGCGAGGTTACCAACGCTCTCGGAAGCACTAACGTCAGCCGCAATGTTGACGTTTACTGTACGTTTCTGCCAAACGTATCTTTTCTATATTCCCTCTGAGCTACAAAAGCTGATGTTTAGTTATAGATGTTTTATAGCCACTTTATCTTGTATCTTTCAATAGTTGGTCCTCGCATGGCTGCAGAGCCTCAGTCCTTGCAGGTTGACCTTGGCTCAGATGCCGTCTTTAACTGTGCCTGGACAGGAAATCCATCTCTCACTATAGTGTGGATGAAAAGGGGTTCTGGAGTGGTGAGTATACACTGCTGACTTTATCTGATTTAGTCGGTTTTATGTAGCATGCAGTCATCTGTGTAAATAGCAGAGCTGCTACAATTCCAAAACATCCATGGCCTACACAGAGTAGGTTACTTTTGGATCTATTCTATGCCATTGTAATGTGGCTTTAAATGTGCATTAAAACCTAAGTTTTTTGTTCCAACCTCTTGGTGACCCACTCTCATATGAGATCCATCGCTTTGATCCACAAATTCAGACTCATTCCACCTTTTCCTTTGTCAACATCAAAGGCCAAAACCTTTCTCCACTGAGCTCAGACCCCAAATTGGATTTTAATAATTGAGAAGAGGTGCCCTTTAAGGTATTAAATTGTCTATGGGCTGTCTTGGTTTTCCCATAGCATTGCTTTGCTGCCATCGCAAATGCAAAGGTTCTTTTGCAGACACCGCATTTGATCATCTGTGACGTCTTTGCCACAGGTTCTTAGCAACGAGAACCTCCTGACACTGAAGTCTGTGAGACAGGAAGACGCCGGGAAGTATGTTTGTCGTGCTGTGGTCCCGCGTGTTGGAGCAGGAGAAAAGGAGGTGTCTCTCACTGTCAATGGTAAGTTTCGTCTCATAGATACGTCTTTCACACAAACAGGTCCTGACGCAGCCACAGCGGAATCAAATGTATAACACATGAAAGTGTGAATCTTGAGGTCCAGGGTCAACAGCAGCAAAAAATAAAGCAATTTGTCACTTGAGTCAGTTTTCTGCTTCCTCTGGAGTTTACAGAAGCTTTTCCGGATGATATCCTGCTCTATTCTTTCCAGCTGCCGTCCTTTTCGTTTAATATGTTTTTTTCTTGTAGACACACTTAATTTTACCAGGCAGGCGTTGCAACTAAGCACAAAACAAAACACAAGGCAGATGAATATGGTACAAAAGTGTACAAGAACACAAATGACTGCTCTTAACAAAGGTAACATAATAAAACAGCGTTTTCATCAGTAGCCATTATTGTGAGACCTTTACATGTAAAAAGAAACCTAATAAATATAAACTAGTGTTTCCTAGATATGGTCTTGTATTTCATAAACAGGTGAAATGTGCTTAAAGGCTAATTAGATTCTGCATGAGTCACAGGGTAGCTGCCTTTTTCCGAGGCACTGACTGACTAATGAATACCAGCCTTGGTGGGAGACCTGGCAACTCTCAAACAAATGACTTCATTATCAGTGCTTGATATTCATGGAGCATGCTTCACTGGGGCAGAGGTTCTTAGTTGTAGGGTTTACATGTTTCTTATTTTCATGTCCATCCGAACAAAACCCCTATCAAGCTGGAAAAGATTTATTGAAATAAATGGATACCAGCAGAAAAGGTTGGGTTAACGCTGATTGTGTGTCATTGCACGTTTTGAAAGCTAACAAAAGAGGTTGCCTGTAAGCAACACTTGTACTGATTTGGGGATGAAGAGACATCGAGTACCAAACAGTGTGTTTAAAGATCTTCTTTTCAAAATCCAGACACTGTTTTTGCATATCAGAAGAGAACGGGATACTAGAATTCCCTCCAGCTAAAGATCAGAACCCTGATTTTCTATGAACTGAAAGGAGCCCCCTCATTCTCAGACAGGAATTAAGTTGAAATCCAAAGATAAGAGGAAGATTCACAGCTGCTTCTGTTGTCCCTATTCTTTTGATGGAAAGCTAGACTTGCATCTTCCTGCAGCCGTTTATATCCCCATAGAATACATTAGATTCAAATGTCATAGTTTATTGTGATCCTGCTCTTTCCTGCTCATGGAGATTATGTTGTTTTGGAAAATTATGTCAGGAGAGAAAAATAGTCGACTATTTTAATAAAGATTACAACACAAGTCGGAGCACAACAGCAAACCAAGTCTCTTCAGACATCATTCACATTGGTTTGCAGTTCATTTTATCATTTTTTTATTATCATTTATTACATTTGCTCTTTGTGGACACCTCTGTACATGAATTACCATTTAATAGTCAAAGCATTCCTTCTTTTTACCCTTTTAAATAGATAAAGCTCATCTTTTTTTCCCCAGACCAAAATATGAGTAAATTCATGACTAGACGTTCAGGCGAATCAAACGTTAAAGGGGTGGCGTGTTGGTAGCGCTCACTCTCCTGAGGTTCTTTGATCGTTCTATGCCACAATTTCACCAGCGCATTCCCTCACATTAGCCTTTATGCCCAACATCATCGGCAATCAGATGCACTCAATTGATTGTAACTGTGAGTTACTGAGATAACATATATGTTTGTTTGTTTTTTTCCCCCATTTTTAAGGAGTCTGACCAACTTACAGGAACAACTCAATGCGTTGCAAATTCAGAGTTAGTGATGCCCCAGCTTCTGCTGCACATTTGAATCTTCTGGTGCTGTTTGTTTTCCCCTTTTTCCTTAAAGCCATCATTTAAATTACATGTGTTTATAATTTGTCATCCCCTATGTCTATCTCCTTCAGTCGCTTTGTGTCAGTAGCTCCCACTGTGGCACACCATACAGACATGAGGATTTTTCTTTCCCTGGGGAAGAATGTAATTTAATTATAATCAAACAGCTAGCAGGGGAGACAGTTTGTGTTTAAGTCACTAATGGTTACATATTGCTTACTGTAGTCAAACATTTCTTTTAGAACAGAAAGCTTCTCAGCATTTAAAAGAAAGTTGTCAAGTGGCCATATGTATGTCTTTCATATTGTATAAAACAACTTTTCATTTTGTTCGGCCATCCTGCAGAAACTGCAATAAAACAGTTCAGCCGTGTGCATGAGAAAGGCTAAGCATATTTTCCTTGAGTATTTAGTCAGGCTCCAAATAATTTATTTGTGTGTGCAAATGGTTTTAGTTCTATTTGTGAGTCTCTGTGGGTAAAGTAGTATGTATAATGACACACGTACAGTACTTGGGCAGCCTAAGGAGAGAAAACCCATTACAGAGAGAATGGAGAGGGAGGGAATGAGAACTCCCCCAGTATCCCACTGAGTTGTGGGTTGTTATAGATCTCTTTTATTCGGTCGTTTTTAGACTGACTTTATACAGCCGGTTAATTATTCCAGCTTTTTTTTTTATTCTTTATATTTTTTTTCAAACCGGCAATGGCACCATATAAGATATAAAAATGTGATATAATGATGTAGAAGAATAAATTTAACTGCCGCACATTTTATCTGACCAGCTTCATTTAGACATTAAGCCCGATATAATCTGCAAGACTTTCTGCAAGACTTTCTGCAAGACTTTGAACTCACTTTTCCATTATGTGTTTTCATATTAAACAAGTCCTTATAAATAACTGATTATTGAAATATTTTTGATTGAACAAGGGTCTTAAGTACAGATTAGAATAAGGTTGTGTTTTTATTTAAGACCTAATGGATGCTTGCCTGCATAATGCAAATAACCTGCATCATCATTTGTTGAGGCTGAGCCACATTTGGATGTTTTGATGGTGCATACAGTACAGAGATCATGTTTGTAAATACTGATTACTGCTTTTCTTTTGCTGTAAGCATCACGCTTGGCTAGAAAAATGAAATGATGAGTGTTTGTGGCCTGTGGCAGTGATACTGAGTTATTACTGTGAATGTTTTCCACTGTGTGAAGTGAAAGCGAATACAGATCATGCAAGGAGAGAGAGAAAAAAAAAACAGGAGATAGAAAGAAAAAAAAATAGCCTGTTGTAAAAATGAATTCAGCCGAAGCAGGTTAATGTGGCGAAGCTGTCAGGGTATTCAGGGCAGTAAAATTTGTATTTCTGCTGTAGTTAAACATGGCTATAGAGCCAATCAGGGAAGGAGGTGTGACTGAGCTACATTCTCTCTAATTTTCTGCCATTAATGTGATACAGTGGGGTTGTAATATAAGAGCACTGAATGAAAAATCATGACTTCCTACAACACCTGATTAGAAATAATAGCTTAATAATAGTATAGTTTTTGCTTCCTATGTACTTACGGCCATAGTACTAATGTAATGTACATTAGATTCATTATAGCCATCAATTTAATTGCATTTTTAATACGCTGACAGCAGCTAACCCTGGCTGACTGCTTCAGAATATAATAGACAAAGGACATTGTAGCCTAAAGTGACAAACTTGATTTTTTTATTATTATTATTATTAATATTAATATTTAGTTACCTAGTAGCTGTTTGTGCTCCCATTTTCCATACATATACAAGGAATACATGCAGAAAAAAATAACACAAATTCAAAGGACTACATTGAGAATGGAAATGTCAAGCAGCGCTGTTCAAAGCAAATGCCTCAGTTTAGGGAGGAAATGTAAGCTTTAGCATTTTGACTCCCACATTGCTATTGTGTAATCTGATTGCAATGTCCACTTCAGAGTTTACACCTCCTCAAATGAATGAGTGAAACATTGCACCCAACATTTTGATTGTATCCCCTGCTGCCTAGTATTGATGTTGTAGTGCCACCCACCACCCTGCTTCTAATGTGTTTGTGCTCTGATCACACACCGCAAATAGCAAACACTCACTCTTACTCACGCTAGCATGCAAATATGCACACACACTTTCAACCCAAGCTGAGCCATAGAGATAAAGCTATCTAATTATATTCCTAATTTGTTGTTGTGTTCCATAGAATAGATCATCCTGAACCAGTATAACCAGCTTTTTATGCAGCCTTTGGGCATTAGATCTTGCTATGCTCATGTTTTGAGCTAATGCTAACCACACAGATATAGCCTACATGTAATTTGTAATCATACATGCAGGTGGCATGTGAAAAAGCAATTACATGGACCACAGCATACACTTAGTGGTAACCACAGTATTCTGTGCTGATAAAACAGAGAACAGAAGTGAACACCTTTAGGGACATGCATCTTTAAATGGTCAGAGTGTGGGGCAGTAGCTTCCTTCCAGCCTCTCCCATAGCATACTAAGACACCATCTGGCAAAGTCTCATTAAAATGCTAATTCATTTTAATAAGAGACAGGTAATAAACTGCAATTATGTATCGTCAGAGAGATGGCAGAGAGCAGGAGTTTAGGGAAGTCGGCTGGGATGTGAGTTGTCTCACTAATCAAGAAACTGCCTCGCTTACACCCCGTTCTCCCTCGCTATGCCAAACCCACGCTCTTAACCTTAACCACAACAAATATCATTGGATTTGAACTGTTTTTAAAAGCCTATTTTTCTTCTCTTGCCATCTTTTTTTTTTTTTTTTTACCATTGCAGATTATGGTAACTTTTCATTCTGGATTTTGTTGAAGCTTCTTGGTAAAAACACAGCTTTTGAAAGTAAGAAGCAGAGTATGTAGTGTGTTTTGACGTTATTACATTTTCTAAATTCAATTATGTCCAGTATATTACTAGAAGGCTCAAAATAAGATTCAGACAAGAAAATACATACACAAATAAGATAAAACTAATACTGAATCACTTTGGTCTCTGTGTCTGCTATGCGAACAAAGTCAACCCTGCTGATTTTAATCTCTGCAGATGCGCTTGATTTTGTCAGCCAGATTGGGTTGCTGCTTTTTGAAGATATAAGTTTGAAATGTCAGACTGATGGTAAGAAGGACCAATCAAGAATAGGGTAAACAGATATCAAGGATAAACTTTAGAGAAGACAAATAAAAATAGCCCACTACGCTATAAAATACAGCATTTTTTTCTTTTCTTTTGTAAGCTTTTCAGGATTAAAGAGTAAATAGAGGTGAATGACAGAATTGGGTTATGTGTGACATCTTGTCTTCATATTATTGCTGTCACCTGGTGTGAGCAGCCTCCAGACCAGATGGCGAACAGATCAGTCGTTTAGGCTGAGCTGCCCATGTCAGGTGAGATTTTATAGCATGACCAGGGTTTAACACAGTTAAGTAGATTGACCAAGCTTTGTTTAAACGGTTTGTCATACCAGCAAAGTCATTTAATTCAACCGGGTCTTTCTTGTGGAGAATATGAAATTATGCAGCACATATGTTGTTTTTGATTTTCTAAAATATGAACAATTAAAGGAAAATTTACGGAAAAATATAGTTGTTATTATAGGTTTTCCAGGTGCATTTTGTGTTTAAGTATACCGAAAGTTTTCAGTGTTTAATGACCGACCTATTGGTTAAGAGGTCAACTCTCCTGCAAGCAAATTGATTGCAATGACACACTGCGACAAGTGGGTTATCTCCCCACTATGGCATTTTCTCTTTCCATCTGTGCCGTCTTGATTACGCTCCAAAGAACGTTTATCTCAGTGGGAGAAATCAACCGAGCCATAAATCAGCAATTTCTTGAGCCAGAATGAGGTCTAGGTCGTCACTTACATCCCTTTGTTCAGTCCTGGTGTGTCTGTGGTGAGATTGTACACATGTTCATATCTGACTACAATTCAGTCATCCCCAGGAGTCCCAAATTAAAAAGCACTTCAGCCACTACTGCTTGGAGCAGAAGGCATTTGGAGTATAATGCAACAACAAGAACTCAACTGAGCAGAATTGTCATATGATCTGAAACGAAAAATGGCTTTGATTATTCATGTTCCAATTTTGGTGACTTTTCAGGCCCTCCTACTATATCCAGCACACAGACTCAGCAGGCTCTGCACGGAGAAAAGGGACAGATCAAGTGCTTCATTCGTAGTACACCTCCTCCAGACCGCATTGTGAGTACATTGTAGAAATCCATTTTTTTCTCATATTTGTCTCAGATAATTCCTATTAAGTACAATATAAATCTAAAAAATGTAATCATTTATCATGAATTTTTACCTTCAAATGAAAAATGTTTTTTACATAGTTTAAATGGCTTTGTGTTTTGTATGTTTAATTTAATATGATGTTGTTCAATGTGCATTTTCTTTTTAGGTACTCGAATGTATCAGATGGCTCAATTACTGTCAAGTTTATACAAGAACAATATTTTTTTTTCTGTTGAATCTGTTTTTTTTTTTTACTTTTTATTATAAACCGGAGCGATTTAATAACCAAAGTTTTTGTCCAATTTGAGTCTAACCTTCCATGAACCATTTATGTCCATCTCAAAGCATTTAAAACACTATTTTGTCTCATCAAATGTAATTAGCTTACTGGATGTTATTTACAGGAAAAAGCTACAAACCCTAATCAGGAATGTAACAGCAATCCTTTATTTTGTAGGCAACAAAGCAGTTCAGTGTAAACATCCTGAAGAAATATTTGTAAGCTTAAATAAAAAAAAAAGCTGCACAAACGTCTATTACAAATGTCTTCTCTTATGAGGCCTTTATTTTAAACGATTCATTAAGTTACTGTAACTTAAGTAAAGTTCAAACATGGCCTCAGCACATTCAGTCTTTAGTGGCACAAAAACACAGGCTGAGATGATGACAGAACATCCCTAGATGGGTGTCAGTTGCCCTCCAGCAGGGCGTCCTGACATATACACACTTTTTTCAGTTAACACTGGAGAAATGCCTCACCATACCAACATGCAGCCATGTAAGTAATAGCATAGAGAACATAAATAATATGTCAGCTGACATACATAAACATTATTGATATCACAAGTCCATTACAGTCTTCTCAAGAACTATCAGTAAAGTCAGCATAATTATTCTATATTTGTTTGGTTTTTAATCACATAAATACGACTTGCTTTCATTCCAACATTGATGAATGTGCCACTAATGACTCAAACCTTTTGTCCTTTTTAAGGCCTGGTCGTGGAAGGAGACTGTACTGGAGTCCGGAACCTCTGGTCGCTACACTGTCGAGACTGTAAACACAGAGGAAGGAGTCATATCCACACTCACCATGAGTAACATCGTCCCAGCTGACTTCCAGACCATCTACAACTGCACAGCATGGAACAGCTTTGGCTCCGACACCGAGATCATACGCCTTAAGGAACAAGGTGGGAGCCAAGGTTCGACAGGTTCCACCTTCCTCTTCTTCAAATCCCGTGTTTGTGGTTTCTAAGATGCAGACAGCAGAAAAATGTGCAGTACTGTGTTTGTGACTGTCCCTTATGTACTGAATTTGGGGAAGTTTGTTCTTACTTTTCCCAGTAATGTGCGTATTCACTACTTTTTCAGTTTTATTAGAGCCGAGTCACAACTCAAATTTAAAATGTTTTGACCAAAAAGGACATTTATAATGCCAGCCATGTATTTCTCAGATATTAGTTTCTCATTTTATTGAAGCTTTCTATTGACTCTCAGTGGTGACCTTTAGCTTAAATTGCATCTGTACCATAAAAAACAATGTTCTTTGTGTATAGTTCATTTGAAAAAAAAACTTCAAAGCATCTTTATGGGTGACCTCTTCCCCTCCTCTCTTTCGCTCCACTTATCACAAATGATAAATTATAAGCCACTCGCATGAATCTGGCATTGATCAATGATGACATTAAGTGGGCTTTAATGGTGCAGGAAGAGCTCTTATTTGTTTGCATGTGTTTAAAATGCAGGAAGGTCGTTAATGTGGGCGGGTAGCTCAGGTTCCCATTAAAGCGTTCCTTTACTGCTGGAACAGCTTTCTGCTTTGTTGTGTTTCTGGTCACAAACATGATGCTCCTTAAACCAAAGCAGAAACACTTCCACTTTGTGAAACTGAAAGCACTCTGCTAAATGCTTCTATTGCAGAAATGTGCTTAAATGAAATGTTATTAGATGTTAGGATACATAAGAATAACAAAAGAAAAAGTTTTTTGTCAGGAACTTGCAGGTGTTTGGACAAACTTTGTGTGTGTGTGTGTGTTTGTGTGTGTGTATGTGTGTGTGTGACCTAGCATCAGGCCCATGGGCTGATATTGGTGACACTTACAGATATAGCATAAAGCATCTTTCCTGAGTTTTTGTTTGTTCCAGATACTTAAAAGAGAGCAAAGACGTGAGAAGGATATGTGCCTGTGTGTGCTTGTGGTGGAAAACAAAAAGGTCTTTGTGACTGTGTCCTTCTGTGTATACTCCTGCCATGAATCCAGTGTACATGTCAAACGTTTGTGGTATTTCATTATAGATGGATATGTCTTTTTGTTGCTCTCTGCAGAAACCCTCCCGGTGGCTGTGATCATCGGCATTGCAGTGGGAGCATTCGTGGCCCTCATTGTCCTAATGGGCACTATTGGCGCGTTCTGTTGCACTCGCTCTCAGAGAAGTACGTCCACTTTCTGGTTCAACATCCACTCAAGCATGCATGCCAAAAGTACCGCCTTTTCCTTGAGCACACAAAAAATGCCCATCTGTTCAAATCTCTGTATTGTTTTGATCTTTCAACAAATGATTTCTGTTGCGATCTTATAAATATGGGACATCAGCAGCACAAGATTTTGCCGCTTAGCGTCACATGTAACACAGGATGGGCATCTTGTTGTGGTGCAGATAGCCAGATTGTGACCAGGGCTCATTTCATGCTTTCTCAGTCTGGCTGCTTTCCCCTTTTGAGGCTATTTACATCCTGCGTTGTGTTCACTACCACCCACCCATAAAACCAAGTGACTCAAGTCAGAGACTGTCAGCCATTGCCTCCAAGAATCACTCTGTGCTACTGGTCCCTTCAGCATGTCTATTGTCTGTATACTACAGAGGAAGCACACCTGGTTATGCCCTCACTGCCCGTCTCCATCTGTGCACACCAGAGAGAACTTGCAAGCAAAATTAAGACAGAAAGTAAGACTTTGTTATATGACAGTTTAACATCAGCATTATCCTGAACAGAATGAGCCACCGTAGGAAAACGGCATGATTGCATTTATATAGAGAAAGATAATCTTGCGTTGGCAGGAAACAGATGATTAATAATGCTTTGTGTTGTTTTTTTTCCGGGAAATGGGAGCACTGTAATAAAGCACACCATGGGATCTCTGCTAAAATCTTACTGTATCGCAAACGGCTCTCAAGGGAGTTATCACATCATCACATGGAGAGAGGTGCTTCTTCCAGCTTATTAAGACATACTGTACATGTTGTCTGGTTTTTTGCAGATTTGAAAGGAGTCGTGTCTGCAAAAAATGACATCCGGGTTGAGATTGTACACAAGGACCACAATGCAGCTCGAGAAAATGAAGAACACACATCCATGAAGCAACTGATGGTGAGTGTGAGTGTCAACACATACTACTTTCCACTTCCTTCCTTCTTTAGAAGTGAATATTCAGCTGTTTCTTTGTTATTGCATGACCTTTAAAATCTGATTAGATGCCTAAATGAAGACGTAAAATGCATTTAAGGCAAAGGACACAAACTAACACTACTAGTCAAGAAAAAACTAATGTATAAACACTGATCGTTGTGTATAATCTTGCATTTCCTGTTTTGTAAATACCTGCAGAATTGCTTCTCCTCTGACTTTTGATGGCGTTTTGGTTTCCTTGCATTTTGCTCAAGGTCTGAGCTATTTCTAACCGATGCTTTGTGATTGTGTTTTCATTCAGAGTACTTTGTACAGTCTACACTTGATGTTAGAGTGGGGAGTTGAGCTCAGCTACCTCACAAATCTGCATTTTGTAAAGATAAATAAAAGATATTCGTGGATAAATTATTAATGCCCCTTGCCAGTCCCGAGTGAAGGTGAAGCGTGTTTGACTGATATTTAAAAAGGAGAACATGTTTAAAAAAATAAAAGAAAAGAAAAAAGAAAAAGCTGAACCAGTTTCTTTCAGAAATTCTTCTTATTCTGAGTTTTAGAGCTTGGGAAAATGTGCAGGCTCTTAATATACTTCGCTTGATGTCTGTGTAGGTTGAGCGAGGAGAGTTCCAGCAGGAGTCTGTTTTGAAGCAGCTGGAGGTATTACAAGAGGAGGAGAAGGAGTATCAGCACATTAAGGTACGGCTCATGAACAATGTCAGCATGAAGGCATGAATATAGGAATCAGGGAGAACAAAGGGAAAAAGATGGTGGGAGAGAGAATACCTTTGGGCCAAATGATGGTCTTCAACTATGGAACCAAAATAGCTGAAAAGCATGAAATCCTCTTCTGCTCCATGTTTTTTTTTTCTCTCTAGAGTCAAGTCCAGAGGCTAAACAGGTCTTCTTATAGGAATGATTTTAATAATTAGTTTCTCATTTAAGGTGGCTCAAGAAATCAAGGACTGGTTGGCCCTCAAGCTGACTTTTCAGTTTTTATTTATTTCTTAGATGAGAAGATTGGGGTGACATCCTCTTCAGCGCATTTATGGCTGAGGAGGAGTGTTGGGGATTTTTTTGTTGACCTAATTTAACTTTGTATATTCCACTATTTACACATTGGAGTACTTCAGATATGCAAAATGTTTGTCCATATACATATACACAAACACACACACACACACACACA